>QEPC01011258.1:3300995-3313796 GCA_003113815.1 Sphenodon punctatus | reverse complement strand
ATGTGGTTGAGAAATCTTTTTTTAAATGGTGTAATGATGAACATGTTCAGATTCATTAAAAAAAGATGTACTTTTTCACTCTGTTCAACTAACTTGTGAAACTTGTTGCCAGAGGATGCTACGGCCAATAGCATAACTGGGTTTGAAAAAGAATTGGGTAAGTTCTTAAGGATAGGTCCATAAATGGCTTTTAATAAAGATGTAACCTCTGATTGCTGGGAGTAAACGTCAGGGAATGGATCATTCTGTTGTGTTAATTGTCTGAAGCAACTGAAGTTTGGAGACAGGATGCTGGGCTAGTTGAAACCTTGGTCTGACCCACTTATAGTACTTAAGTTGTTAAGAAATGAGACTAGTGTCACAGATTAAGGGAAAACTTGATTTATCTCCCACCCCCTTTCTTCTTGATTTCAGTCCTGAGAAACTTGATGTTGAAACTGTTATAAAGTCTGAGCAACTGATGAAGAAGATTCCACCAGAATTGTTCCTTAAAGAAACTTATTTAGGGGCAAAGGAAAGTAAGCGCTTATTTTGTATCTTTTTTGTAAAAGGCCTTCTGGGCTGAAGTTATACCTGAATAAGACAAGACTAATTTTAAAAAATCTTTTATTCTTATCAGTGTTGAAGAGAGGAATGTACTGTAGCCTTTATGAAGTTGTGGAAAAGAGTAGGACTGGAAGAAATTTGGAAGGCTTACTTCAAAAGCTAGAGAAGGAGAGACTAGTGAGTAAAACCTATGGACTACTTTATTTTGTAAGGACTGTATTAAATACCGTCTTAATTTCCCACGTAAATTAGAAAAAATGGAATACTTCTCCAGGTTATGTTCTTGCTGGTAACACATTGAAGGTATAAGACTGACTGTCTTAAAACATTGACTGTGATCCATTTTACTTTGTTACTCAAATTAATAAAGCAATTGCATAACATTTGGACAGATTTTATATACTAAACTTGGTTGCTTGAAATTGCAGGTTCTTGTGAAGCCACTTGGGGACAGAGGATACCTTTTTCTTCTTTCTTCTTGGCAGATGACTACACCTTATGGTATGCAACTTCTTATACTCCTTTTAACATTTATTTTTAAAATAAAATGGACTTTAATGTTTTTGTTACAGCTCTTTTTCCTTTTTCTTTTGCTAGATCACCAAACTGGAAGGTCCCGCATCTTACATGCATTGTTTCTATTTCAGGAATCTAGAGGTGTTGTTACTTGTAAGTTTTTAAAAAAATATATATTATTTTTGTTTTCTCTGGCTAGATGTAGTCAATGTGCAATTTAGACATCTGTAATACGTAACTTGTCCGGGTTAGCAGAGTGAATTCATTGCAAGCATAGAATACAGTTTGATGTTTAGATTCTAACTTTAGGATAAGAGCAGCTTTCTGCTGTCAGTTACGTTTGGGGCTGTCAAAAACCACTCATCAGAACCAGATAAACCTGAGAGGTGAGCTTTTACAGCTCCACCTGCAGTACTGAGCCTGACCCTCGAGGTTGAGATTCAGCACTGTATGCTGGAAGGGCTGTCTTTCTCCCCTTGAACAGATGGTCAGTTCAGCAAGTTCTAAGAGAGTCCGTGCTGAGATGTAGGCTGTTTTTGTGGCTGAGGTGCATTTCCTTTTATAGTCTTGATTTTTATAATAGAATTAGTCCTGTAACTGGTGTGTTAGCAATGATACTGCTATGTTGAAGTACAAGTTCAGTTTGTGCTTATAATGCAGGGTGGGGTAATACAGTTAAACATCAGATTGAGAGCCAGTGTGGTATAATGCCTAAGTGCGCAGTAGTTGGACCGGGACGGAATGGGGGAACCCCGGTTTAAGTATTGCCTTAGCTGGAAACTCACTGGGTAACCTTGGGCCGTTCACAATATTCTCTTAGCCTAACCTACTTCACAGGGTGGTTGTGAGTATTAAAAGATGTGTTATATGTAAAGCACTTCAAGTGCCGTGTGTGTGTGTGTGTGCGTGCTATATAAGGTGGTGGTGGTGATTGTTGTCAGATTCTTGGTGACAGCATGACCTCAACTTTATTCCTTTAGAGACTAACAGGTTTAAACATGCTACATGGACACATCCTGTCTCCTTTCTCTACCATACTGATGTGGTGGATATGCAAGGAATGCAGTGTGTTGCACAGGAAACCATAGATTTTACACTACTTACTAGGGAGCGGGACTCTGCTTAATTTCGGTTTCGTTTCGGATCCTTGATCAGTAAGTGGCTTGGTTTCGGTTCACAATTCTCTTTCCCATTGAAGCCAATGGAAAAGAGAACTGAGGACCAAAACTCAGGGGTCCGGGACCAGAAAAAAACAATGGCCATCCCTAATCCCCACCACCCCCATTCCCTGGGACCCACTGCCGACCTCTGAAGCTGGGGGTGCGGATCTATGTCCCTAACACACACACCCAGGCACATACACCTGGGGCCCTGTACTACCACCACAGGTTCAGGTCTGGAGGATGGGGGTGAAGAGGGGCTACTGATTCTGCTACCAGCGGCTGGGTCTGGCTGCACCTTCTCTGCTGCTGGATGATGAGGGGAGCTGGCTTGGCTGCCGGGCCTTTGTTGCTGCGGACTAACGCTGCCAGTGCCATTTTGGAAAAGGGTTGCACATGTGCAGAATGGCCTTGGTGGCCATTTTGTGCATGTGCGCTGCTGGGAGCTCTGGCAGTGTTTCATGGACTGGACCAAGAAAGAAGAGGTCTCCCCTACTGTAGTTCTGCCACCTGGTAGAGGAGAAGCAGCTGAATCTGTTGCCAGGTGACCAGACTTACTCTCCTACCGGGTTGCAGAACTGTCTCTGCTACTGGACAGCCAGGCCATCTCTGCCACCCCACAACAGAGAAGGCCTGGCAGCAGAGCCGTCACCACCCAGCAACAGAGGAGGCCCAAGCAGACATGACTGCCGGCGGTGGAGCCAGCAGCCCCTCCTCACCCCCATCCTTCGGACCTGGATCCGTAAGTGCAGGGCCCCGGGGGGTGGGGGTGTTAGGGATGTGTATCTCCATCCCACCCTCTGAGGCTGAGGGTAGGCCCCAAAGAATGGGGGTGTTAGGGTTTCCCCTTCCCATTGAAGTCAATGGGAAGGTTTCTTATTTGACCTCAGTGGGACCATACAGATTCAAAAACCAGGAACTGAGATGGCCTGATTTTCGGCTATTTTCGTTTTAAACTGAGACAGCATTTTGGGGGCTTTTCCAGTTAAAACCAAAACTCTCACCTACTATTCTTAATTTTTTAAGTAGTTTATTTTGCAACCTAAACAAGTGGTTTTTTTCAGGTGAGTGAATAGTCTGGTAATAAATAGTCACGTGGAAACAAAACTATTGTGCAACTTGCATAGAGATTTTTTGAGAGGTGGTGGAGAAAAACAGACCTCAGACTTGAGTTTTTCCTCAGTCTCCTGTGCTGGTGGTGATTTATTAGCACCAACAATGTGACTGAACAGTCATGCTAGAGTCCAATCGGTCCCCTGAGGGGCGTGCAATCTAGAATGAGGTGGGCACAAGGGTGGGAGCACATAGAAAAGACATAGGTTTATAAAGTTGGGAAATCACAGGGTGAGGTGCATGTGCTTGGCTTATCGTAAGGGTAGGAGGGATCCTGAAGGATTAGACCATATAAGGAGATCTTAGCATAAAAGAGCAATATAGGGGGTTAGAAGCTAGGGAACCCAACAGATTTTTAGGATAAACCTGACGGTCTGGAGCAATGGAGCAGGGCACATATGCTCTGGCAGAGGGTTCTAGCCGTTGGGGAAGCATGTAAGAAGGATTGGGAAGTGAAGATGGGAAGCAGTAGACTCGGGCTGGAGACGGTGGTGGCAGAGAGTCCCACATGGAGGGTGGGGGGGATATTGGGAAATGTGGGCAGAAGAATAGGGAGAAGCAAGGCCATGAAGAGCCTTAAAGGTGAAGAGGAGTTTGTGTTGGATGGAGAAAGGGACAGGAGCATTTTTAAAGAGTAAAAGTAGGCAAAGTGAAGCCTTAAGTGTGGTGTGTGTTGTTTTTTTGGTGGGGGTGGCGACGGGTGGATTTCTGTTGTGCTCATGCTTCTATATAGCAGTTTAAACTACATGACTAAATGTGCATGATGTAACCATGTCATAGATGTTGTCTTCTATGGAAGCTTCAAAGTCTAGTAACTAAATACTTTCTTTTACATGAGTCTTGTTTTCTTTCTTTCTAATGCAGCACAGAAAAGTTCAGCTACATCAGCATTGCAGGACACCCATGAGATTATGCCAGAATTCACAAAGTTTATTCAGTCGCTTCATCTTGCTCTAAAGAAGTCTCGTAAAGAGAATCCTGCAGATTTTAATGCTGCTGTGAAAAAGCATATATGTGACTATTTAAAGCAATGCTTTGGTGGAAAATGCAGAGAATATGTTTTATACCCATATGAGTCACGATTGGATGACAAGAAATTCTTATATCCTGGTCCAAAAGAAAAATCGCATATTGACCTCTCCTTGCGTAACTATATCTTTAGTCCTGAAGCCTATCAGCTACCAGTTTGTAAAGCAAAAGAACTGATGGAGGGTAGTCGGAAACTTCAGCAGTTCAGTCCTGTTTCAGATTATGAAGCTCCAGAAGAAGAAACTGATTTCACAAATGCAAAAACTGGGAAAAGAAATGGTTCTAAGTGTGACACTGTTGCTGCCAAGAGGAAGTCCTTTCATCCTGGAGACTATGACCCAGATAGACTCAAAGATCTGATTAACTTAATTCAGTGCAGGAAAAAAAATGTGGGTGGAGACTCCGATACTGAAGACAACAAAAACAAGAGAGGACTGAAACGAAAGCTAGAAAGTCATTCTGAAAATCTGCGGAAGCACTTAAAAATGAGTGAATCTTCAGAAAACAGTTGCCAGTATGAAGGTAAGATTTTATTTTTTTTCCCCCGAGAAAATTTTCTGACTTTTAATTAAATTTGTATTAATTTAAAAAAATACTACAAGGATATACAATTTACTATTTTACTTTTATTCATTAGCTAAAAAACCCCTTTTCCCTCCGTTCATTTTTTTATTATGTAAACTAAATTGTAACTAAACAATCCTATTCCACCCCCTATTATCCCACCCCTCTAATTCTTTACAGCTTGGCTGGGTCTCGACTGTTCACCAGCCTGTCTATTCTACAGCTTCTACTTCACAGCTCTGCCAGAAGATTTCTCTTTCTTTTTTATTTAGTTCAGGTGCAGTCAAGCTATATTCAACAATTTAAAGTCCATATATTCAGTATCAAATAGTGTTTTCACAGAGATACAGGGTCTTTGTCTACTATCACTTAGCACATTCTATATCGGCGACCATATTGCATAAAAACTTTGGTGGCAATCGGTGAACTCTGCTCTGTTTCTCCTGTCAGTGCTTCGCATGGGTAGCTCTGTGTATGGCCGATAGGAGGCAGAAGAAGAAATCTTTGTGTGCATGCATGGAGCTGCCCATCCCCAGTCTTATCTTCTGTCTTCAGCCGGCATCTCTCTGGGGAAAAAAAACCCCCAAAAACAAAGCAAATAAAGAGAAAAAAGGGAAGAGGAGGAGAAGAGGACGTTTTGGTGCGCCCAACAGCAGCTCCGAGCTGCCCCGCCAGAGGTTGGTGCGCAAAGTGCCCGGGAACCAGGGAGCCAGTGTGGTGGAGACAGAAATCGCCCTCCCACCTAGCACAAGCAGTGCGGTTGCCGCGCAAGGTGCCCAAGAACCGACTGCAGGACTCCATGAGTACAGCCGGCTAAGTGAGCTCCCCCCACTCTATTCATCGGGGCTTGGGCCGCGCTGCGGCGCCCGAACCCGCAAGCCGCACCCTTCCCCCCTCGTTCAGCAAGGAAAGGGCAATGGAAGGAATGGCTGAACCGGGAGCGCCTCAGGCAGTACCAAGGCAGGGGGACTCTCCCATGGACATTGCCTCCCTGACGGCATCTATGGTTCGGATCCAGCAATCCCTGGATCGCCTGTGGGAATTACAAGTCAAGGGGGATAGCAACGCCTCTCCTGCGCCCCCTACGAAACCAAAGGCGGGAAAAGGCCCTCGCAAAACAGCCAGGAGGCCCAAGCGGCCACTAGGGGGCTACATGGCTAGGCTCCTTAGATCCCCTCACCACTCGGCTGAGGAGAGCGGGGGGGGGAGTCACAGCCAAAGAGGCCTAGGGAGCAGACCCAGGCAGATCTGGCCTCCAGACTCTGAGCTCGAGTTGGGTCAAGAGTGGGAGGACCTGGAAGACACTGCTTCCCAGGACCTACAGGATCCCAGGGACAGAGAGAGGCAATTTCCCCTGGCTTGCAGGGGCGAATTCATGATCCAGGTCACTAAGACACTTAAACTGGTGGAGAAGCCTTTGAAGGAGGCCTCCTCTGACTTCCAGGAGGAGGAGGAGCGGGATTACATTCCCTCGTTTCATGGGAAGGAAATGCGGGTGCCCTTAGATAAAGCATTTGAAAAGCTGATTTGGGGGGAATGGAAGCAGCCAGAGAAAAATCAGAGAATGAATAAAACCCCGGCTGCCCTGTATTCACGGTCCCAAAAGAAGGAACCTCTGCTTAAAAACCCTAAGGTGGATGCAGCGGCTGTTTCCTTAGCAAAGCAGACAGTCTTCCCCACAGAAGGGGACTGTTTTCCCAAAGACCCCTCAGATAGGGGGATAGTCTTCCCTACATAAGAGTTTGGATTATTCAGCTTCCTCTGAGAGTCAGTGTAGTTTATGTGGCAAGGACTTTACTGGCATGGACTCAAGAGGTGCAGAGCTGCTCTATATCTGACAATAGGGTGCAAGTGCTCTCAGACTGGATTAACTTGGCTACGGCCTTCTTGGCAGACTCCTCTATGGACTCTGCTATGTACCACCAGAGCGGTGGCTTCCTCAGTCTCAGCAAGGTGGAAATTATGGCTCAGGTCCTGGCAGGGGGATGCCACCGCCAAGAATCTGCTCGCGGCAACTCCCTATAAAGGGTTTAAATTATTTGGAGTCTGTCTGGACACGGTTTTGGCAGATGCAAACGACAAGACAAAGCAGTAAACTCTACAGCAGATGGGGGTAAAAAAGAATCTTATTCGTGCCCCTCCATCTAGACCCAGGGGAGGTTTTGGCTCTGGGTATGGAATTTTCAGAAGACGGACAGTATAGGTTTGATCAGGCTAATAGACTCACCCCCTATAGGGGTGGTAGAGGGCAGGAGTTCAGACAGGACAAACAGCGTCCAAAGGCCTTTGGTCAACCCCAGAGGAAGACAGAGGCATGACTATCCAGAGCATCTGGAAGTGGGAGGCAGGCTTCGGCTTTTCTCAGCAGGTTGGGAAGAGTCAGTCTCAGATGCTTGGGCCCTGGACTGTATCAGACATGGTTATCGTATAGAACTAAGAAGCACCCCCGGCCAGCTCTTCATTACCTCTCTGAAATCATCAAACCAACACAAGCACTTAGCGATGCTGGGGGAAGTTCAGAGACTCGAGAGGATTAGAGCCAGTTGCGTTGGAGCAACGGGGTCTGGGCATGTACTCGATTTTATTCCTGGTACCCCAAAAGTCTGGAGACTGGAGAGCGGTGTTGGATTTAAAGAGATTGAACAAGGTGATACGATACCAGCGCTTCAAGATGGAGACGGTGTCCTCCATTTGCCAAGCCATCAGGAACAAGGACTGGCTAACATCCTTAGACCTCAAGGATGCATATCTCCATGTTCCAATATGGAAACCACACCGATGTTGGCTCTGCTTCTGTTATCAGGTGGACTACTTCCAATTCCGGGCCTTTCCATTCGGTCTTTCGTTAGCCCCAAGGACCTTCACCAAGATCCTGATTCCCTTGGTGGCGAACCTCAGGAAGGAAGGGGTGCACATTTATCCATATCTCGACGACCTCCTCCTACGGGCAAACTCACGGGAAAGGATCCTGGGAGACCTGGACAGAGCGATGAGGTATCTTGAGGGACACGGATTTCTGATCAACAGGGAGAAGAGTCCTCTAGTGCCCTCACAGACTAGAACACCTGGGGGTACTGATTGATACTTCCTCAGGCAGCACGTACATTCCACCAGCCAGACAGCAACGCATCAGGACAATGCTGCTAGGGCTCAAGCACAAGTCCAGGGCAAGATTAAAGTATCTAGCACAGATACTAAGACTATTGGTTTCCTGCACCAAACAGGTGCAATGGGCACGTTTTCATCTTCGCCCCTTGCAACAGCTGCTGAAGCCTATGCAAGTAGAGCTCACCAGAGGACTCAATCCCTGGGTGATAATTCCCGGGGGATTCATGATATCAATGTCCTGGTGGTTAGGTCCAGAAACCTTAAAAGTGCAGGTTCCTCTCGCCGAACCAGATCGCGTAGTCATAATGGACGCCAGCCTGATGGGATGGGGAACCCAGATGGGAACCACATCGGTACAAGGCCTATGGTCCCAATTGGATCGCACACAGAACATCAGTGTATTGGAACTCAGAGCAGTTCGCTTGGCCCTGCAACAGCTGGTCCATCTTATAGGCTTTGCACATGTACTAATCTACACGGACAACATATCCGCAAAGGCATATATCAACCACCAAGGGGGATCCAAGGCTCTTGCACTCCAGTGCGAGACGGTGAGAGTCTTTATATGGGCACAACACAATCTACAGTCCTTAAAGGTACTACGTATCAAGGGGACAGAGAATATCCAAGCGGACTGGTTGAGGAGTCAAACATTGGATCCCCACGAGTGGCAGTTATACCCGGAAGTATTCAGATCCCTGGTGAAGCGTTTTGGCCAACCAGTAATGGACCTGTTCGCGAGCAGGAGCAACAGACAGGTGCACAAATATATGGCAAGATCCTCAGACGGAGCAGCAGAAGCAGTGGACACCCTCAACCAAGATTGGCCAGGAGGTCTACTCTATGCCTTTCCACCGTTTCCTCTGATAGCCAGGACGATAGCCAAGATTATCAAGGAACGGGCTCAAGTGATCTTGGTGGCACCATGGTGGCCAAGGAGGCCCTGGTTTTCCAACCTAGTAGAACTGAGTCAGAACCAGCCGATGCACCTGCCCTTAAGGCTGGACCTATTAATCCAGGGCCCCTTTATATGCAACAATATCCCCATTTTAAATCTGACAGCGTGGCTCTTGAACGCGCAGCCTTAAGAGCACAGGGTTACTCGGAGGCGGTCCTGTCCACTTCACAACAGGCTAGGCGCGTGGCCACCAGGAAAACCTACAGCGCTACCTGGAAAACAGTTGCCAGGTGGGCGACGGATAAAAAGATAGATCCGTTTCAGGCACGGGTGCGCATAATTCTACAATTCTTCCAGGATGGGTTGGAAAAGGGACTAAGACCAAACACGCTGGCTCGCCAGGCGGTGGCCATTGCGTCGGTCTTACAATCTATTTCTTCCAAACGTATTTTCCCTCATAGACATATTAGGCAGTTTCTGCGAGCGGCTCGTAACATCTGCTCTCCAGTGATCCACAGGTGTCCATCGTGGAGCCTCAGTCTGGTCTTAGATGCTCTTACTAGGGCTCCGTTTGAGTCGCTGTGGCATGTATCTTTGAACATGCTGACTCTTAAGGTAGTATTCTTAGTGGCGGTAACTTTGGCCCGCAGGGTTTCTGAGCTGGGGGCCTTATCGATGGAGGACAATTACTGTTCCTTTGGGGATCAGTCAGTTACCCTTATAGTTGACGAGGCCTTTATCCCCAAGGTGAATTCGACCTTTCATAGGTCTCAGGAGCTAGTCCTGCCATCCTTCTGCCCCAGACCTTCGCATCCTACAGAAAAAGTATGGCACACCCTGGATGTTAGGAGGGCTCTGAAGATTTATCTTAAGAGGACCCAGGACTTGAGAGAGACTTTGGCCTTATTCATCAATATCAGACCTAGCTACGGGGACAAGAAGGCTTCAAAAACTTTAATCTCAAAGTGGGTTAAGCAATGCATAGTCGAGGCTTACAAGGCAAAGAATAGGATTCCCCCTTTACAGATCTGGGTGCACTCCATCGGAAGCGCAGCCATGTCTTATGCCTTTAAGGCTAGGACCTCCTATGACGAAATTTGTAGGGCAGCGACTTGGTCCTCCTTGCATACGTTCGTTAAGCATTATAAGTTAGACTTGTTTAAGTCCGCTGATGCGGCATTTGGCAGGAGGGTCTTGCAGACAGTTCTGGAGGTTTCCAGGGCTGTTTGCTCCCACCCATAATCTTGGGCTCGGGTACATCCCGTGCGGAGCACTGAAAGGAGACAGAAGAAGAAACAAAAATTGGTCACCTACCTCGGTGAATTTGTTTCTGTTCTGTCATACTGTCAGTGCTTCGGCCCTCCCTGTCAAACAGCACTAATCAAGATGGGGTGAGCATGTAGGGATGCCCGCTTAGTTCTTCAGTTACTTAGTTTATTCAAATCTTAGGTTATTTAGGAAGTAGATTAAAGTTTATATCACTTAAGATCCCCAGAGCGGGGGCCTTCTGCCTAATAAGCATGAATAAGAATTTGCAGGAAGGTGGAGACGATCCTTGGCTTGGTCATGGACTGAGGACGGACAGCTCCATGCATGCGCACAAAGATTTCTTCTTGTGCCTCCTGTCAGCCATACGCAGAGCTACCCGTGCGGAGCACTGACAGTACGACAGAACAGGAACAAATTCACCGAGGTAGGTGACCAATTTTTGTTTCTCCATAGAGAGAGTAAGCCATATTCAGTCCATTCTGCTTCATTGAGTCCTTCCCAATTTTACCAGTTCTTTTGCCAGTACGTATATACCTGCAACAAGTATTGTGTTATAGGTATCCTGATAATATTTTACTAAAGGTAAATCCGGAAAAATTCCCAACAATGCTACTTCTGGTGTGAACAGTATTGTAAGTCCAGTAGCCTGCTGGATATATTTACCATATCCTCCTCCAAGATGTTTGTATCTTATTACATGACTAGCAACAGTGTATTCTATTTTACCATAGTCCTGCCAACAGTCTGAGGAATTTGTTTTATTCTTCAAGGATCTAAGCGATTCTCACTCTTGGGATTCACTTCCTGCTTCGCAGGTACCGGAAAACTGCTCATCAACAGTATCCAGGTAGAACATGCCTGGAAAAGACTAGAACATGGTGAGGGCTCCGCCCCTCCATTCCCCTCCCATCCTGAGAAAAGCGCGGGCCCGCATCACGAGGGATGGGCTAGTATAAATAGGGGGAGGAGCCTTCACCGCCTCAGTTCCTTCCAACCGTGTGGCGTTGGAAGACCTCTCGGCGCTGCTCAGCGTTGGTCAGTAGTAAACTGAAAGAAGAGAAATTTTGTGAGTTATTGAGTGTTGCCCTATCCCATGGGTTCCTTTTCCCTGGGCGCAGTCCGCCCCTCGGGGTGAGCGGGAATGCTCAAATAACCAGACTTTAAAAGATGTAGTTCTTGTCCCGCTACCCTGTCGATCAGCAACCAGCACACTCGCTGCTTAGCCTGTTTGGGAGAGGCCCATAATACTCAGGCTTGCAGAGCCTGCTCAGTCTTATCTGGCAGGGCCAAGCGGGCCAGGGCTCTCTGTCTACAGGACCTATTAACTAAAAGGGCACTAGAGGGTGGAGAAGAGGGGGCCTCTCAGGCTCCCCACCCAGCACTCCGCGACACCGGCAATGGAACTGGGACAGAAGACACCGCCGGAGCCGGCACAACACGGGCAGAGGGATCACTGTCGCTACCAAGGCCCATGGTACCGTCTCCACCCAAGGACAGTTCTTGCACCCCCGGTACCGTCCGCTCTGTGGAAGGCACATGGCACATGGGTACCACGCGTAGCTCTGCCCATTCCTAGGAGCGAGGTACTAAAAGAACTGAAGGAGAAAAAAAGAAAAAGAACAGCTCCACATGGGACGCACCGGAACAGGGGATGTGGTGGCTCCCCAGCTGCATGAAGTATCACCATCGGGATCGACAGGTGTGATGCCGCCCCTGCAGCCAACGGCGCGGGCCGTCCCTCCCCTGCTGCTTACACTACCAACCACAGTGCCAAGGGACTTGCGCTCCCAATTGCTCAGGCATTACGGCTTGTGGTCCCGATCCCCGCGGGACCGGGACAAGCGCGGAACCCCGCTGGGGTACCATCGGGAATGCCGATCCTGCTTGCCGTGCTCCTGCTGTTCACCCTACAACCCAAGGGACAGACGCCATGAGTACGCCTACATCCAAGGTTACCGATAGCGGTCCTGGAGCCCATCACCCTATAGGGCACGAGTGGATTTCGAGGTCCGGATACGGTCGGGACTGGAACTTGCCTATGTACCCCCGTTTCCACCGAAGGCGGCACCGACAGCGACAATATCTCGTCCCCCCACCTTCGGATGTGGGCTCAGTGCCGGCGCCCCAGAACATCGGTACCGTCGATGCTAGACCCCACGTGTTGGCACCGGAGAGTGCGATGACGCAACACAGGACGAAAGGTTAGCACCCTCTGGAGCAACAGAGCTACTAACCTCACTATTGGGGAACCCTAGAGAGGAGGCAGTACCGCCGGTATCGGCACCAGTTACGGTAGCCTCCCCAGGGAGAGCCGCATTCTTGTTCATCTTCCTCGTCATCACCATCACTGCAGGAAGATGAGACAATATCCCCTCCCCCTCTGGATGTCATATATATCCTTGGCAACCGAGGATTCTAAAGCCTTCCAGGCAATGCTAAGGAGGAGGGCATCCTCCCTCCCCAAACTTCCTACAAGGGTAGTTTAAAAAAATCCCAAACGGGGCCAATATTTGGGATCTTAGGGGCAGGTGAATCTGGCCACATAATGTTACCGTTGCTAGAACAGCTGTTGGAACCTGCCTCAGCCATCTGGAGTAA
>QEPC01011258.1:3250336-3272517 GCA_003113815.1 Sphenodon punctatus | reverse complement strand
CCATTACCGGTTACCGGATTTACCGGTTACCGGTTCCACGAGGTCCGGATTACCGGGTCGAATCCGATAATGCCGGTACGCCCGATACCGGCATTATCGGATACCGGATTCTACCGGTTTCCCACCCCTAGTTGTTAGTATTCTGAGAACCTCTTTGCCTGCATCTAACATTGCAGGTCTAGTTTTATCTCCGCTGGGAGGGATACCAATAAAGGAGACCGGCTTAAGAGATCATCCTGATAAGGTTAGAGCACCCTCTTCAGCAACAGTAGGTGCATGTGGGCTCATTTGACAGTGTTCATGCATGACACCAATGATACAAATACCTGAGTGAGGAACATCAGCTCTGATTTTTCTCTCTGCTTGGAGACGTTAAAGCAGATTTCTCAGTCTTACCTGCCTCTCCATGGAAAAGAAGACTCTGTCCGATCTGGTATCCAGTAGAACTCCCAGATGTTTCAGGAGTTGCATGTGTGTCAGATGGCTCTTTTCCTTGTTCACGAGAAAGCTGTGAGCTTCCCGATATAGGACTTCCTCCTTCAGAAGGATTTCTGCTTGGAAACTCGAAGATACACTCACCAGAATGTCGTTAAACAAGGAGTAACCTCCTTATGTGGGGAGGGAGACCTGCTGGAAGAGCTAGAGAAGGTGATTGTGGGGAGGGGGGAAATCTGTGCTGCTTCCCTCTAGTCCTCTCTGGACGTGGATGGGTGCCTTCCAGATCCCTTCCCGGTTAAATACGGGTCCCTGTGAGGGTTAGACTAGGTGCTCGAATGCAGTGAAGTGGTGTCACCCTCCAGCAGGCCTGGGCAGGTGGCCACTTCCCTCCCTAGCCAGATCAGCATTGCCTCCGGGACTTCACTTTTGTCCCTGACATCTACGTTCTTTGAGCTTGCTAGACTCGCTGCATCTGTGGACTTTAGCTCCGGGTACTGGCTCTCCCCTGTGGAGGCTCCAATGCCTTCTGTGTTGCGCCCTTCCTAGCTGTGGACTGACATTGCGTCCCACGTGCGGGGTTTTCTGCCGGAAGTGGGGGATGGGTGTTAGTGATGTGAGTTCGCTAGGCGCTGAGAGAGAGAAGGCATAAAAACACCAAGCATTGAATGCAGCTTCCTGCCACCGAAAAACTCTTATGCGAGCTCAGTTCCCTCCCACAGAACTGCAGGAATCAGGAGGAGCGGCTCCCTGGGGGCAGATTCGCTCCCCTACTAAAGGGTTGTCTCTGGCGTGGCTAAGCCCAGGGAGCGGGGTGGGGGGAAGATCATCCCCATGGCCCTCGTGCCCCGGCCAATGGCTTCTAACTCCACAGGGGTGGAGGAGCAGACCCCAGGCAAAAGCGGAAAAGAAACCAAAATATAAAAGAAAACCTATGACCCAGCTGGGCTCTAAGAGCTGAGGATCTTTCTTCCTGCTCTAAAGAAGACAGGATCAGACTGGAGAACTGAGGGAGGATGTCCCCTCTTACTCGCACAGGCTGTCAGTCTTTGATCGTGACAAGTGAGGAGGGACAGTTCCTATCAGTCCAGACTGCCCACTCTGCACAGGGAGAGAGAACACCCAATAAAGAAACATCCTATTGATGTTACTGTTCAGTTTTATTCAAAGCAGATGAGATGTTTAGACTATAGGTTAAGCATGCTGGGATTAGAAGAGAGGAGAGGGAGAGCCTTGATTTGAAGATTGTGACTTTCTGATGTTAACCTTTTATTAGAGATTGTATATTTAGAAGGGCTTCCTGTTTTTGACAAAATAGACTGGTAGGCTTGTCCACTATAGGTGGTAAACTTTTTAAAAACAGTGACATGTTTGTAACTTGGCTGAAACCAGCAAGTTTTTTTTCTTACTGCTTGAAATCAATAACCAATTTTAAGGCGTGCATATGTATGGTTAAAGGGGGGGAAATGACTGCATTAGCGCACATAGATTTTAAATGATGGTGGTTGGATATGTATTGCTGCCTGTTAACCGTAGAGCAATTGGATGGAGGAGATAAGTACATTTAAATGCTTTTGTCTGGTCAAAATGGTCTTAAAGGCTAAAATCTTGTTGATGATCTTGTGGTAAAAGTCTAATTCCTTTTTTATTTCTGCATTAAATATAAATTCCCATTTTAAGATTGTTTCCAATTTGTTTAGGTTCCAAGCACTGGAAATATTAGTGGCTTTGACTACAGTCCATGTCCTAGCACACCCATTGACCATGCTTACCGCAGGCAGCATTCCAGCTCAAATAGCATAGGAGAGAGCAGTATACACTGGAAACTGATTCCAATTACAGGTAAGATGCTACGTTTTAATATCTATTTATAATTTTTATACCATTTTGTAAAAGGATGAGTTTTTCTAAAGATTTGCATCTTTCACAGAGCCTGCTCCCGGGTTGCTCTTTTTATGTATGTGTTGTCTATTAGAATATTGATTACTGTAGTGATACATTGTATTCTGATGCTCAGTGCATTTTTCGCTGGTTTTGTTTGAGTAATAGAGACAAGGTTGTGGCCCTTTGTAGTTAATAGTCATGGATAGGGGGACTTGTGTTAACTGCATTTTCTCCATTAGTAGCAAGGGGGAAATGTAGTGAACACTGCTCTGTGGCTGTGGTTGAGAGACTTTTTAGATTTATTTTTTTTATGGTCGGTTTCATATAGTGTAGCTATCTATAAAAGTGGTGGTGGTAGTCTTCAAAACAATTATGTTCATACCTTTAACTGGTGTAGCCATCAGTATATATCTGACTGAAAGGTGCAGTTAATGTTTTGGCAAATGCTTCAATATTTTTAGATAGGAAACTTAAGCAGGTACATAATGACTTCTGTGTTCAATACCACTAGAACTAAGAAGAGTACAATTAGCTTTATTAGAAGAAGAACCCTTACTTGTCAAATCAAGTACATCCTACTATAAGAGTACTTGAAGGTTCTCATCACTGAGACTAAAAACGAAACTTTTTTTTCTTGGAGAATCTTTAAGAACGTTCTTCACTCTTGATGGCATGACTCAACTGTATCAAGTATCCAGAAAAATGTTAAAAATATTGACATTTGGAAGGACTGAATGGTAGGGTGGAAGAGGAAAGAAGTCAGTCATAAGTTCTTCTGAGGCTGGATACTGAAGGATTCCTCCTTTTGGTTAACTGTTGCATCTCTTGAGTGAAAGCTATTAATTTCTGATCATCTTTTACAAATACCGGAGCATCGCTTGTACATGGAGATGAATTAGTTTCCTCAAAGGCCATTATATTTGAGTCCATTTGAGTATCCTCTTTTTTGAATTCCCACAAGCTTCTTTATGGCCTTTTTTTAAAAAAAAAAAAAAAAAGAGCATTTGTGGTGATCCGATAAATGCTAAACAGAAACAGTGTGAAAAGTTTGCTGTTCCCAGCTTCAAGAGGTGAAATGGCAATTCCATTAAATGCTTGTCATACTGCGACTGTCAAGAAAGAAGGACTGACAAAGTAATTTCCATTGTGAGATGGACACAGCTTCTTCACGTTGACGGATGAAAGCATGGTTTTGGATGCAGCAGTGGCAAAGAGGCATGGCTAGGGAGCTCAAAAATACTAATATACCAAAACTGATGGATGTGGGAGCTTATGAGGACTTGCCAAGTCAGCTGCTGTTGTGGTGTTAACTACTAGCCATCGTTACTTATCTGAACACTGGGATTCTCATTAAGTCCTGAGTGAAAAGAGAAGGAGAATCTCTGTTCTCCAGGGACTTCCTGTAGGCATCATATATTTTATAACCTCTCTAGAGAACTAGCTTTTCAAGATGGTGCTTACTGTATTTATACACTGATTAATTCTGTAGGACGACCAATGTGTGAAAGGTAGTACTATATAAATATTGAGAAACTCTGCAAATGCTAACTGCTGCTCTCTCTCAGGAGGGGCAGGAAGAGTTCCAGAGGATCAACTGGAAAAGCATGGAGATAATCAAACAGGTGAGAAGAAAGGCTTTGTATAAATATGCCACTGCTACCCAAATTGCTGAATAGAAACATGTATTCTTCTGGTATTGAATTTTCAGCAGGAAGCGGAGGACTGGATCAGTAAGCTACCATTTAATGGAATCCCTTCACTGAAGCAAACCAAGAATGTTAGAGGAGAACTAGAACAGTCTTGAATATACACATAAATAAATGGTAGAAAAGCTAGTATCAAGTATACTTTCCACAGTAAGAAGTAGCGTCAAGAAATATTTGAACTTTCTTCTACAGATTTACTATTTTCTTTTTCAAATAGCAGCACTTAAAACAAGCTTATTTGGGGACAATCCCATGCCCAGTGTGCGCTGTGCACAACTTACGTACACGCACATGTGCGTGAAGTGCGCACATGTCCATTGAAGGCACATTGTGCCATTCGGAACCCACGCGGAATCCACATGATTTTGTGCGGATCCCACTTGGGATTGTGGCCATTATCTCCATGCTGTGGAAGACTGTGTTTTGGGTGTTTTTGTAGGTGAAAAGATGTGGGCCCTAGGGAAAGTAAACTTCTCATCTTTGTTCAGTTGCTGAGAAGAAAATAAGTAACTGAACTCTTGTCTTTAGTCAACAACATGTAAGAAAAATAGCCCTTTGGGTCTGAATTATAACCCTCTGTGCAATGTTGTAAGGACTGGAGAATATTGGAAATCTTAAAATGGCAAATTCTTCATTGCCAAACATTAAAAGTTATAGTAAGGTACAATTTTTCACAAAGCAGTGAAAAAATATTTATTGGAAACTTAATTGTCCAACTTGCTAAGCTGTATATTAAAGTACTGAAGAACTTTTCATGTCTTTCTGTGCTGCATGACCCAGCTTGACAGTAGTGAAGATAGACTTGCGTCTCATCATTTAGCTTTCTTTCTTTTGTGGTTTCTCCCACTCACGAGGATGCAGGTTGTTTTTTTTTGTTAACTTAGAGAGTTATGGCTTTTCTCTTCTTCTAGAAATTTAGTTAAACTACAGTTTGTACATGACTTTTAATATCCAACTCTTGCTCCGTATACTCTTTATACTGTTTCAAAGAGGATTGATGCCATCCTTCTATATTCACCTTCGGGCTATCAAAAACGCTGTTTTTGTCATCTGGTACTTGAATTGATCAGTTGAAACGAACCGAGCCAAACATACGCTGCGACTTCTATGTCTCTCTATATTTTGATGTTGATTCACAGCAAGGATTTTAGATATTGCAAAAAGGGAATTTGTGTGTTGGGAAACATTTTTAGGTAATAATTTCTTTAGGAAAAAGATTGGTTTTTATCTGGTTACAGTAATATAAAAGTTTGGACAAGAGCACATGCTGGAAGTCAACATATGGCTTACTTCTGGGCAAATGCCAACTGATTCATTTTTACTCCTGTGCAGATACCTCATATGATTTTTTTTTCTTGATTGGTGACTCAGACATATAAAGAATGCCAGCTTTAGAGAGCACTATAAAAATAGCATTGCCTACTTTTTTCTTGCAGCGTCAAAGTTCTGTGTAATATCTGAATCCAGAGCATAATACATCTGTGTGATTGCATGGCTGCTGTTCTCTGCTTACTCCTGGAGTAGCCCATTGGATTGCAGTCTTAGGTCTGTCACTTCCTGCTAGCATTGCTAACCAAGTGTTTTTTCTTGTTGCATAAGGGAGAGCTGGGATTTACCTTGTTTAAATAACTGATCTAAATTGTTCAAAATGGTCTAATTTAGCAAGTTAGAATGTATTGGAAAATGTCTATTTTAAGGTACAATTAGGCCACTTCTAAATGAGGCACTTAGAAGCGCCTCTGGAGCCCTGCATTCAAGAGAGAGCTACGCAGGGAGTGTTTACATGCTCCCTGCGCTACCGGAAATGACATGCTGCCCGTTCTTTTCCGCAGTGACTGGAGATGTGGCGCTTCCGAGAGGCACAGTCTGCAAACTTCAATTTTCAGTCTCCAGTCGCCGCTGCTGAAAAGAACAGGCCGGCATGTCACTTCCGGTTGCGTGAGGAGCATGTAAACACTCCCCACGCAGCTTTCTCTTGAACGTGGGGCTCCTGAGTTGCCTCTAAGCACCTCGTTTAAAAGCGGCCTTAAACTGAACTTTTTCTGTTACCCTGAAGAACTGTTAAAGAATATTGCGTATTGTACCTTCACAAACTGATCCAGTTTTACATTTTAGATTTGAAAATGTAAGAGCCATGTTTTCTGTAGTGGAATGTTATACCAAGTGAGGACTATATATTTCAAGCAGGTTATTTTCTTTAGTTGTGAAAGGTCTAAGGATGTAGCTGGATGGAACTTGTTTATCAATTAAAATAGTTGTCTAAGCACACACTTGTTTACCATTTTTAGGTGGATGAAATGGTCGTTTGTGCATGTTTGTGGGAACTGTCAAAGGTTTATGAAGGAAAATTTCCATTTTGATCAAGTAACAAAAGAATTAAATGCACACCTAAGATGGCTTTATCCAGTGCTCTGAACAGTGTGCAAAGTGGTATGAAAAGATAACATTCTGGTCTTGTACTGTTACACCCATTTGCTAGTGTAGTCTAAATGGGTGCATAAAGTGCTGGGCAATAGTGATCTATGCCCATGATACGAAAACAAAATTGCAGCTAGCTGGAGCAATCGGTCTAAACCACTGAAGAAAAGAAAGCCAGAGGGGTTTGATTTAGCAGAAGGAACAGCATCGGAAGGATGACAGACATGAAGGTACTGGCCATTGTGAGAGACAGAATACTGGGCCAAGATGGCCATTGGTTTGGCCCAGTGTGGTAGTTCTTATGTTCTTGTTTTTGATTTTATAGAGCTAATGAAGTAAAACTAACTTTTGTCATAAGTGAGCAAGCAGGTCTCAAGCAGATCTATTTAACTAGAAGTTTTTCATGTTACGTGTAATTATTTATAATTTATTTTTATATACAAGTGCAAATGTTCCTGAGAGTCTCCAGGGCAAGTTTGATTTCTTAATTTTTTAAAAAAAAAATTCTCTTCTCTCTTGTCAAACTTGTACAATCAATAAGGAAACTTCTCCGATGGCTTCATTATTTCACACGTATAGCCAAATTGCTGGCGCAGCAAACTGGGAAGAAGACCCTTTCTCTAATCTTATCTAGGTTCTTTCACCTTGAAGGTAATTTTTGGTACCCTGAGAACACTGTGATACATAATGGAAGGGACCGCAGCCTTTTCATTTGTTCAAATATTTGAAAATATTTACTTTGTAAGGGGGACCGATGTTCATTGTACTTTCCTTATTAGTGGCGATTACTTGTATAAAATGTGCAAAACTTTCCTGTGCCGCCCCTCCCCCCCCCAATCTAAACTTTGCTTTTTTATTCTCTTGCCTTCCCCTTGGGCTCTCCCCCTTCTATGGGTGATTGGGATTTCAGAGCAGTGAGTAGGATGGGAACCCTTCCCACACAGACACCCTCAACTCTGTCTGAGAAGGGGTGGTGTCTGGGATCCAGGGAGCAAGACCATGAGCTCAGCTTTGACCCCCTCCCATTCAGTGGTGAGGGGCAGGGAGCAGGGTGTGAGAAGCAAATGGGTGTCCATGTCCCTCCCTCACTGCCTCATGGAGTCTGCATGTTTAAACCTTTGTGTAGCAGTATTGATAGACAATGGAGTATATGCACAGAAGTGGAATGAACCATTTTTAGCAGCGATTAGGTTTGTTCAACAATTTGGAGAATTTTTGCTTCTGCATACCCTTATGTGTTGTGTGGACTCAAAATTGCCACTTCCATCAACATGTCACTTTTTGTAAACACTAGAGAAAATTGTTTATATATTAAGACAATAAAGGAAGAAATTTAATTTGCTTATGGACTCGACTTGTTTAGATTCAGATTTTCTTCAGAGTAAGTCTTTGTGCATTTACTGTTGTTTCACCTGCAACAGGAATAATTACGCATACACATTTAAGTCGTCATTTACGTGCACACAATATTCAGAATTACTTGGTTTTTGCAAAGTAATGTGTTCAACTCTGTTTTACCAAGTACCTGAGGAATTGGCCTGGTACGCAGTCCAGTACTGGGTAAATCCTTGAATGAGCAACAAACGGGGCTTTTCCTGCCCTTATAAAAGAGCACTCGATACTTGGAAAATACTTGGTTTTGTTTTACCAAGTATTTGGCTGTGGGAAAATACTTGGTTTTTATTTTGCCAAGTATCAAGTATTTGGCCATTACCGAGGATCGGCTGTTCCTCGAAAACTCGGAAGTACTTGCAAATTAAATTATTTACTATTTGGTGCACCCCTACTTTAACCCTAGATCATACTGCAGGACTATGTATAAACAGTTCCACATGAGAGCTGGGTAGGAAGGAAAAAGTGTGGATGACTTTTACATGGTCTTATTTTTTGTTGCATCTTTTGAAGTCTGGGATACCTTCAGTTGCGCATTGCTAATTAGAAGTGAATAAGATCATAGGAAGTTGTCCTATGTCTGGCAAAATATATCCACAAGAGTAGTATAATAACGTTCTATCTTCTGGCTATGCAACGTTTTTTTACTTTTTTAAAAAAACCCAATGACAATACAG
Organism: Sphenodon punctatus; assembly: GCA_003113815.1. Classification (NCBI taxonomy): domain Eukaryota; kingdom Metazoa; phylum Chordata; class Lepidosauria; order Sphenodontia; family Sphenodontidae; genus Sphenodon; species Sphenodon punctatus. Next base: position 3,264,005 of record QEPC01011258.1, on the reverse strand, counting down.
AGATTGTGGGTCAGGACCCTAAATTGGTGGTAGTGCCATCTGTGCATGGGTTGCAAACTAATATTCCTATACTTTGCATGTCTTTGTCTGGGATTTAAATCTCAAAATGGTATGTCTTGGGCAAAAATTGAGAGCCACTGATTCTGTACCCTTAAGAATCTGAACTGCTCAGCAAAGGTATTTAGTATATGTTACTGCTGTTTAAAACTGTTAGTGCGTATTCTTGTTTTCTCAAAGATTAGACTATAATAATGAACTCTTCCTGTATAGGTTTGAAATCACCAGAAGAGCCACTGGTGTATTTGCCACCAAAGGATGCCTTTCCTAATGACCCCCGGGTAATAAATAGACAGAGAAGTTCTGATTATCAGTTTCCATACTCTCCATTTTCAGACATGCAAAAGGGGACAACAGAAGAAGGACTGTATACAAGTCAAGTGGAGAAACTTGAAGATCAATATGTACTTGCAACAGGTTACCCTTTGGCCATAAAACATTCCCTCAGTGGAATAATAGAGACTGCAATATTAGAAGAATATGATCTGTTTTCCAGAAAGATTCAGGAAATTTTGCAGCAAAAGAATATTACCTATGTCAGTGGAATGTCCACACCTGTCTTCTCAGCCCATGAAAAAGTATTGAGACTTTCTGAATATATCCCTTTGGAAGCAACAGATGTTGCTGTCCAGGAATATGTAGAGGGGCTGAGTGAAAAGCTTAATAATGTTGTTGCTCTATCATCATCGTATGGTAGGCATACTCCACCACTTATTACTAGTCCTGGACCAGTAGAAGATGCAGTTACCAACACTGCATTGAATCCCCAGGGAGAACAAACTGTTGTTGCAAGTGATCTTGACACGACGCTATTAACGGAATCACCATGTAATGATACTATGGAAGAAGCAGACTGTAACGAACAGCATTCGTCGGTGACCTCGAGCATAGTGAAAGAGGAACTGACTGAAGTGAACACCACCACTACAGAGACTATCCTTTCATCAGATCAAAATGTTTCAAGTAATGACCCACTGGAGCCACCAGATAAGATTCGGAAATCTCCAGATAAATCAAATGTGTCAACCCAACCAGCATTGACTGATTTTATAAGTCAGTTAAAACCTGAAGTATTCAGTAGCTTGGTCAAAATCATTAAAGATGTCCAGAAAAACACTGTGAAATTTTACATTCATGAAAAAGAGGAAAGTACTCTCTGTAAAGAAATAAAGGTAAATATAGTTATTTTTCCTTGTGAATATCATTAATACATGCACATCTACACACTTCTTAGGGCATTCATGGAGCTACTCAGTAGTAGGAATAATATTATCAAAAGGAGCTGTTCAAAGATGAAATTAAGTGAGGTCAGTTCATGAAAGTCAGTTTTCCTTTGTATGTTCCTATTGGCTTAAATCTTGAACTAGCATTATTCCGATACAGGCAGGATAAAAATCATCATGAAAAGCAATTATACCTCAAGAGCCACATACCAACATTTTAATGTGACCAAGAGCCTCAAGATGCCTGCATGTGCCCCTTTTTGAAGCCTCTCCCAGACTGAGCCTCTCCTGCTTTGTGATTGGCTGGCAGACTTGGTTCTCTGTGGTCCTGGCTGCTGACATTCTGAGGAGCAGCAGCCATTCAGCTGCTGAGCCTCGGGTGCAGTGAAGTAAGACACGGGACCAATAAGGCAGCGTGCGGTCTGGAATTGTCCCTAGCCAGGAGCCGCACTTGATCCCAAGCCACAGTTTGCCCACTCTTACTCTAGGAGACTTGAGGAAAAAGGGAATGTGATGCCTTTCTAAACACACAGCGGAAATCTAATCAAAAGCATGATGATTTCTCTTTTTCTTGAGGCACAGATTTATTTGTTAAGGAAGGGTTGAGTTTCTTGACCATGTATGTGCTACTTAGGAGGCCAGATAATTTTTGGAACCCCCCTTACTTTTTGATTTAAAAATATTAACACTTAAACCAATGAAACTGAAAATGAACTGTCAGTTCAGCCTTTAAGAATTTTATGCAATTTGCATTGGATATTAGGGGTGTGCATCCATCAAACCTCCTATTGGTTACAACGTAACTAACGTTATGAAAACAGATGAATAAGCAAACGATTGTTTGCTTTTAGCTGTTTTTATTTAAAAATAAAACCCCAAACCCCCCGCTCATGCTCAAACTGGCTGCCGGGGCCATTCTGCGCATGCGCACTCCTTTCCAAAATGGTTCTTGTAGATGGTTGCCCTTTTCCAAAAGGGCACTGAAGCTTCCAGTGCTGTGTTGGGGAAGGGCTGTGCATGTGCAGAACAGCTCAGCAGCCATTTTGCTGTGATCTTTTAAAAATATTTTTTTTAATAAAAGGGTGGGAAAAACCTGAAAATGAACATGTTGTTTACAAAGAACCCTTTGGCTCAGGTTTTTTTGTAAAACAAAAATGAATGGGGTGCTTTCTGCCAGCCTAATGGATAGTAAGACTATCAGACATAACCTTGTTAGATATAAGTTAGATATTTTAGATATAAGTTTGTTCCATGAACTTCTACTTGTAAAGTAAATATTTTTTGGTGCAAATAAATAAATAGATATTCACAAAAAAAGCATCTACATTTTCTATCTGAGCAGTGATAACTAAATGGATGATATGGCTTTGGTGGGGGGGGGGTTGCATTGGTTTAACAATTCTTTTCTTCTTTTTTTTCTTTTTGCACTTTTTCATTGTGGATAGGAATACCTTACGAAATTAGGTAACACGGAGTGCCATCCAGGACAATTCTTGAAAAGAAGAGCTGAGTTAGATAAACTGCTAATAATTATTCAAAATGAAGATATTGCCAGCCTTGTCCACAAGGTACACTCAACTTAAAACTGAGCATTCCTACTATTAAATGTGACTAAAATAATATTGTTTATTCAAATCTTAAACGAATCCACTCGTGCTAGTGAAATATATAAATGGCAGCTGTAAGAGAATGAATTAAACAGACTTGTTCTGATATCTTTTTTTAATAGCTTAATATGTAATGCAATTTTACTTTTAGTTATGTGACAGTGCAATTATTAATCTTATGTCCTCGCTATGCTTTCAGAAGAAACTATGCAGCTTTATCAGCGTACAGAATCCTTGCCACATGTGTAATGCCTTGGCTGCTTGAGTAAACTTAAAGCTTTTTGATATGCTAATTATGGACTCTCATACGGTGGTAGATTGGTATAAAAATTTCTGCAGGGCAATGACTGAGATGTTTTGCAGGACTTGTCCTTAAGTTCGCTGTCATTCACTTTTGACTTCCTTTTCCTGTGCCTAATTATTTCCCTATATTCCTTTCTTTAAACAGATACCTGATTTAGTAACTCTGAAGAAGCTTTCATGTGTCAGTTTTGCTGGTGTTGATAGCTTGGACGATGTAAAAAACCATACGTACAATGACTTGTTTCTGTCTGGTTGCTTTGTTGTTTCTGATGAATCTGTTCTCAATCCCGAGTTTATCACAGTGGGTAAGTATTCTTAAAAAGTAATGAATTTATACTACTTGTGACAATGCACTGTAGAATGAAATCCTTGGTGTCACTGCATACTGTTTAGAGGCAGTGCAGCCTTTCTCCAACCAGGCTTGTAAAACTACTTTGGAAAGAGAGCCATTGTAGAAAGTGGGAGAGGAGATTTGGTTTGTTTATTTTTTATTGGCCTTGATTAAAATCCAACTGAGACCACCTACTACTTTACACAAGCTGCTGAATAGCTCCCGGGAGATTACCATCTTTGAACTATGATCGTCTTGTGGGATACTACATGCACAAAAGCCCCAGCTACTTGAGTGGTCAGAGGCTGTAGGAGAAGGAGCTCCATAGAAGGTGTTGAATTCGCCGTGAGAGGATCGAGTAGCCTTACAGATCTAGTACCTGACCTAGCCTCCCCCTTGCTCACCAGCTGAAATCCTAAAGGTTTTGTTTTGGATAAGAATTGGGAGCGAGTGGCGGCTGGAGAGCAGGAGAGTGCTGTGTGGCGGCAGGATCGTGGATGAAACCGCTGCCTGCAGGACAGTTTCCTGGAGAACGGAGGGAGCTAGAGGCAGGCATTGAATGAGTCGTGGCGAACTCAGTGACTGTTTTTTCCCCCCATACATAGAGTGCTAAGGAGCTGTGACTGACAGCTGAACTGTTCCAGCACAACTGATACTTATTTGACTTCTGGGCTGGCCCCTATTATTGCAATGAGTGCCTACGGCTGCGCCGGAGGCGCATGCCTAAGGGCTGCGCGCGCAAGGGCGTTGCGGCCTTAGGTGCTGGCCGGGAGCGGCCAGCCAGGATTCTTAGTTGGTCTTTTGGATTAGTGTCCCAAAGTCTTACTGGGACGCGCTTTCTCATATTCTTTGGGTGGCTCTGTTAGTGGGATGGAAAAAAAGAGAGACTGAGGGTTAGCCTCCCCCTATTGTGATGAGCTCCCTAGACTAAAGCAACCCAAACTGGATAGTGCTATGGGAACTGTTTCCCAAAGTGGGTCACTTGCTGGGTCCTCCCCTCCTGGGGCCCTGGATGGAAATCAGGATCTTTCAACGCGACCCTCCATTAATCGGTTGGAGGAGGCGAACCACGAAGGAGGCAATATTCCAGGTGGGATAGAAAATGGGAGGGAGGAAGACACTTACTTGGGGACTCACGAGGATACCTCGATGAGGGATACTTTGAAACTTCAGTGTCAGCTTATCTCTAAGACAGTTGCTCTCGTTTGATAGTATGTCAAGTATGGGGGATTTGTAGCTCTGGGTCAAGGAACAACTGAAAAAGGTTCTGCGCAAGTTGGACCTTGTGCATACCAGGGGGGAAATGTGGGAAATGCCCATTCCTGGAAAGGAGGAGGGGTATCTGGTAAAAGTAGGATTACAGCAGGAATTCTATAACAGGAATAGAATTCTGGCAGGTAGACTCCCCTTGAAGGGTACTATTGGACCTCGTCAAATAATTAATAATGCTATTTGGATTAAAATCAGACCACTTAGTAATGGGGCTATACCCAATTGGGGGAATGATACGGATATAGCCATCGTTTGTCTACTCTATTGAGAGTAAAGGTGAGACCCGATGAGGTACAGAAGGTTGTCAGATTGAGCTCAAATGCAAGCCAGATGTGTATTGTATTTGTTTTTTAATTCCAATCAGTTGGTCAAAAAAATGTTTTTAGCAAGGAAATACATAAAACAAAGAGGTATATCAATTGGTAGAGCTTATGGGACCCGAAATACTCCTGAGAATTTACTCAGGAAGGAACCCCCTGTATTATTGTGGCTGTCATCTCCTACCTGCGTCCCCTTAGGCTTTAATTCAAAGATTACCAGTGGCTCTTTGGAGAATGCTTTGAGTAATATTATAGGGGAAGATGAGATAGAGATAGGTCAAGAAATGGATAAGGCATCCTTTGGAGATGCTGCAGGATGCCAGGTGGCAATGAGTAGTACTGCACGCATGTTGGAATGTATTATGACGGGGGTTGAGATGAAAACATTTGAAGGCCCCCAGAAAATGGCACAGATTATTAATCACTTTCTAGAAGATCCATCTAAGGGGGTAGGTGAGGTGCCTTCTTTGGCATCCTTTGAGGAGTTGACTATCATTGACGAAGATTACTTGATACAGAAGCTTGATTCTGTTAGGAAAAGGCTACCCTGCTCTACTTTGGAATACCAGGCTTGGGATTTGGAGGCCCGTAGGAAAGTTTACCAACCAGAAAATAGGCTGGTGAGCCTTACTGCGACCTGTTATCTCTCGAAGGAAGAATTAGGGATTTTAGTAGCGCCCTCTGATTACTCACCAAGTGCTGCCCTAGTTAATATATGCAAGTTGGTTGAAGACCAGCAGAATGAACAGCCACATGAGATTATGACTAGGAAGAGTGATGCCACCTCAATAGTCCGGTGCAAGCTCTCATAATAGAGTTAGATGACCGGAGGACTGTGGATGAGGAAAATATCTCTGGTGGGGGCGATTTTTCTCCTGTTAAATCTCAAGGTTACAATTTGATGTTTCCCCCTAGTGTGACACAAGGAAAGGAGATCCAAGACTGATGGGCACCCCGGTAGGCAGTCCTCCGGTAGGCAGCCACTCCAGTTCAATATAAGGCTGTCTGAAAACGTTTTAGAAGTGACCTCCTCTAATGACATGGTTCCTGATATTGAACCAAGGGTGGTATTGAGTTCCAAGGAGCCGAAGAGAGGGGGGGGTGGGGAAGGAAGAATTAGTTGCTACCATAAACTCTGGTTAAATGGAAATATAGCTGATATTGTGGTTGGAATTGTTTCATGAAATATCTCGGGATGTAAATCAAAACTTCAGGACCCCGATTGGATCTCCTTTTTGAGGAACTATGATTTGGTTTTTTTCCAAGAAACATGGCTTGGGGAGGGAGAGGCTTTTGCAGTTCATGGCTATCAAACATATTCTCACCCAGGTACTAGGTTTTCCCCTAAACGGCGACGGTCAGGGGGCCTAGCTATATTAATCCATGATAAATATTTAAATTCATATATACCACTACTATCAGATAGGTGGGAATTCCAGATCGGACTATGGGAGCCAATGTGTGGAGCCCAGATTGTATTATTAAATCTATATATTCCTCCAGAGACTTAGTTACTACAATTTGGATGTTTGGGAGGCACTGGAGGCCTCCATAGACCATCTGGAAAGCACCTTTCCTCTAGCTCTCTTGATTTTAGTAGGAGACTGGAATGCTAGGATTGGTTCTGGTCTTTCAGTAGACCTAGACTGCAGCCCCTACTAGTTCAAGAGAAATTCCGGTTAGGAAATCTAGGGATTAACGAAGCTGGGAGGTGCATCCTGAAATTGCTGAACTCTTGTGGGCTGTCTATTTTAAATGGTAGTGGGGCAGGACATCCGGAGGGAGATCTTACGTTTGCTAACTCTAGGGGAAGAAGTGTGGTGGACTACATTGTGGTCCCTACCCGGCACCGGGAAAGGTTTATTAATTTTAAGAGTTATTACCTGTCCGGAGAGTGATCACATGGCTTTATCCACAGAACTTGCCAAACGTAGGGCAGCAAAGCATAGGTTGCTGCATACGAAGAACAGCTGGTTTAAAGTTGACACACAGAATGCTCGCAAAGAATTCCTATTGGAAAGGAGCAGTTCTAGATCCCTATTGAAAGCTAAAAAGGTCCAGTATACTAACTTAACATGGGCCAAACTCGCTGTAGCTGCTAGCCTGAAGGACTCAAGGCAGTTTTGGGCCTTGATTAACTTTGAGCTAAGTGAAACCCCGAGAAGGTTGTCTTCTCCAATTGACGAAGTAAGTTGGGTAACCTTCTTTAAGGAGCTATATAGCGACAAGGCAACGGGGGAGGAGTTAGTAGAGGTACCCTCATCAGCAAGGTCGCATCTGCCTTGTACGAACTCATTTGATCCCTATGTTGATAAAGATCTAGTTATTGAATTAATCACTTCCCTCAAGTGGAATAAAGCATGCGGGGTGGGGGGGATTGGATTACAGCGCAAGTATTCCAAGGATGCTTGGATTGGTGGGTGCCCCTTTTGGCAAATGGTTTTACGCAGATTAATAGGATTGGACGCATTCCAACAGAGTGGGGTGAAAGCGTTATAGTACCAATATTTTTAAAAGGTGACCTCAGAGACCCGGGTTGTTATCGCCCTATTAGCTTAATAGGAAAATTATATGCCAAAGTCCTATTAAAGTATTTGGAAGATTGGGCTTATCGGCATGATCTTATACCGGAAGAACAATTTGGTTTTCGCAGGGGGTATTCTTCTATTGAGGATTGTTTTATTCTGTCCCACCTCATTGTAAAGTATATGAAAATAAGAGCTGGTCAGATGTTCCTTGCCTTTATTGATTTAAAAAAGGCATTCTATTCAATCTCTAAAAGGAAGCTCTGTAGGAAACTCTATGCTTTGGGTATAAATGAGTTGCTTGGTCTAATAATCCAGTTGCATACAGATAACGGAGCATGAATAAGAATAGATACTAAGAGGAGCTCAACATGTTACATCTAGATTGAAAGGGGAGTGAGGCAAGGTTGTACCATTGCCCTCCTGCTATTCAGTATCTGAGTGATCTTATTCAAGTATTATTGACTACCGAAGGACACCAACCCCAAAGTTAAGGACAGGAAGATTATGGCTTTGCTGATGACATTGTGCTACTATCTCAGATGAGGAAGGGCCTCCTTAACCAATTAAAGAAACTATCAGAATACTGCAGAGCAAACAAACTAGTAGTAAATACCAACAAATCCCAGGTAATGGTGATGGGTAGAAAGGTACAGAAGTATACCTGGTCTGTAAGAGGACAGAAACTAGCCCAGGTAGATTCGTATGTCTACTTGGGGATTACTTTCTCTAGAAATGGCCTATGCAAAAGGCTTGCGATTAAGGCTGAGGCAATCTCTAGGGGTATACTTAGATTGGCTGCAAGATCAACTGGAATTTCTGTTTCCAGTATTCTGAATGTTTACAGGGCTAAGATTAATCAATTAATGACCTATGGTATGGAGGTGCAAACAGGAGACAATTTAGATATGCTGGAAGTAATACAAAATAAGTTTCTCCATAGTTTGTTGGGGGTGCCGCAGGGGTACCTACCGCAGTGGTAAGGGCTGAAATGGGTGTGCTTCCAATTTCCTATGTTGGAAGACAAGACCGCCTTCGTTATTGGACGAAGTTGTGTGCGCGGACTAGCTCTGCTCTACCTTCCCTCTGTTTGAGTGAAAAGTTGGAGCATAATTTTGCTCCTTATTATCTGTGGTTATCCCAAATTTCATCGCACCTACAACAGTTAGGTCTATCCTTTAACTACTTGCTGGAATTAGATGTACTCCAGCAAAGGAACTTGGTAAAAAGTAGAACAGAAGATATAGCAAAGCAAGAGGATTAGTCAGGAGTGGCAGATTGGAAAGTGGCACCTTGCTATTACTATCTAAAGCATGTACATCAATTTGATGGATATTCGGACAAATTAAAAAACAGGAGCTTACGTACAGCTTTTATGCAGCTGCGTCTGCAATTATTTGATTCAGCCGTGCTTGCTGGACGGTATAAAGGTAGACTCTAGAAGGATCGGCTTTGCCCTTGTAGGAATTTGAAAGTAGAAGACTTATACCATGTCCTCTTTAATTGTGTATTCTATCAAAATATACTACAAACTTGGCTTGACCCAATATGCCTAGGAAAGGAATTTTTGCCTGAGCTGCATAAGATGGTTTTTTTATTAACTACTCGAAGAGTCAGTTATGAGAGCGGTGGCTTCATTTGCTTTACTGGCCACAAGGATACGAGGTCAAGTAGTGCCAATAACAGACTAGACTTTATAGTTTTGGATCCTATTTACCCCTTTTATTGAATTTCCAGTTTGAGTATTGGATAATTCTAGATCCCAATTTCGTTACTAAAACTGTTATTACTGGATTGTTGGCAGTCCCCTTTGCTTATACCTTGAATTATTTTGTATCATATTCTTTTCATTGTATTTTAAATTTTTTACATGTGAAATTTCTTTGTGATATGTGTTTGTGATATGTGCTTGGGTCATGGCAAAAGCTAGTACCCTTAATAAAATTGATTGATTCTTCAGTGGCCCTCTGCTAGGGTGCAACGTTCCCTTGTGGAGGAGTGTACGGTTAGCTCCTGTCAGACGTTGATAGAACTCCAACTACCATTTTTATGTTGGTTTTTAAAAAAAATCAAACCCCCCCCCACGTAGTATGTTACCGTTCCTAAGAAGGAATCCAACCCCAAAGAGCTCTATACCTTAATTATTATTTTTTTGGCCTTTTAAGACAGATGTTTCATATTTAGAATTAACTTTTAATGGCACAAGGCTTCCATTGTTTTATTTAAATAAGCCAAATGGTGATAGTCAAAAAGGGCCACATTGGACTCAGATTCAAGTGGGTCAGGTCCAGTGACGATCAGTTTTGCCTGTAGTTGCTATTGATCAAGCAGTTTGTTTAAAACTTGCAGGATCTGGCTAAAGTTCAGTCCTGGAGTTATGCTTGCAACTGCTAATATTCAGAGAGGTGCATAATGGAAAGGGAATAGAAGCTCAGATTTTAAATAACTTCAAAATGCATAACAATAAATTTGTCTTCAAAATAGATAAACTCAGCAATTTTCTGAAATTCTTGGAAGATCTCAGTACCTCAGAGAGGAAGTGGCAGTGGAAAGTGCACTGTAAAATACAGAAAAAACTTAAGGAGCTTGGGAGGTAAGTGTTGCTCTTTTAAATATCAAAACTAAAGTGACAAACAGAATTTTCAAAACTTATTACCATAGAATTTTTAGTATTGGAAGACACTGAAAGGTCATCTAATCCAATCCCCTGCTCCATGTCAGGATATCGGTCTACAGTAACATAGACGCTTATCCAGCCGGGTTTTGAAAACCTCTAAGGTTTTCAATTGCATAACCTCCTTGGGCAGCTTGTTCCATTGCCCAACAGTTCTCACAGTTAGGAAGATTTTTCCTTAAATCTGATTCCTCCTTGTTCTGGTGTACCTGGCACTGTACAACCAGGAGTTAGACACATCCCTACCTGAAAGGGCTTACAATCTAAGAGCGACAAGACGTATTTTTACATGTGATGGCACATGGCGCCGTCATGCTTCGATGCTGCTCAGGGTGAGGGCCCTCACCCTGGGCAGGATCTGGCCCAGCCACTGAACAGATGTGCCAGCAGCCTGGGCCAAGGAGGAGGTGGGGCAACGTGTAGACATGGTCATCTCGTGATCAGCGATATCAAAAGCAGCCAACAGATTATTATTATTATAAACATTTATATAGCGCCAGCCATGTACCTGGTGCTGTACAGAACATAGAAATAGATGCGGTTCCTGCCTGTGGCTTAGAATCTAAAAGACAAGGAGGGGGAGACAGTGGAGAAGACAAACATTCAGGCAGATGCGAAGTCTTAGGTGCGTGTGCTTGGCTTGGTTACAATCAGGATGGTTGCAGCAGTCGGCAGAGGAGGGCAGACAGTAAGTATATGGGGAACGACTAGCAGGCATTGGGAAAGGGTGAGGAAAAAGTGGGTCTTGAGAAGGGATTTGAAGGAGCGGAGGGAGGGGGCAAGGCGGATGTGGGTAGGGAGGGAGTTCCAGGCATGGGGGGCAGCGAGGGAGAAGGGTCGAAGGCGGTTAGGTGAGCAGGAGAAACGAGGGAGAGTGAGGGAGGGGACAGAGGAAGAGCGGAGAGCGCGTGCAGGAGTGCGTAGGGAGATTAGGTCCGAGAGGTAAGGGGGAGCTTGGTTGTGGAGTGTTTTGAACGTGAATACCAGGAGTTTAAACAGGATACGTTCAGGAAGGGGGAGCCAGTGAAGAGAGAAGAGGAGAGGCTGCACATGGTCGAAGCGACGGGCAGAGTGAATGACCTTGGCAGCGGAGTTTTGGATTGCGATAAGGGGGGACAGGTGAGAGCGAGGGAGGCCAGCAAGGAGGAGGTTGCAGTAATCGAGGCGAGAGATAACCATGGCATGAACAAGGGTTTTGGCCGAGGAGGTAGAGAGAAAGGGGCGGATCCGAGCAATGTTATGGAGGGCGAATCGGCAGGATTTGGCAACAGAGTCAATGTAAGGTTTAAAAGAGAGGTGCGTGTCAAAGATGAAGCCCAAGCTACGGGCTTGGAGAACAGGATGGATGGTGACTCCATCGATGCAGATGGGCAGGTTAGAGGGAGAGGAAGAGGAGGGAGGAAAAATGAGGAGTTCGGTCTTGGCCATGTTGAGCTTGAGTTGACGTCGGGACATCCAGGCGGAGATGTCAGAGAGGCAGTTGACGAGGCGTGAGTGGACAGAAGAGGAGAGAGAGGGGGTAGAAAGATAGAGTTGGGTGTCATCAGCGTAGAGATGATATTGGAATCCGTGGGAGGCAATAATTTTGCCAAGGGACAGGGTGTAAATAGAGAAGAGGAGAGGGCCAAGGACAGAGCCTTGGGGGACCCCAACCGAAAGGGGGAGGGAGGAGGAGTTTGACTCGGGGAGCGAGACTTTAAAGGAGCGGTCAGAGAGGTAGGAGGAGAACCAGTCAAGGACAGAGCCACGGAAGCCCAAAGAGTAAAGCGAGTCCAATAGAAGCAAGTGGTCGACAGTGTCAAAGGCAGCAGAGAGGTCAAGGAGGACAAGAATGGAGTAGAGGCGCTTAGATTTAGCGACAAGTAGATCATTGGTGATCTTGGCCAGGGCAGTTTCAGTAGAGTGGAGGGGGCGGAAGCCGGATTGGAGAGGGTCCAGGGAGGAGTTGGCAGAGAGGAGGTCCAGGCAGCGGGAGTAGATGACACCTTCCAGAAGCTTTGAGGCAAAGGGGAGGAGGGAGACTAGTCGGTAACTAGAGGGGTCAGATGGGTCCAGATAGCAGGGTTGAATGACCCCGATCTAATTAACGGTTAAGGTCGACCAAAGCCACAAGTGCAGTCTTGGTGTCATAACCCGGACGAAAGTCGGACTGTGAGGGATCTAGAAAACAGATATGGTCCTGATGACCCTGCAGCTGCTGAGCCGCAACCCATTCAATAACCCTCCTTAATAAAAAGGGAAGGTTAGAGACAGGCTGATAGCGGGCGAGGGAGTCAGTGTCAAGCGATGGCTTTTTGAGTACAGACTGCACCACTGCCTCAAGGCAGCTTGGAACTTTGCCTTCCCGAAGGGGAAGCATTGACTACCTCAGCCAGCAACAGCCCCAGTGTCTCCCGTCTGGCCTTAATCAGCCAGGATGGGTAATGATCCAGTTCGCAAGAGGTGGCTCTAATCAATGGAACGGTTGTTAAGATCAGAGGGGATCTCTCCCAGAGCATTCTGGAATCACTCTAATTCCATCAGTCTCTGGGGGCGAGCCATCCAAACTGGTTCCACACCTCTCCAGGGGCAGACGCGCTGGGAGACAGGTTCGCAGGAGGTAATGATCCGACCATGACAAGGGCACAGCTGACACCTCCCCTACTAACAGATCCCCCACCTCCAGGCCGGTGCAGAAAATAAGGTCCAGAGTATGTCTTCCATCATGTGTCAGGCGGTGACCATTTGAGACAGGCCCATGATGCCATGAACTCTGCCCCTCCAAGACTGGCATTAGAGTGAATATTGAAGTTCTCCAAGACTAGTGTCTTCCGGGACCACAATACCACCTCTGACACCAGCTCCACTAGAGCGTATAGGGAGATTGCTGTACAGGTAGGTGCATGCTATACTAGCAGCACTCCCAACCTGTCTCCTGCCAAATCAGTCACAAGATGGAGACCCTAGATATCCAGTATAGATTGCACCAGATATTTCCTAACTGATGAGTCCCTAAAACGATGGCTACAACCCAACCCACCCCGGTCGTCCTTCTGACCGTGGCTGATGCTGCATGGAATACCCAGCTGGAGCAAAGTCAACCAGAAAGGTCCCGGCTCAGTGTCCAGCCAGGTCTCTGTGATACACACGAGGTCTGCTGTCTGGTCCAGGAGCAGTTCCTAGACAGTTGCTACCTTATTAACAACTGACCTCGTGTTCAACAGCATCAGGTTAAGGCCAGGGGACCCCTGATCACAAACCACCTGCCCAACTGCTTGGGGGGTGAGGGCAGTGAGAGGGACAGGTATCAGGCACCTGTCCCATCTCACAGATGGAACACCCCCCTCCCCCCTAAAAGGGACCATACTTCCAGCCACC
>QEPC01011258.1:3218580-3249660 GCA_003113815.1 Sphenodon punctatus | reverse complement strand
TGGAGCGATTTGAACGTGAAAACCAGGAGTTTAAACAGGATACATTCAGGAAGGGGGAGCCAGTGAAGGGAGAGGAGGAGAGGCTGCACATGGTCGAAGCGACGGGCAGAGTGACTGACCTTGGCAGCGGAGTTTTGGATTGTGACAAGGGGGGGACAGGTGAGAGCGAGGGAGGCCAGCAAGGAGGAGGTTGCAGTAGTCGAGGCGAGAGATAACCATGGCATGAACAAGGATTTTGGCCGAGGAGATAGAGAGAAAGGGGCGGATGTGGGCAGTGTTGTGGAGAGCGAATTGGCATGATTTGGCCACAGAATCAGTGTAAGGTTTAAAAGAGAGGAACTCGGTCAGTAGCCCAACAGAGATTCCTCCTGCCAAGACCCACGCCCAAGGGCCCCTTGGCATGGCCCATAGATGCATAGCATAGGATGCGCGCTTGTGGCGCTGTCGATAAACACACCACCTCTCAAGTGTGCCCCTGACCAGGGAGGGATCCCTGCCCCATAGAAAATCAAAATGGGCCCAGGGAATACCCTTCCCCAGCACAGGTCCTTGCCTGGCAACAGAGTCGTTGTGGGGGATGCAGCAGATGACAAGCGCAATGATGGGCTGGGGTAACCCCTCTCAGCCCCTCTCTGCAGGTACAGCGGCAGGTGGTGAGAGGCAGCTTGCTTATCGGCTGCAACAAGTATTCCCCTAGCTGGAAGCCCAGGGAGGGAAATAAGGGAACAATGCGAAAGCAGACCCAGATTTGGCTAGTTTCTGTCTGCAGCAATTTGTTGTTAACTGTTATGGGAGTCGGTGTGCTGCTGTCCACTCTCATAATGGAGCAGCCCTACTTAAAAGCAATGCAGCCATAGAGTAAAAATACATGGGTCTGGATATCTGCTCTTGAGTTAATCCCACAGTGGTATAGTCACTTTACTTCAGAGGTGAAATTTTCATGATGTGAATAACATCTTGGAGAAATTTGAAGTATAATTAGAAGGGCAAAGATGCCAGTTAATTTGCCTACACTTAGCATGAGATCGAGCCCACTGATTTGTTCTAGTTTCACAACTAAATCTCCAGCCTGAGTGGATTGTGTACACGCACAGCGGATCCCATTGTGGAAACTGCGCATGCGCACACGCGATCCGCAGGGCATGGGATCGTGGCCAGCGTGTGGGATTTCATGAGGTTTTGTTGAACTGCATCTATAGCAACACTCTGCGATTCAGTTGTATATCTGAAAACTTGCATTACTATGCATTAGTAGCTTTTACTACTCAAAATGAAAGAATATGGAAATATGGATTAAGACAAATATCAGTGGCACTGCTTAAAGTTTCTGTATTTTGTTCCTGCCTGATGGGCGGTGGTGTCAAGTTTGAAAATACCCTTGGTGTGGTTATGTAACTGGCAAGT
Source organism: Sphenodon punctatus (assembly GCA_003113815.1). Classification (NCBI taxonomy): domain Eukaryota; kingdom Metazoa; phylum Chordata; class Lepidosauria; order Sphenodontia; family Sphenodontidae; genus Sphenodon; species Sphenodon punctatus. Next base: position 3,248,256 of record QEPC01011258.1, on the reverse strand, counting down.
AGGAACTAAAGCTTTAATAAGTGAACAGTCAAACCTGGAATATCCTATATTTTATACATTTTTTCAAAAGAAGTATTTTACCAATAACTTGTTTATCATAAATTTAGGTGGAATACACCCTTCATATTTTAGATGACTTGTAACTTTGTACCTAGACCTAAAAGTAAGTATCAAATCCTCCTCTCAAATAGAATGGATTTATTTTTTCAGAATGAACGCAAAAGCTTTGAGCCTCCTGACGCTTCTGAATACGTATCAGAAGAAACACCTTGTTGAGATTCTGTCATATCACAACTGTGACTCTCAAACTCGAAATGCTCCAGAATTAGACTGTCTCATCAGACTCAAGGCTCAAAGTATACAGCAAAGGCATGTTGTCTTCCTAACAGGTAAAAACATTTATAGTTACCTTTTTGTCTTCCTTGTGTGATATTAGTGCATTACTAGTGACATCTCCCCCCTGGCCTCTCCATGTATTTTTAGAAAAGAATGTCAAAACACTTTCAATCTGTGCTGAAAACGGGATCGTGGTTGCTACAGTTGATGACTTTATGCAGAAATTTGAAAGTCTTATTGGCTACCATAACTCAATTACTGAAGAAAACAGCCTTCTATCTCCACCTTGTGATGAGGAGAGACAATCAGGTAACAATGAATTTGATACTTCACCTTCTGCCCTTAGGGAACCTTGAAGCGTAGATTCTTTACTTACTATTTTAAATAAGGAGTAACATAGGGACTGTGAGAAAACCCAACACTCAAGCTACAGTGGGAAGAAGCAGCTAGTGTGGAATATCTTTTTAAATACAGAATTACAAACTATCCAAGGTATCCTCATGAGTTTGGAGAGGATTATGCACAAACCAAAACGGCAATCCTAGGGTGTCGAGGGTGATGGGGGAAGGACAATTTATTAAGCAAAAGAGGACAGATATAGAAAATATCAGTCAGCTTGGATGTCAGTAATTGTTTTCTGTAATTGTCTTATCAAATACTGACCTACTGTATAACTTTAGATGCTGTTTTGACATTAACCCCTTTGGAGCTGGGAGTTGGGATTTCCCAACACTAAGCATGAACACAGTTCGCAGAAGCTTTTAGCATCGGATTATCTGGACATTCACACAATGGGTTGTGTGTGTGTGTGTTGAGTAAGTGAACAAGCGTGGCAGACGACCAAGCCTTAAGTGATATTGGACTTGCAGACCTGAAGCATAATGCTGTGTGAGTAGTGTATATAGCTTTTTAAAAAGTTGTCTATTTCAATAGAATAGGACGTCTTTCTTTTTAATGTAGTTCTTATAGAAAGCGAAGAGAAGGATGAGGAGGACATGTCTTTGGATTCAGGGGATGAAACTTCACAAATAGAAGTTTGCAGTGATGCCTCAAAATATGATTCTCACTCTGAACCTTTGCGGACAGAGACCAAGGGATCGCATGGGACAGATTCAAAAGAAAACTCTCAAGCTGATACGCAGCTGCCTAGTGAAGGACAAATTCTTTTGACAGAAAAGACTTCTAAAACTGAATTGGAGGAAATACAGCCAGTTACTCCAGTTTCTACAACATGCTCCACAGAAGGAGAGAAAAATAATTCCGTAGAACAAGTTCCTTTCAACAATTTTCAGGTTTACAGTAGACAGTTAAGTATGTCCCATCAGTTCAGTCATTTTAATGTTCTCACACATCAGACTTTTCTGGGAACAACATACCCAGTTTCTTCAAGTCAGAACCAGGACAGTGGGAATTATTTTCTGTCTGCTTACAGCCAGAGCATGGATACAGACAAATCGTCTTCATCTCCTGGTAATTGGGATGTAAATGATTCTTCCAGGCCATATTCGAAACAAAAATAAAAAACTAAAACCTTTTTTAATAGGTTGTTGTGGACTTTTGTTTCTAAAGAAAAAAAAAAAAATGAATTAATTTCTATTTTATTCACTGAACAAAATGTTTCTGGTCCTTTATCTCAATGTTTTCCTGTCTTATTTAAAAATCATGATGGCCTGTAACAGTTGACGCATCTGAAAATTGAAATAAATATATATTTTTTAACCTTTATTGTACTTGAATTATCTTGTTTGTTGGCACTTTTAAGTTTTTACATTTGTATTTGACCTGTACTTGGGCTTCAGTTTGAAGTCTGTTTTAATGTAAAACTGAATGTTTGCCTAAAGTATATGTGAAATAGCAAGGCTTCATTTTTCTAAAGTAAAATGTAAGAGTATCCAAGCCACTTTTTCTTTACATGGATATCAAAACTTATGTATTTATTTGGTTGACATTTGACACAAATTTTGTACAAAATGTTTTTATATAGCTATAAAGGCGGCCTAGTTATTTTAATGACTATATACTGGATTTTTGGCTAAATACCTCAAATAGAGTAACCAATGGTGCAGTTCCATTAAAATAAATAAAATCTTCATGCACATGGGACTCTGTAGCAAGTTGCATTGTTTGTTTTTTATTAAAAAAAACTGCAGCCATAACTTTAATCATTTTAGTGTGCATTTAATTGAAATTTAGTGTATTTTGTGTCCTCGTTGTTGCAATAGCATTTGTAAAATGAGGGCATTTTAGGACAAGACACTCTCCACCCATACATGCTGCAGTGTTGCCTTTGGGTACCCTGTACCGTACAGTGGGTGAGGGAGTGATCTGTCTGTGACTTTGGCCACGTAGGGCATTTTCAGGCTGGGTGCTGTTCTTCTGAGGAAGAATACTAGACTGTATTGGCAACAAACATGCTCCACTAGAGACTGCTACTCAGAAACACAAACTGCAGCCCAACAGGGTTCCTTAGGACATCAGTCTCTCAAAAGCAAAAGTTTTTCAATGTAGGTTATGACCATTTTTCTTACTAAACCTCCTTTTAGAAAATGCTCATTGGGTTAGTTTAGAGGTATGCAAATGCTGCCGCTACCTGTATTTCATCAGATATACTTAGTCTTAATTCATGCTAGTTCATTCTTCCTAATGGTTTAGTACAGTTTGTACTGATTTGTTAAAAATCCATTTAGTGGGCTAAACCCACACTTTTGAACCTGTACAGAAATGGAACAATTTCTTAATGCAGTTTTGTGTTGTCTTGGATTCTATACACTTTGGTTAAGTGCTTGAATTCATTTGCAAATATTACTAAACTTGAACATGCCTGATGTTGGAAAAATTTTAAAAAGCAGTCTCAACTGAAAAAGTCTACTAGTATGCATGATTCTCATCATTTATTTGTTTTACATTATTTTGTGTCACAAGGTGGAGTGGGGCTTTAGGAAGAGGGTGGGATTCATTAACTTGTTTCACTGCTACTACTCCGATTGGGGTTGGGAACCAGCGTACTCTGCTGCTGCTTCTGACCCTCTTCCCCTTCTGCAAGGACCAGGACCAGCTGCAGTCACATGCTTCATACTGCTCCCAAACTATGGGTTGGGGACCAGGGAGCTACCTGTTCCTTTTCAAAACCATTAGGTTAATTGAGCACTGCTAGTTAGTCAGTGCTATAAATGGTACAGTGGAATCTTTGCCAAATCCAAATTTATGGCATCTTCAGAAAAGTGGGACTCCTACACAAGTCAATGGAACAGTGCAAGTTTACCCAAGCGCTGCTTTAGCTGCCCTGATAAAAATACTAGTACCTTATAAGCAAGTTAATGATTTTTTGGAGCAAAATATGGCTAAAATACTTTCATATTTTACTGTCCCAGCTTGTAATACATTTTAGGTTCAGCTGCTGCATTGCAAGCCTGGGGGTTATATACTACAATATTTTAGCCACATGCTGTCAAAATATTACATTACTCAAAGGTACTGATCGGCAGGGTCCATACCTAAAAACTTTTTTTTGTAACTTGAATTCTATGCCCTAACTATTGGATCGGTTAACCAAAATTGCAAGTTACATATGGTAAAATGGGTTATGTTCATAGGAAAGAAGGAAAGTCAAGGCACTAAGCTAAAATAGAAAATCCATAGTTTTATGATACAAGGCAACACTATTCAAATACAAAACTTTATTCTTTATGCAAAAAAAATCTTAATTTAAATTAATGTACCAAAGTTCATGTAAATGGCCATTTCCACTAGATGAAATGTAACATTGCAGAAAGTTGGTTTTTAATACATAATAGTAAACCACTAATTCAAGTATAGTCAAACTATATTGAACAAAATTCACAAGCTGTGCCAAACTTTATGTAAACATCAATGTGTTTGCTACAGTTATAGGTCATAATTTCAGTAGCGGGTATAAAGTGCTATGCCAAATTTTAAAGCTGAACTTTTTCAAAAAGATGAAATAAAGGTCTCTTCTTGATTCATGTTTGGAATTAGACCAGTCTCCAACTCTTTCTGTTTCTGGAGGAGACCCTGAAATGATATGAATATTAAACAGTCTGTTAACACTTCATTGCATTCTGTTTGCCTGCCTCTCAAGTTGAGATCTTTACTTGTGAGGACTGAAGTTAAGAGATTAATCTATACAATCCATCTCATTCTCCTCCGCCCAAGCCTACCTCCCCATAGCAGTTAGAGTAGCTGACAGGATCTTCTGACACCAGTTAGTCCACTTAACCTGCATATTTGCAAAAGCCACATAACACATGAGGCTATTGCTGTACTCCATTTATGTTTGGCAACCTAGCTGTATCTAAAGACTGTGCAGTATGGTGAGTGTTCAGAACTCTTTGAAGCAAGCTCACTACAGCTAAAATTTTATATCAGAACTGGATATGCAAATGATAGTTATTGGAGATTTTGAATAAGTGGCATTCTGCATTGAAGACTTCTGCTTTTCACCTTGCTGCTTCATTGCTCTCGTTCCCACACTTTCGAGAGGTATGAGCTCTATTCCTATTTGGTCACTGACAAGATTCCTGCAGGAGGCCCCCTTAGCTTAGTCTTCTAAAAAGTATCTATTTGTAGCCCTATTGAGCCTTCTGTAAACCTATTTCAGGAGCATACTTGCAAGAAAAAGGGCATGTGTGGAAAATACTGATTTGTAACCATGAAATCAACATGTTCTTTCCTGCTACAGAGTAACAGTAAACCTTCCCTTTTTATATTAAATAAATTGCTTCCTGAAGTATTATGCTGTTGATCCTCTTCACATAGGACTTCAAAGACTAGGCGGACATTTAACTGTTAACACTAAAGGAAATGCAAAATGTTCTTTTCCACTTCTCATGTGTTCCATCCCTGTCAAACAGGCTGTTTTTAACTAAGATGCTACCGTGCATTATCACTTAGGAGCCATGCATCCGTCTGAAAGGGGGGGGAAATGTGCACTATTGCAAGCCACAGCACACACGCACAACTGCCAAATGGCCCTGCCCCACCTCTGAACCAGCCATGCCAGCAGACCAATTCACAGCCAATGGGGTGTATATGTGTGTGTCAGACATAGCCTTTCCAAGTCACAAGGACTGAATGGGACTGCTGGGGAGCATGTGTGGTACCATGGCCTGCCAGTGAGGGAGGGATACAGACATGAGTGGAGGTGTGTCTCCCCATCTGGCTTTGCTGTTGGTCTGCCTCCAGGGATGCCAGCCTCGGCAAAGTCTCCACCCAACCTTTGCCCTAGAGCTTGGTTTGCCTTATGAAGGGTACTATGCTTGGGGGACTGGTCATCAAGAGGCAACAAGGGGAGCAGCTTTTGAACCAATTGGAATCATGTTGGGTATGACAGGGAAGGGATCAAATACTACCAGGGACATTAAGAGAAGTACCTTGTCTGTTCCCATCTCTTTCTTGGGCTATTTGGAGGGGTTCAGGCTGCTTAATGCAAGGTCAGCAGCAAATAAAACTTCAACTATCTTTGATCTTATTCAGCATGAGGCTGCTGACCTATGCATTACAGAGAGCTAACCAGAGGCGGCATCTAGCCCTATATTGTTCCAGATGGTACCAAGTACTACAGTATTGGCCTAGGGCTGAGATTCCCTGACTGCTCTAGCCAACCTAGTCTACTTGTCTTGCGTGATGTCAATATACACATTGGGGCTAGCCACATGACACCCAGGTGCCTATTTCAAATAATATCGGGCCCCACATGAGATGGGCACATTGGATTTGATGTCTTGGAGCAGCTTGGAAACGAGTTCTTCAAGTGGCTCTGTGATTCTCACTCATAGGATCATGTGATGCCTTATCTTGATTGGATAGTCTCTTTAAGAGCAGTTCTCTATGTACTTCCTATAGGAAAGTTCTGGAAGCATGTAGGAGTGCCCTCTGCCCCTCCCCTCACACCCACACGAGTGTGCCGGCATATAAAAGGGATGGGGCAGGTCACATTCTCCAGTTCCTTAACCGCCTTGCATTAAGCTTAGAAATAGTTAGTTTAAAGTTTGTTAGAGTAGTTCGTGTTAGTATTTATTAGTTTAAAAAAAAAAAAAAAAGATTACAAAGTAGGATTAAGAATCAGGGGCCGAGCCCTGTTGGGCCGACCACAACTCTTCCTGCGGTTATGGCAGCGCCAACAAGGAAACCAGGATTCAAATCCTGTGGCAGCTGCCTGCAATGCCCCTCTCCCCATCTCTGACCAGCACGACCTGTGCCATTACTGCCTAGGGGAAGGGCATATGTGAAAGAGCTATCTAGCCTGCAACACCCTCTCTGAATGGGCACTGAAGGAAAGAGGTGCCTGGAGGAGGCGCTCACCAGGCAGGCACTGGAGCCAACAGAGGGACTCGTCCTCCCCAAACAGTCGAGAACAGAGGGTCGCGCTATGGACAGTAGCTCAGATCAACTCTTGCTGGCGCACAGTCGTCAATCCCCATCGGCTCAGCCCACACAGGGCATGTTACTGCTGGAACAGCAGGAAAATGAGTCTGGCGCAAGCGACCACCTTCTCGAGCCTACAACTCTCAGCGGCTCGACTGCCGGCACCGGACGCGCTGAACCTTTTAGCTGGGACAGCTTTGTCTCTACCTCTCTGACACAGAGGCTCGTTTACCACCGCAGCTGCAGCCGCAAACCAGCCTCCCTAAGCGCTGGGCGAGCCCCCAATGGCACCAGACAACACAGCCTGCAGTAGCACCAGGACAACCTCAGCCGGCTACAGAGGAGTTCCCTCGATGCAGTGAACATTGGAGCAGCACAGCAGCTCGGTTCAGCATCGCAGCCCGCACGAGGAGCAATCCCCAGGGACGCAAAGTGGAACAGTGCAGCAGCAGTGGTATGGGACAGCCCCCTTCCACAGCCCGAGAAAGCATGCTCATTCCTCAGACTCTGGATGAGCCCCCACCGCGATCCAGATGCAAGCAGCGCACCTGTACCAAGAGCCCAGGCTGGGAAACAACATATGAGCGACACCATCACCTTGACAGTCCTAGACAGCCATGGAATCCCCACGGCTACAGGTGCTATCCCAGGAGCCCCTCACCACCACAATGGGGTAAGCCCTTAAGGGAACACTTCTACCACCCCCGCGATCTTCCAAATCGCAACTATAGGGCATGCTCACAAGACTGGCCAGCGGATTTCACCCCCTGGCACTGAGGCCTCTTTCCCCCTCCACGGGGATCTTCGCTGGCATCAGACAACATACCCTCCCGCAGCGAGCACAGGCACAGCACGGGATAGAGAGACTACTGCCAAGTCCCCACTCAACTACAACATTTGGGGCCTCTCCCCCCACTTGCCTCCTACAGTACTACCTGCCCCTACAGCAGTTACCACCTCATCTGTGGGACTGCCTGCACCACCCCAACAAGTTAGCTCTGCAATGGGTGTCACTGACAAACAGGCAGCACCAGCCCAGGAGGATGCGCTCACACCGCCACCTAGTGACAGCATCTCAGAACCACCACCAGTCTTAACAACTAAGGACGTGAAGAATTCTCAGTCTCTGCTCTGTAGATCGGCGCTGGCGATGCCTCAAATACCCATAAAGATGTTGAAAAAGGCACCTTCCGGACCTATCTTTGGAAGCTTGGCAGGCGGTGACGTAGGGCACATATTCATAATGCTCCCTCTGTTTGATGAACTCATGGAACCAACCAAGATAGCATGGGCTAATCCTTCATCAACCTTGCCAATCAACAAACTAGCAGACACACTTTATCCTGTGGAACATACCAAGACTATGTTCACACACCATCCCATGCCCAACTCTATGGCAGTCACAGCGGCATCTAGCAGACTAGCATCAAGTACAGTAAAGACATTACCTGCAGCTAGGGAGGGGCGTCGCCTGGACGTCATAGGAAGGAAGGCCTTCTCAGCCACGCTCTCATTGTGCTCTGCAAATTACGAGGCAGCCATGGCAACATACCAGCACATGCTATGGTCCCGTTCCCTAACCACTATGGACCCCAAAGAGAAGCAAGCGATCCACGCTGAGGGAGCACAGCTAACACAGTTTCAATTGTCTGCAGCGATGCATGTGGCGGACTGTGCCATCAGATCCCTCATGACATCAGTAACCGTCCGCCGTCATGCCTGGCTCAGATCTACAGCCCTCATGCCAGACAAAGTGCGTCTCGAGGATTTACCCTTTGATAGTACAGGACTATTTGCAACAGCCAAGGATAAAACCCTGCAGAAAATGAGACACAAACCAAACAGCTAGAGCCCAAGGGGTAGTGCGACAACCCAAACGCAATTACAGGCCATCTCCATCGGCATCTTACTACCGCCAGCACAAGCCATCATTCCACCAGAGGAGGTTGTACCCTAACAACAATCCTCACAGACCTACCAACCTAATCGTAGACAGTTCAATAAACCAAGGATGAAGCCACGGCAAAACCAGCCTTCCATGTCATCCCAGTCCCGGTCGCGGGTTTAGGGTTTATCAGGTCAAGAGTGATCCACACATACCTTCCTCAGGGATCGCCTCAGGCGCTACTACCCGGCCTGGGAGCACATATCAGACAGATGGGTCGGGCTCGGCTACTGCCTCCAATTCCACTCCTACCTCTCCCTCCTCCCCTCCCCACCCCTGTCCCTCTTCAGGGACTCCTCTCACAAGACACAGCTGATGCAGGAGATCCAGGTACTCCTTCAGAAGGGAGCGATCCAGGAAATCCCCTTTCTCTTTAGGGGTAGGGGGTTTTACTACCACTATTTTCTAACTGACAAGAAAGGAAGAGGAATGAGACCCATCTTGGACCTATGTCACCTAAATAAATATATGGGTAAGTTTAAATTCAGAATGACATCCCTAGCAACAATCCTCCCAGCCTTACAGCTGGGATGGTGGCTAGTCACTCTTGACCTGAAAGACGCATATTTCCATGTGACCATCCGACAATCTCACCGTAAATTTCTTTGTTTCATTGTAGACAATCGCTGCTTCCAGTACTGTCCTCCCATTCGGCCTGTACACAGCACCCAGGGTCTTTACAAAATGCGTGGCACCTGTGACAGCCAGACTAAGAAAAACAGGAGTAACTATTTCCCTATTTAGACGATTGGCCCCTAGCAGCAGCATCTCCAGACAAACTTCGAGACCACGTAGATATCACAATACAACTCCCTCCAAAATTTGGGCCTCCTCATAAACTACTAAAAATCCCACTTAGCGCCCACCCAGCTACTCCCCTTCATAGGGGCAGTCCTGGACATGTGAAAGCAGAGAGACTTCCTACCAGAAGACCGCTTTCAATCCATCTTAATTTTAATCAGACGCATCAAAGCACAACCTACGAACAGCGTGAGATATTCCCTTCGCCTCCTTGCTTCCACAATAGCTGTCACGCCTTTTGCACGCCTCAGACTGCACCCCCTCCAGTATTGGCTACGAGACAACTACCTGCCCACAGAGGACAGACTATCCAAGAGACTGACTGTCCCAAATCAGGTTTTACACTCTCTCCTATGGTGGACTTCCCAAGAAAATATTATGACAAGCACTGAATTCCATACATCAGATCCTACTACCACGATTACAACAGACGCATCGATGACAGGATGGGGAGCACATTACAGAGGCCTGATCACCCAGGGCCAATGGACGCCAGCGGAGCAGCTCCTACACATCAACCTCTTAGAGCTCAGGGCTGCCCGCTTAGCTCTTTGAACATTCAGACCTTTGGTGCAAGGTCATACTGTACAAGTTGTTACAGACAACCTCACTATTGTATATCACATCAACCAACAAGGGGGAGCCCGATCAAAACCTCTAACCAACGAGGCCATGAGCCTCTGATACTAGAGTATCCAGAACTCAGTCACCCCTATTGCCATCCATCTCCCTGGTGACCAAAATTCTCTCGCGGACCACTTAAGCAGCCACAGGGGCTATGGACACGAATGGTCCTTCCATTCCGACATCGTTCACCAGATTTTTTCCTGCTGGGGGACTCCAATCATCGACCTCTTCATCAATGCAGAGAACCGGAAACTCCGAATATACTGCAACAAAGGGGACGGCAAAGGATTCAGTGTCAGATGCCTTCGCAATGAGCTGGAGGGAACTATTCACCTACACATTCCCACCCTTTCCTCTCATCCCAAAAACGATATACAAAGCACAGTGAGACTAAAAGCACCGAACTGGCCTTGTCAAGTCTGGTACACTCTTCTAGAAGCAGCAGCTTGGGACAAATGGCCTCTACCCTACCGCCCAGACCTCAGGTCCCTACACCTGGTAGCATGGTATTTACTATGAACAATCCGAACGACGCTCTCCCTGATGATATTAGAAAAGTACTTGTCAACGCAAGGAAGCTCTCCATTAGAAAACCTTACAATGCTAAATGAACCAGATTCACTGCTTGGTGGTGGAACAACCATTTCGACCCTCAACAGCTACAACTCCAGGCTATCCTCATTTATCTCCCTGCACTCCACCATGCAGGCCTTTCTTTTTCCTCAGTCAAAGTTCACCTTGCTGCACTGTCTTCTTGCCTTACCAACCCCTTGAGTAAGTCTCTTTACTCAACTGACCTAATGAGCTCCTTCCTAAAAGGCCTTTGCAACCTCTACCCAGACATAAAGCAACCCACCCCTCAGTGGAACCTATCACTAGTACTTAACCGCTTAATGAAACCTCCATTTGAACTGCTCCCCACATCCTCATTGTCACACCTGACCCAAAAGGTCCTCTTCCCCGTGATTATCACCTCGGCACAGCGAGTCAGTGAACTTTCTGCTGTTACGAGCGTCCCCACGCTACCTTCAGTTCTCTCCCGACAAGGTGCAGCTCAGAACAGACCCATCCTTCTGTCCGAAGGTAATGACCATGTTCCACATCAACCAACCTATAACCTTACCAGTATTCTTCCCTTGGCCACATACCTTGGCCATTGAATCAACCCTTCATACACCAGACGTCAAGCAGGCCTTGGCCTTCTATCTTGACCGAACGAGACCATACCACGAGACAGATGCACTCTCTCACCCACGCAGGCCTACACCCGGGCACAAAACTGTCAGCACAGCGTATTTCAAAGCAGATTGTAGCATGCATCAACCTATGCTACATGCTCGACAACAAACCACCACAAGGATTGAGAGCTCACTCGACACGTGCCATGGCGACCACCATGGCCGCATACTGTCATATCCCCATGCAGGACATCTGTAAAGCAGCAACCTGGTTTTCTTCTGAGACTTTTGGAAACATTATGCACTTGACCTAGCAGCTAGGAGCTAGCCACCCGGATGGACTCAGCAATAGGCAACTGCTCAGATTCTCCCATGAGTAAGAATCACGGAACTGCTCGAAGAATAGAGGTTACTTACCGTAACTTCGTTCTTTGAGATGGCTCCGTGCATTCTCACTACCCACCCACCATCCCCTCTTGGTGGGTACAACAAATCTCCCTTGACCCTGTGGGCCAAAACACCACTTTCGAGTCCTAAGGAACTGGTGAATGTGCCCTGCCCCTCCCCTTTTATATGCCAGCACTCTAGCGAGTGTGTGGGTGTGAGGGGAGGGGCAGAAGGCACTCCTAAATGCTTCCAGAACTTTCCTATAGGAAGCATATAGAGAACTGCTCTTAAAGAGACAGTATCAGATCTGGATAAGGCATCATGTGATCCCATGAGTGAGAATGCACAGAGCCATCTCGAAGAACTAAGTTTTATACAACACTGTTGTCATGGTTGGAGCATTACCTACTGAAAACCTAGATCCCTACCCTTCTATGCTCGCATCAGGGTGATAGACCAGTTAGATTGGTCTGCCCCTGGAGACACTCTGGGAGATATACCTACTGACTGACTGACTGCTACTCTGTTGATGACTTGGTCACTTTGTGGAAGGATATTTTGATCATTGACATGGTTGCACCCAGGTGTCTGCTCCTACTGCTGCGACAGCACAGGTTCTCGTAGTTAACAGAAGACCTGAGACAGGTGAAGCGGGAGGGTAGACAGAGTGCAGGTGGTGCTTGACTCACGCTGAAGCCAACCAGTTGCAGCATAGATCATTTTGAAGGACTGATGGCTGTGATGTCAACATAGAAGGCTTTCTTCTCTACTATCATAGCATCTGTCAAGTCTCATCTGGTGGAGCTGTTCTGCGTGACGAGAGGTCTGGTTAATTCAACCTGTCTCCACCAAGAATCAGAACCATCTGTGGCCTGCTGTGATATTTTTATTAATTACTTTGCAGACAAAATAGCGCCTGTTTACTACGGCTTACCCGCTGCTATTTTAACTGCAGTCACAGTTTAGAGTTATGGAAGCTCAGTCTGGTCCTGTTTGTTCAGTTTCAATCAGTATCTTCCACTGATGCGGAGGATTTACTTAGAGTGATGCAGACAACCAGTTGTGAACTAGATCCTTACCCATCCTGGCTAGTGAAAGCCAGCGGGAGACATTGGGGCGGTTGCTGGCTGAGGTTGACAATGTCTCTATGTGAGGGAGGAGGATGCTGGACACTAGTTTGGCCCATGCTTAAGAAACCATCTTTAGATATTGACACCCTAGCCAGCTATTGTCCTGTCTCTAACCTTCCCTTTTTATGTCTCTAACCTTCCCTATTTTTGCCCAACAGCTCCAGGCTCATCTTGATGCTATCGGATTCCTGGACCCATTTCAGTCAGGCTTGCATCCTGGGTATGGCACGGAGACTGCGCTTGTGGCCTTGATTGATGATCTGCACCTGGAGATTGACAAAAGAGAACGTAGACCTTTCAGCAGGTTTTGACATGAGGTGTTGTTGACACGTCTGCAGGATCTGGCAGGGTGCACAGGACTGACTGCTCAAGTGGTTCTGTTTGGGGACATCTCAGTGAGTGATGATGGGTGATTGCTCATCATCCCCTCTTGACTTTCACCTAGTCTCCTTTTTTGTTCAATCTGTAGCTGAGGGAATTGGGCACGATCATTCAGAGGTTTGCCCCACTCAATATGCTGACGACACCCTGCTCTACCTTGCCTTTTATTTGACCCAGGTTCTGCACTCTCAGTGCTTACCTGATGCCTGGTGGCTGTTGGGGACTGGATGAAGAGCAGATTGAGGCAGAATCCTGGCAAGACTGCTGATGGTTGGCCAGTCCTGTGATCTGGGACTCCTGTTATTGATGGGATTTGGCCCCCCATTAGGTCACTCAGGTTCACAGTGCAGTCTTGGGGTGCTTCTGGACCCCTTGTTGCACCTGAATCATCAGGCTGCGGTTTGCATCTGGCCACGGTCATCCATGCTTCCATCACCTCAAGGCTACATTACTCCAAGGCGCTCTACATGGGGCTGCCCTTGATGACTGTTCAGAAGCTGCAGCTGGTGCAGAATGCAGTGGCCCGACTCCTTTCAAGGACAAGTTGCTGGGAGCACATTGCACCTGTGCACCAGTCTTCACTGGCGCCCCTATAGATTTCCAGGCACAAGTCTTGCCCTTTAAAGCCCTAAACTGTCTGGGCCCATATATCTTAGACTGCCTTCCCTACCATGCTCCATCATGGTCCCTGCAGTTGGCTAGGAGTGCCCTCCTGTGCGTTGCACCTGCTACTCTTGTCCACAAGACAGGTGTTTACAGAGGGGCGTTCTCAGTAGCTACACCTATGTTGTGGACTTCCTTCACCGGGGAGGTCCATCTGAGTCCAGGCCTGAGCATCTTTCGGAGGCAGTGTAAAACTTTTTAGTAAACCATTTGGCACACGGGGATAGGGTTATTTTGGTAAATTGGATTTTAATGGTTTTTAATTGTATGTTTTTTGTAAGCTACCCTGAGCCTTTGCGGAAGGGCAGAGCAAAAATGTTAATAAAGAAATGTATACTTCATACCATCTTGCAGTACAAGATCCTATCTTCTTCACATTCTGAAAGATTTAACTTAAAGGTCAGAAATCATTGATCTGTAAGTGGTCAAACTATTTCAGCTTTTACTAAGTCAGTATTCACCTCAAAACTGAGGTGGAAACTCTTCCTCCCTGCCCCCAAGCCTATTCTTAGTCAATATGCACATATTAGAATATCATAGGCTAAGTAGGGATGGGGGCCTTTTGTTATTGCTATTAGCATAACAACAAATGAGCCTCCTTCCATTATTGCTATTGAACAACAGTAACAGAAATTAATAACTGCCAGACTCTCTTTCATTTTCCTGGCTAGGAAGGGCTGCCGCAGGCAGGAGGGGAGATGGAGTGAGGGGGGCAGCCTAGCCGAGATGACAGGCATCTCCATTGGCCAATTGGTCTGTTACTGAATGCTGCCAGCTTGCAATCTGGGTGCCTTAGTTGGCTTTGAGGCAGGCATAAGGTCATATAAAACTGCAGCTGCCCCAGACTCTTAACTGTGGCTAGTCCAGCTTGTTCTGAATGCTTGCAAACTGGGGGTATGCTTTTCGGCCTCACCCCAGACAGACAGAATCCTCTCCTGCCTCATCCCTTTCCAATCCTCGTCTTACCACTCCCTCTCCTACTTAAATCCTTTCTCCCTTGTGTTTTATTTATCCCCAGATTTCATGTCTTTGTCTTGTCCCAGTCTGTTATGTTGTGCCGGTCTGTGTGTGTATCTTGTGCCAGTGACACAAACAGCAGCACATAAAGTCTATTAGTGTAGCCTTGCTGCAGATTGACTCACAACAAAGAACAGAAGACCACCCCCACGCACTTGGTGGGGGGCTGCCCAACGTCCTCCTGCCTGCCCCTCATTGTAGTGCAGCCTTACTGCAGAATGACAATGAAGGAAGGAAGAGCTAGTGTCCTACCCCCACCTGGCATTCCCTAAAGTTGACAATACCCCCCCACACACACACACACACTTGGGGTGCTGCCCAACTCCATATTGTCCCCTTAGGCCATTCACTGCAAGTTGAAACTACACCCTAACACATTTGGGGTGCCTGAAATGACTCAAGCCTGTGCTAAACTGCCTATGCCTGCCTGCCATGCTGCCCAGTGCCTGCCTGCTAGTCCCCCGATGCCCTCCTGCCACCTTGGGGCACTCTTAGCAAGCCCGGGGATGGGAAACGGTCAGAAAACCAAAGTAAAACCTATCTAATTTAATCTGAGACAGATCTGTAAGTGATTTAATCCACGTTACCAATGTCTGTAAAAACAACAAAGATTCTATTGCTTGTAAGATTTGGACCATTTGCTCAATCATTCAGAAATTTTGCAGGGAAAATGCCTTGGGTGAACGGTACAATCTTTCCAAATTACATTCAAATTGGATGGAAGACAAAGATGTTAGAGCCATAAATGTGTTTCCCATCGAATCCAATGTAAAACAAAAACAAAAGATTATGAAAATACATGACAAATACAAATGACATTTTAATAATGAAAGTGAAAGCCCTGCTTTTGACCTAGAGCTTTGGTTTTAAAATGATTTCATGCAAATTAAAGCTTTAAAATTTTGCTCTGGCAACAATACAAACTATTCCTCAATGTTAAAAAGAATTCTTCCATGAACTGGAAAAATAAGGTTGGGCCCCTACAGTCGTCTGTAGTGTTTGCTTTCTGAATAAAACTCAGCTGAAAGAAATACCCAAAGGCAAAAAGACACAGGAGACAACCTGTCTCTAAATACCCTAAAAGCAGTAAGTAGATGCTGATGTGTTCATTAATGCGCTCCAAATGCAAATTCTATTCTTTATGTAGTCTATCTTCTGTTGTACAGAATTAATGCCCATTAAGAGACTTTTCATTTATTTTTACAAAGCAATCCTTTGTGGGGATAGTACCCACTAGTAGCATAGACAGGTGTTTCAGCCACTCATTGAGACATGGACCTGTGTTTGCTGCTAGTGGGGTGCTGTTCTCACAGATGATTACATCCTCTCCCATTAAAGTCTACGGGAATTTTTTCATGGACTTCAATGGGTGGAGGATTGAACACCTAGTGCTTTTAAGCACGCAACCCTGGGAACTGCTAGGTAAATGTAGCTTATATCTCACTCCGCATCCTAAACCTAAAACAGATCATGTGAGCACCTCCAAGGCTAGCATCACAGGCCTTTCCTACAGCCAGACAAAATTTAGCACACCAAAAGAAAACAAGATTACTTCAACTTCTTCTTGAACGTTATTTTCTGAATCTGTAGATAGTGGTGTACCTGGGTTTTGCAAGCATTTCAGTTAAATGGATCTAGAAGATTCAACAAAGGCAACTATGCTGGACTTTACGTTGACGCCCCTTATATTCCCCAACCCATACACCCATGCCTTAAGTTAGGCTATGCAATTTTTAAGAATCACAAATAGCTTAGTCCAGGACTGGTCAGCAGGAAGACCTACCATTCAATTCTGCTCCACCTCTCTCACATTCTGCATGACAAGGCAGAGGTCCTGCAGACCAAACCAACCCCACCTATTCCCATGGGGCTTGGTCTTGGGCTGGGAAGACTCTTGAACAGATTCCCAAACGGAAAGATTCTGTGCCAACTGACCTTTCTGGCTGTCGGTGGATGAGCATTGGAAAAAATACACTCAGCCTGACTTAATGGTCTTAAATTTTCATCTAGGCAACCTTGCAGTGTGCTGCTACTGGTCTGTCACATGGTCTTCTTAAGGACATGTTTAAATCTGGCCCCACCTTACTGTTGCCACTGCAAAACCCCTAGGCCACGCTCTAGTCATCTCTAGCCTTGAGTACGTAACTCCCTCCTTACTGGTCTCCCTGCTCTGATCTCATCCCCCTCATCTCCGTTCAACACTCTGCTGTCAGTCATCCACCTTGTCCGTCATTTTGACCACATTAAGCCCCTCTGCTCCGCCCTACACTGGCTCCCTCTACGTGAATACATTTAGCACAAGCTCCCGCTCTTCACCTTCACGGCTCTTCATGGCCTTGCTCCCCCATCTCTCTCTGCTCTTGTATCTCGCCACACTCCAGCCTGGGAGCTCTGCTTCTCTTCTGCCCTGACCCTCACCTGCTCGCAACTCCCTTGCTCCTCTAAACATCCTCGCCCCCTTCTCTCTGACTGCCCCACATTGCCTGGGCTGGGAAGAATCCTGAACTCTCAAGGCCAGGGTCCCCATGGGTGAGTGGCCACACCTTCATGGAACATGGTGACAATACAGCACTGTATTGCTGTGAGGGTACAGCCATGCCAATGGAGTGGGGATAAAGGTAAAGTGTTCCTCCACTTCTTGCATGACAGGGTGAAAACAGCTGCTATGGCCCGCCTGGGCCAGGGACTCATCATTGCATGAGTTTCTAGGCCACCAGATGTCAGCCTGCTGCTGCCCAGGTAGTCAGTTGGCCCGGATGCAGTCCCCCCATCTGCTCTTGCAACCATCCCCTGTCAAGGATCAGGGGCTACCATTGCCGGCAGCCCATCATGGTGGGGGGTGGAGTGCTGGGGGCATGGCTGCCTGCCCATGTGTTTGTTCTATTCCCCCGTGGGGGTGGGGTCTCACCAGGGTGCATGTTCATTCAGTGCCCCGACCTAACCTGGCCAGGGGCAGTTCCCCCCCCATCCCCAGGCACATTTGTTTTTACCCATAGTCCTACCCCTCTCCCTGGTGACCCGACATCACATTGCTTCATAGAGACCTGAGCTTGGAAGAATCCAGCTGCATAGGGACTGGGTTTGGGTCAGTCCTAATCTAGTCAGGTTCAGGCTGACTTTTTCATCCCAAGCAGGGCTTTACCATAGTGATGATGGAGGACCACCTGCCCTATGGAGGTCAACCATGTATACGATGGAGTTTTTCTCCTCTATAAAAGCTAACTAGTATAGGATACTCAACTGCTAAAGGGTTTGCTGGAATACATTCTCTGGTTCTTTTTACCTTTAATTGAACTGACTCACATGTAGTGGCATAACATATTTTGTGTATCTCAGAACAGGAGTAGAAGCATGGGTCGGAAATCCAGAATCCTTACCGCTACCAGGGCTACTACTACACCAAAAACTATGGAACTAAGGAAGATTTTCATTAAGAATTGATGTAAACAAAGTCAGAGAGTTGAAGTTGAAATGTTCCTGTTTCATGGTATTAAATAATTTCTATTAGCATACCAAAATGAGAGAACAGTATGAAAACAGATGGAAAATAAAAACAAAATAAGTGTCAACTCTCTCCAGAGACTTAAACCTCTTTTAGAAGCAAGTCCATGAGTGGCATGAGAAATAATCCCAGCTATGGTCCCAGCTTGAGGTGGGCCCCCATTTGTAGGAACATTTCCGGAGAGAAAGCTACAAGATTCCAAAACAGAAATATTCTTTGGCAACTGACCTTTCTGGCTGTCAGTGGATGAGCATTGGAAAAAACAAACACACCCTGACTTAATATTCTCAAATTTTCATCTAGGCAACCTTGCAGTGTGCTGCATACTGTGCTACTGGTCTGTCGCATGGTCTTCTTAAGGACATGCTTAAATCCAGCCCTGCCTTACTGTTGCCACTGCAAAACCCTTAGCTCATGCTCTAGTCATCTCACCTCGACTACTGTAACTTCCTCCATACTGGTCTCCCCTGCTCTGATCTCACCCCACCCCCCATATCTCTGTTCAACGCTCTGCTGCCCAAGTCATCCACCTTGTCCACGTTCAGCCCTTCCTCTCTGCCCTACACTGGCTCCCTCTATGTGAATGTATTCAGCACAAACACCCAGTCTTCACCGTCAAGGCTCTTCATGGCCTTGCTCCCCCATCTCTCTCTGCTCTTGTATCCTGCCACACTCCTGCCTGGGAGCTTTGCTCCTTCTGCCCCCACTCTCACCTGCTTGCGACTCCCTTGCTCCTCTCAACATCCTTGCCCCCTTCTCTCTTGCTACCCCACATGCCTGGACTGGGAAGACTTCTGAACCCTCAAAGCCAGGGTCCCCATGGGTGAGTGGCCACACAGTCTCTCTTCCTGGATACATTCATTCTGCTCTCTCCCTCCCAACTCTCAAATTCCTCCTGAAAACCTACCTCTTCCATCAGGCTTTCCCAGGGTGAAGTGAAATTGCGTCTTCTTCCTTCCCTCACTCGGAATCTTTTCCCTGTTTAAGTAAGTGCACCTGCAACTTGTCAACCACATGAATGTATTCTGGTGTCTCCTAATGTTCACCTCTCCCTTGTCTATTATACTGCAAGCCCCCTGGGGTAGGGATCGGTCTATAACTAATTAATTGTATAGTGCCAGGTACACTGCCTGCGATATATAAACAATAATAATAATAATAATAAATAATAAATGCTTATTACTTCAAACACAAGAATATTCCTACTGGAAACTTTGAGCACAGGGACTTGAGTATTGTGCTGCTGGCTCCTGTTTCCAGCTACCTCCTAAGTATCAAGGCTCTTCTGTGCAAAGTAAACTATATAAAGAGGCTTCAGGCAACAGCAACAGCAGCATAAGAGTAATTTCTACAGGAATTCCCCTCTATCACTGACCCCAGGAACTGGAGCTGCTAATCAGCAGTGGGACAGTCATATTTACAGGAGAAGAGAGTGAGTTGACTATTCTATCCAAAAGAGTGGATTTTCTTCTCCCCCATTTAAAGTACAATATGCTTTAAGGGAAAAGGGAACAAAGTAGCTAGAACAAAAAGAAGAGCGGATAAGAAAGGAACAGAAAATATGGAAGGAGGAGATGGAATGAAGACTTATTTTTCACAAAGGACAAAACAGATTTTGAATTAAAATGTAGCCAATTATCTCTGTAAATTGTTGTAATTGCTGGAGGAGTGCTGCGTATGTGTGAGAGAAAACACAATCACATCTTTAAGGAAAGTACTGTATTATGTAGTCCACCACTTGGAAAATGTTTTGAAAACTCCTGTTTATTGATATAAGCAAACCATTCTTTCTAGAAACTGAACTTACTATCAAAAAGGATTTCAAATTCATTTAAGCATGATGAATGCAAAGACATTTGGTGGGACTTGTAAGGGATTGTATGGTTAATGGACATTTTGGAAGGCTGAAACATCTTAATTCATCACACAAAAATGGCATCTCTCTCTGCTCCAGTTTGTCTCGTATAATCTCTAAAGGTGTGTCCTTTGTAGAATGTCCACTAATCAAAATCTTTGCCCGTCCCCGTTGGTGAAAGCCTCCAGAGAGACTTTGGGACCGGTGCTGGCATGAGTGATCAATGCCTCCCGGGTGCCGGACTGCCTCAAGGAGGTGGTGGTGCGGCCCCTGCTCAAAAAACCATCACTGGATGTTGACTTGCTCGCTAGCTACCAGCCTCTCTAACCTTCCCTTTTTAGGGAAAGTTATTGAACGGATGGTGGCCCAGCAGCTCCAGGGCCATCTAGATAGGATGGGCTTTCCGGACCCTTTTCAATTAGGTTTTCATCCAGGATAAGGCACTGAGACTGCATTGGTGGCCTTGGTAGATGACCTCCGCCAAGAGATGGATTTAGGCCATTCAACATTTTTGGTCCTATTGGATCTCTCGGCAGCATTTGATATAGTGGACCATGGGTTGCTTTTGAGACAGTTGTGGACTCTGTGGGGTGGGGGTGGGCGGTACTGTCTTAGGACGGTTCTGATTGTTCCTCTCGGGGAGGAGCCAGCAGGTAGTGCCGGAGGAAGAAGCATCCAGTCCCCGGGATCTTGCTTGTGGTGTACCGCAAGGTTCGATCCGGTCTCTATTGTTATTTAACATCTATATGCAACCCCTGGGTGAGGTCGTGAGACGGTTTGGTGTGCATTGACATCAGTAAGCTGATGACACCCAGCTGTACCTCTCTTTTTCAACAGACCCAGGTCCTGCAGTCTCAGTGCTCTCCCAGTGCTTGTCAGCAGTGAGTGACTGGATGAGGCTGAGCAGACTGAAGCTGAATCCAGATAAGACGGAGGTGATGTTGGTGGGTAGGGCAGCAGAGACGATGGCTCCCCTTGTGGAGGGGATCTGCCCCATGCTGGCCCTGCAGGTGTGGAGTTCGGGAGTCCTGTCGGACCCTGGCCTCCACTTGGACCGTCGAGTGGAGGAGGTGGCAAAGGGAGCCTTTCGCCAATTACATCTTGTGCGTAAGATCCAGCCATGTGTTTCAAACTCCAACCTGGCCACCCTCATCCATGCGTTCATCACTTCAAGGCTAGATTACTACAACGCGCCCTACGTGGGGCTGCCCTTGGTCATGATTTGGAAGCTGCACCTAGAGCAGAATGTGGCGACCCGCCTCCTGACAGGGACAGTCTGTAGGGAGAACATTACACCAGTGCTCTGGGCTCTGCACTGGCTGCCTATAGCATTCCAGGCCTGATTCAAGGTGCTGGGTTTGACCTTTAAAGCCCTACATGGTCTGGGCACCTCCTACCTGAGTGACCGCCTGACTCCCTGGGCCCTGGAGTGACCTCTGCGATTTGCTGGGGGTGCCTTCCTGGAGGTCCCCCTGGGTGAACTGTGGGGCTACGATGAAGAGGACGTTCTTGGTGGTCACACCGCAGTTATGGAACTCCCTCCCAGAGGAAGCTCGCCTGGCTCCTAGCCTGTTGGCCTTTCGTCAGGCCTGTAAGACCTGGCTGTTTGTCTGGGCTTTTGAGGGAGGGGGGTCAGGGTGGGGGGATGGGTGTTTGCCAGTGCTTTTACTTCTTTTATGGTTTGTTTTATATTGTTTAAGTAACCCTTTTGTATATTATGGATTGTTTTAACTGTATTTGCAAGCTGCTCCGAACTGTCGTTCGGCTGGAAAGAGCAGGATATAAATTATTAAATAAATAAATAAAAATGGGCTGCTGTTCATCTAGCAGACTAACAGATGATTAGTGCTCATAATGAAAACCATTAAATCTTTTGTCTTTGTATATTTCTATGCTGCCAGTTATACCCATAATTTTCTTCAGGAAAGAGGTGCAAACATCCTCCAAATGAAAAGGAATTATTTTAGTATACACATTTCTCATTTTTCACTCTACACAGGGAAAGATGCTGAAGATGGGCATTTAAGTTTACTGTTTCAATATTTTTTCAGCCACGCTCTTCTAGAAACCAGTCATTAGCAGGTACAGGACGAAGTCCATACCAATTTTAATGACACTTTGGGTGTTACCAGGAGTGACGATGGCATGAATTGCTATGCTTTGCCACACGCAGAAATCTGTGCTGCCGTCACATCTGAAATGACTGCCAGCCCAGGCCGTAGCATGGAGGGCCGTGGTGGCTCTTAGCCTGGGCTGTTCCTCAAGCTAAGTGCTGCCACGGTCCGTGCTACGGGTACCAGACTGGGATAAAGCAGGCCGTCACGTTTGATGGCCCACTCATACTTACCCCAGTCTGGGTCCCACCGTGGCTGTCCGTAAGGAGAGGGATGGGCCACTCTAAGCAGCACAGTGAGGTGGGGCCCTGTGGGAACACATCCATGTGTCACCCTGCCCTCTCCCTGGTCCAGCCACCATCACATTTGTTCGACATCTGGGCCAAATCCTGCCCAGAGAGAGAATCCTCACTCAGGGCAGGATTAAAGTGCGTTGGTGCTCAGCACCATCATGTCTAAAACACTCGTATGACAAACAGCTGGCCCCGACTAGCATTTGGGACCAGCCAGCTATACACATGCACATTCATTCATAGTCCATCAGTGATATCTCATGTGCAGCTAGCTATCCAAAAGCAAAAAGCAGTTTTGATAAAAGAAAATAAACGTTGATTTCACAATAAGGAGGCCCTCATTATCAATGGAAGTGGGACCTACCGGGGAGCTGCTTTTCTCATAGCTGGCCCAGAGCAAAAGGTGAGTGCACAAAAGCAGGATGGAAGAAAGCATTCAGGAAGGCCAGAGAGGGAAAGATGAAAGGACAGCATTCTAAAGGGTTCTTTATGGATTTAGCAGATGCAATACCTGTCGTAACTCCGACAGTCCTTTGAGGATGGCCTGTTGTCTGTCTCTCATCACGTTAGGATTAAGCAGCGGATCTCTTACATGATCAGAACTAAAAATCTGCCGTGGTGCATTGTAAGATTCTAAAGAAAAATACAGATCATATTAGCTTTATGCTGCATCAACTATTTCTGAATACTTTTAAAGTCCCTTTTTATATTGCCATAATTTTCTTTCACACAGCAAACCACATTTAAGTTCCTTAAATAATTCAATTTTAATGTATCCTAAGCAACTGCGTATATTACCTGTAGTGCAGTGGCAATTAATCAGAATACACTACGGAGAGATCAGAAAGGTTAATTTCACTGTTTTAAAAACTATGTTTTAATAGCTGACTAAGCACAAACCTCAGTACAAAAGTGAGTCACAAATAAGTTATCTGAACATTTACTTTCATAAAAGCCCTTGTTTAGAGATTTCAGTTCAATGTTTGCACAAAAGTTCTAGCCAAACTCAAAGACCATTTACAATATATTTCAGTACCATTAAAGTGTCGATACTGTGGATCATGTGTTGAAGGTCTCGTCATCGGTGCATCTGGATCAAGGTAATACACTTCATTTGTTCGCACATAGGGAATAAAGTGGGCAGAAGGTGGCCTTCCAGGTTCAGCAGCTGGAGATGGTTCTCTCTGCTGCTTATCTGCAGAAGTATTTTTCTCTTTACAACTATTATCATTGTGAACTTCGAGATTAGAAGTATTTATCTGTTTTTGTTGTATTTGATGTAATCGGTTTTTGACTGCAGGGACAGGTGGTGACTCTGGTCTGTAAAAAACACCCACCAATTTTACTTAAATCAAAGCAACTACATTCAAGAAATACAAGTATAAAATTGCATATAAACCCCACCTCCCATGCATCTTACAAACATGGAGGGTCTCAATTTCCTCTGGCAAAAAGCGGCCAGAAACTCAGCAGATCTTGCTATCTGGGAATTCCCACATCCCTTCCTTGTAGCTTCAGGATAGAGAGCATGGATCTGGAGAAGTGAATCTCTCTGAAGTCCGGCTTTTCCAGCCGCCAGAACAGTTCCTCAGAAGCATAGAAGTAACCGGACATACGTTTGAGCAGGGGAGAAGAACCTTACATGCTCCCTGGGCCAGATGGGAGTCGAAAGCAAGGCTGCTTAAAGAACGTTGGGGGAGTGGAGGAATGGGGTGGGTCTAGATTGTGGATACGCCATAAATTTATCCCCAATATACTTTAGCACACGCCATCATCTCTGCTCCCTTCCGCTGAGCTTACTTTCAGTACTTGAGGGTACTTCAGTACTTGGATCCAGGGCCAGATCCAGGAATTTGAAAAGGGCTACAGACAACAGCCACGGGCCAGATTAGGTCGACAGACCACAGGTTCCCCACCCAAGTTAGAGCATCCTTACAGCCTTACACCAAAGGCCAAACTGGTATCCAGTCAACATTAAAAGTAACAAAGCTAACTGCTTCATCCTCCTGCTTTATAGCCAGACATAGCTTTACCACAGACTTGAAAATCTGGTCCGCTGTTTTTTTCTGTTAGCTACAGACAAGTGTGGGCTTCTTTTTTACACTGATGGCATTCCATAATCACCCCATAATTAAAGTATTTTATTTTTCTTACAAATATTATAACTTCCTTCACTAAAGTTATACCCAGTTACTTGCCATTCTCTAAATGAAAACTGACATTGCCAGTAATAAGCGATTAACATTTAAACTTAAAACTCTTAATGAATTTCAATAAATGAAAATAAGATACAAAAACATCAAAATATGATGGCAGAAAGAATACATGAGTTAATATCCTGCTAAATCAATATGAGAAATGAAAATAAGAATAGGTCTTGTTTTTATGGAAATCAAATGCCCATTGTTCAGGATCAAATTCTGGTTTCTAGCATATGCCTCCAGTTTTATTTATTTATTTTACAAATTTGTATCCTGCCCCCTCCTGCCACAGGCAGCCCGGGGCGGCTAACAACATAATAAATATAAAATACAATGACATTTAAAATATATTCCCCCAATAGAGTAACAATAATAAAAAACATTAAAAAAACCCACCACCCTCCCCAATCCGCACCCCCATCCAACCCATCACCCCTCTCCCTTGCCAAACGCCTGATGGAAGAGCCAGGTCTTACAATTCCTACGAAATGTCGGGAGGTCCGGGGCCAGACGAGCCCCCACCAGGAGGGAATTCCAGAGGTGCGGCGCAGACACCGAGAAGGCCCTATCCTGCGTGGGCCCCCGGGAAACCCGAGAGACCTCTAATATGGCACCCATGGACAACCACAGGGGCCGGGCTAGAACCCGGGGAGTGAGGCGAACTCGCAAGTAGGCAGGGCCCAGGCCGCGTAGGGCTTTATAGGTCAAAACCAACACTTTGAATCGGGCCCGGAAGACTATTGGCAGCCAGTGCAGAGGCGGAGCACTGGTGTAATGTGCTCCCGGCGACCCAGCCCCACCAAGAGCTGGGTCGCCACATTCTGCACCAGCTGCAGCTTCTGAACCGTCACCATAGGTAGTCCCACGTAGAGCGTGTTACAGTAGTCTAACCAAGAGGTAATAAAAGCATGGATGATCGTGGCCAGGTCCGGAACCGAAATCAGCGGCCGAAGCCGCAGCACCAGATGTAGCTGGCGGAAGGCACTCCTCGCCACAGCCTCCACCTGGAGATCCAGGCGGAACTGCACATTAAAGAGCACCCCCAGGTTCCGCACCTGGGAAGTCAGTGGAGGACAGATTCCCATCAATTGAGGGAGCCGTCACATCCACTGATTTACCCACTAACATCACCTCCGTCTTGTCAGGATTCAGTTGCAGTCGATTAGATCTCATCCAGTCCCCCACAGCTGCCAAGCTCGGTAAGCACCGAGACAGCCAGGCCCGGGTCAGTTGAAAATGAGAGGTACAGTTGGGTGTCATCCGCATACTGATGACACCTCACCCCGTACCCCCTGATCACCTCACCGAGCAGTTGCATGTACACGTTGAACAGGAGAGGGGAGAAGACAGAACCTTGCGGTACCCCACACGGGAGGTCTTGGTATGATGAAAAACAGTCACCGAGTACCACCCGCTGAGTTCTCTCGGTCAGGAATGAGTGGAACCATTCAAGAACGATCCCGCCCACCCTCACACTGTCCCGCAGGTGCATCACCAACATCTCATGGTCAACGGTATCAAATGCAGCCGAGAGATCTAACAGGACCAATAGGGTCGAACGACCCCAGTCCTTTTCACAGCGGAGATCATCTACCAAAGCATCAAGTGCTGTCTCAGTGCCATGACCTGGACCAAAGCCAGACTGAGAAGGATCAAGATAACCGACGCGGTCAAGATGCCCCTGGAGCTGCTGAGCCACTACCCGTACAATAATCTTCCCATAAAATGTAAGGTTAGAGACAGGCCGATAGCTGGCAGGGGAGTCAGCGTCAAGCGATGGTTTCTTGAGCAGAGGCCGCACCACCGCCTCCATGAGGCAGTACGGCACTCTGCCCTCCCAAAGGGAGGCTCTGATCACCCCAGCCAGCAACGGCCCGATTGTCTCCCGGCAGCTCTTAACCAGCCAGGACGGGCACGGATCTAATTCACAAGAAGTGGTTCTACCGCCCCAAGCACATCCACCACGTCAGTGGGTGTCACCGGCTGAAAGTGATCCCACAGAATCAGACAAGCCGGGGTTTCTACACCTCTACCTCCGCCACTGTATTAAATGCGGCATCGAGGTCTTGGTGAATATGAGCAATTTTCCCCGCAAAATAATCCGCAAAAAGGTCACAGTGGGCAGATTATGACTCAACCCCAGGGTTGAAGGAAGCCGGACTGACCAGTCCCCGCACAACCCGGTACCGCTCCGCCGGACGGGATTTTGCGGACACTATGAGGGCAGCAAGGAACTCCCTCTTCGCTGCCCGCATAGCCACGGCATAGGGTCGTAAACTAGCTCTATGTCACAATCTGTCGGCTTCAGCACGAGAACGACGCCTCCGTTGCCCCTCTTGCTTCAGCATCTGCAGCTCCTCGGAGAACCAAGGAGGCCTGCGGAGCCTCCGCCTAGGCAATGGATGTCTGGGAGCCATTTAATCAATGGCCTCCGTCAGCAAGGTGTTCCATAGCTTGATGAGGTCATCAATGAGATGGTTGTTGAGGTCAGAGGGTAATTCCCCCAGAGTGCTTAGAAACCACACTGGGTCCAACAGCCTCCGGGGGCGGACCATCCTAATAGGTTCCACACCCTTCCGGGGGCAGACGTGCTAGAAGGGAGGTCTGCAGAAGGTAATGATCCGTCCATGACAAGGGCACAGTTGAGATCTCCCCCATTAACGAAGCATTCGCCTCCAGGCCAGTGTAAAACATGAGGTCCAAGGTATGTCCTCCAAGATGTGTTGGGCCAATGACCCTCTGGGACGGGCCCATGGTTGCCATGGTGGCCATGAACTCATGCTCGGCTCCCCCGAGAACTGCGTCGGCATGAACACCACCTCTGACACAGCCTCTGCCAGAGCATGCAGGGAGGCCGCCGTACTGGTAGGTGCATGGTATACCAGCAACACTCCCAAACTGTCCCCTGCCAAATCAAACACAAGATGGAGACCTTCAATGCCTACCATGGATTGCACTGGATACCTCCTCACAGACCACCCTTCTTTAAAAATCACAGCTACACCAGCCCCACCCCCCGTCCCTCCGACTGCGGCTGGTGTTGTACGGAATACCCGGATGGAACAAGATCAGCCAGGATAGGCCCCGATTCATTGTCCAACCAGGTTTCTGTAATGCACACGAGATCAGCGGCATAGTCCAGGATTACCTCCTGGACTGTTGTTGCCTTGTTTGCCACCGACCTCGCGTTTACCACCACCAGAACCGGGTCGGGGGCCCCCTGACCAAGTTTCACCCGCTCACCTGCTAGTGGAGGGGTAAGCGGGACGTGCACTAGGCACCTATCTCGCCTCACCACTCCTACACCCCTCCACCTAAGACCATATCTCCCCGGCCTGTCACGACCCCAATAGCTGTGCCCGCCTCCCCCAGCTATTCCACCCAGGCTGCGAGGGAGAGCCCTCCCATCCCTTTCCCAGAGTCTCTCTCCCCATTCCCACCCCATTCTCTAGGGCTCCCTCTCTCGCAGGGAGTCCCTCCTCCCTGTCATTTGGGCAATGCACCCCCAACTCACCGGGAGGCAAGGCCCACCTCCCTCCTGTCCCCCCATCCTCCTGGGACTCCCTCTCTCACAGGAAGTAAGAGAGAGATGTGCTGTTCATCAGTTTTCACTGAAACTGATGAACAGCATATCAAGAGGACAAAATTTAGTACTAAAACACCCTCCCCCCACCACCCCGGTGTTTTCTGTAAACACAGGGTTGCAGCAATAGGCTGGAATTAGATAGAGTATTTATACTTGGAATGGGTATTAGGGCATGGCTATCGAGGTCCAAAATTTTATTTTCACCCTGGACCCCACAAATTCTAAGGCCAGTCATGACTTCTTGACAAAAGTTAGTGATTGCAGGAGCACAGCCATCTGTGCTCTTTGTACAATTAATTTACAAGATCCAGAAATGGGCACTGTTCCTGTACGGCATTACGCTTGTACTGATTTTACTAGGACTGTGCACAGGAGACAAGTTGGTATTTATTTATTTATCTATCTATCAATTTGTAACCCGCCCCTCCTGCGAACAGCTCGGGACGGCTAACAAGTTCATCATAAAAACAATTTATATTTTAAAAAATATACTAAACAGTCCATAAAAACACTACAATAAAACAGGCTGGGATAATAATGATAAATAAATAAGGGCGGGGGAAGATAAAACACTCCCTAACCCACCCCACCCCCCTCCCCAAAGGCCTGGGCGAACAGCCAGGTCTTACAAATTTGCTGAAATGTCAAAAGGCTTGGGGCCAGGTGAGCTTCCTCCGGGAGGGAGTTCCCGGCCACCGAGAATGCCCTCTCTATTGTGGCCCCCCGCTTAACATGGGGGACCTCCAAGAAGGCACCCCTGGCGGACCAAAGGAGCTGCTCTGGGGTGCGGAGGGCGAGGCGGTCCCTGAGGTATAAGGGGCCCAGACCGTGAAGGGCCTTGTATATTAACACCAGTACCTTGAACCTGGCTCGGCACGCTATCGGCAGCCAGTTCAGAGTCCAGAGCACAGGTGTTATATTCTCCCGACGGCCCATCCCTGACAGGAGGTGGGCCGCCGCATTCTGCACTAGCTGCAGCCTCCGAACCAGGAACAAGGGCAGTTCCACGTAGAGCACAT
The DNA here is from genome assembly GCA_003113815.1 of Sphenodon punctatus. Classification (NCBI taxonomy): domain Eukaryota; kingdom Metazoa; phylum Chordata; class Lepidosauria; order Sphenodontia; family Sphenodontidae; genus Sphenodon; species Sphenodon punctatus. The sequence continues at coordinate 3,218,837 of QEPC01011258.1, read as the reverse complement.
TGCAGTAGTCCAGCCTCGAGGTGACGAAGGCATGGATGAGGGAGGCCAGGTCCAGGCCAGAGACAAACAGACGCAGCCTCCGCACCAGATACAACTGGTGGAAGGCGGCCTTCGCCACTGCTTCCACCTGCTGCTCCAGGCAGAGGTCTGCGTCCAAAATCACCCCCAGACTCCGAACCTGCCGAGCTATGGGAGGGCGCACCCCCCCAACCAGGGGGGCTGAAACCTCCCTCGCTCTCCCCACCACCATCACCTCC
>QEPC01011258.1:3203479-3217930 GCA_003113815.1 Sphenodon punctatus | reverse complement strand
TAGCTGGCGAGTGCGCCCACGTCCAACGATGGTTTCTTCAGCAGGGGGCGCACCACAGCCTCCTTGAGACTAGGCGACAACCTCCCCTGCTGCAAGGATGCATTGGCCAGCACCGTCCCCAACGTCTCCCTGGAGGCCAGGACGGGCACGGATCAAGTTCACAACTGGTGGCTCGCACAGACCCCAGGACATCCACCGCATCGGCTGGCGTCACTTCCTGAAACTCCCCCCACAAAGTTGGACAAGACGGAGCCTCCACCCATCCGTCCATGACAAGGGCATTGCCCTAACCTCCCCCACCACCGGACCCCCCGCGTCAAGGCCAGAACTGAAGATCAGATCAAGGGTATGCCCTCCCATGTGGGTTGGGCAGATAACCACCTGGGGCAAATCCATGGCTGCCATGGCGGCCATGAATTCTCGCTCCACTCCTACAAGGCCGGCATCGGCATGGATGTTGAAGTCCCCCAGGACCAAGGTCCTGGAGGAGCCCAGCACCACCTCCGAGGCCAGCTCTGCTAGAGTGGTAAGAGATGCTGCCGGACAGGAAGGGGCCCGGTATACCAGCAGCACCCCTAGCTTGCCCCCAGCCAAATCAACCACCACATGGAGGGCCTCAATACCTACAATCTCCTGAACTGGATACCTCCTAACAGGTCAGTCCACTCTAAAAACAATCGCTACACCACCTCCCCGGCCACCCGTGCGGGGCTGATGCTGCCCGACATACCCAGCCGGAACAAGATCCACTAAAGTTGGTCCGGCCATCTCGTCCAGCCAGGTCTCCGTAATACACGCGAGGTCCACAGTCCACTCCGAGATTATATCCCGTACGATTGGGGCCTTGTTCACAATGGACCTTGTGTTTAGCAGCAACAGCCCCCCACGTGTGGACCCTAAACTTGGCTCTGATTTACAAGTGGGATTCCATTTGTGAACACAGATCAGAACTTTCCAATTGTGAAAGCAAAGAATCTACAGATGAACCTACAGACTCAGCCACAAAAACTGTGTACTTCCAAGCTCAAAATTGGCACAAGAAAAAAAAACCCAATGAGATTTCTTAATTTCCAAGACAGAAAACATTTCTTTAGCAAAAGGAAAATTATATTATATAAATGAAAGTTTTAACACCTCCTAACAACTATTTCATTGAAATTTAAGATGGAAAAGGCATACCCACCTTTCTTCATTCACATTATCTTTTGGAGAAAGTTCTTCCTAAAATAAAACCATTACATTTTTTGGTTAATAACATCAAATAAAACCATTAAATTTAGGTGGCCCTGGACCTTTCCTCCTTTCAACAACAACGTAAAACCTGCCCATGCCGCCAGGCTTTTGAGGGAGATGGGTAAAGGGTGGGGGTGAGGGTTGTAATTTTTTGGCACTCCACTGTTTATTTTTTATAGTGTTGTTTTATTTATATTATGTATCTTCTTGTATTTTATATTTTTAAACTATTATTAGCAGCCTGGAGCTATAGCAGGAGGGGCGGGGTATAAATGTGTTACAAGCAGCAATTTAACACATAGTTCAAACCTCCATATTTTTATAATCAACACTTCAGTTAGCCTTTTACTTTAAAAATGTCTAAAGCAGCATTTAATTTTGAGCAATCTAGGAAATCAAGTTATCCAATACATATGCCAGATATATTGCTATAAGTAAAACTTCCAGAGGGGGAAATTCCCAACAGGAGGAGGCCTATGCCACAGCCCCCTGTGAAAAGCCCCTTGGGAGTTTTCCATCACTTTTCTCTGGATTTGGGTGATTTTATGGTGACTTCTACTGCATTTATATTTTTGCTCAGAGGTCATCTGTTCTATGTACCAGCTGCAGAACTCTATCTGTAGCCATGGCTACCATCTCGGACTATTGTAAATAGGAAATTGTCCTCAATTTTGCAGCCCTCTTCCATTCCCATGGAACTGCTCATATTTATCAGCAGACACATTACTGAATTGTACGAGTTGTTTACGCCAGCACCCACAGTCTTTATTGACGTTAAAGCATGTTTACAGCATTTGTAGAGTTGGAAGGTACCTCAGAGGTCATCTAGTCCAACCCCCTGCTCAATGCAGGAAATCTGCAGCTACAGCATCCCCAACAGAGGACTGTCCAGTCTGTTTGAAAACCTCCAGTGAAAGAGAACCCACCGCCTCCCTAGGCAATTTGTTCCACTGCTGAACAGCTCTCACCATTAGAAATTTCTTACTTATGTTTAACTGAAACCTGCTTTCTTGTGATTTGAGCTCATTATTATTTCTAGTTCTGGCTTTAGTTTTAGCGAGGAAGTCACCTAGCAGCTTAGCAAGCTACACAGAATTTAAATGCTTACCTTACTGCCCAGATTCCTTCTTCCCTAGAGACAGCATGTAGAAGAGGAGGCTAAATGCCAACCTTGGGAGATGGGCAAAGTCAGCAGGACTGTCTATACCAGAGGTTCACAAACGTTTTGGGGGAGACCCCAAGTGAAGTACGTAATATTAAAATGGGGTCCAAAGTCTAATTGGTATTGGAAAAAACCTGCATGTCTTTGTTACTGCCTGGTGGCATGGAATTCTATAAATTTCAAAATGTCAATTTTTTTTCAAACATACAAGTAACTCTGCGAGTACAGCAGATACTTGCACCTTTCTGAAAATCCAGTTGCTCTTTTTCAGAATAATCAAGTAAAAATCAAATGTACTATACTACTAGAATACCCTTCTGTTGCTGCACTTTGTGCCACACATTGGTTGTATCTGCAGTTCCCAGCGGAGGAGTTGTACTAATGCTCCAAGCCAGCGGCTCTCAAGCTTTTTTGATCCCCGGCTACCCTTCTGCTTGTCTATCATAACTGAGGCCCACCCCCTTGTTTCCTCTTCCCCCCCCCTTTTACCTTCCTATTACTTCCCCTCCCTTTCCCCCTTGTTCTTAGACTCTCCCCACCTTCCACCTTGCCACCCCATTAATCTAGATATTCTACTTAACTTGTGCAGAAAGGAGCTAGTTGTTGCCAGCTATGGTCCTTCTTGTGCCCCCCCTGCACCCCCCACTTCCCCGGGATCCACCCTCCAGTTTGAAAACTATACTCTAGACCAACCAAGCTCTCAGGTAAGCAAAAGTGACATGCACACAGAGAGGAGTCATTCTACCTTTCTGATGGCATGCCCCTTACTCGTCACACCAGTTTCCGGATGAGGCGAGGAGCACCTTTCTGGAGAAATGCCTCTGTTTTGGGAAAGATTTCCAGGAGTATTTCTTTCCACCAGCTGAAGCAATTCCATTTGTCGCCGTATTTTCTTTTCCTCCCTTTGCTTTTGTTGCCGTCTTGAATATCTCTCTGATGCTGGAATATACCGCTTCCCAGGCTGGTTTATATTCCACTCAGGTCTTTTTCCATGTCTTTCCATAGGTTTTGTTTGTTTTTCTTTTCTTGCAAACTGTTCATAGACATTGCTGTAACTGCCATTATTCTCTTTTTCAGAAATTTTCTTTTTATCTGCATACTGCAATTCTTTCTTACATGTTTTGCTGTTAAATTCCCCTTTATATTCTATGGAAATATCTGGAGATGTACAATTCCCTGTTCTTCTATCTCGAGATGCTTCAGTGCATGTTTCAGTATTCAAGTTATCTAAAAATAAAAGTATCTTTTTACATTTTTAAACAGTTCATTAACTATTTCAATTTATATTTCTGAGTATTTATACCAGGGGTGGGGTATAAAAGAAACTTGTCTAAATCTGAAATCTTGGGTATCACTAGCCTAGCTCACAGGGGATTTTTGCTCAATGAGATTTCAAGTGGCAATTTGAAGCACTCAAGTATTTGGGATATTGATTCCTAAAGATCTTAATACTATGGTAAAACAACATGGAAGCCATCACCCACCCCCTCAAATTGTTCTAGATCTTGGAAGGTCGAGATCTTTATCTTTGAGCCTCTGGGGGAAATTTAACATAATTAAAATGAACTTTCTGCCATGAATTCTGTATATCCTAAGGACTGCCGGTTAATATTTCCCAGCTTTACCTCAGGAAACATAACAACATATTTAAATTATTTTTATTGGATAAGGGTAATAATATTCCTCGATTGGCCTTAAAAAAACTTCAACCACCAGTGTCTTTGGGAGGATTTAGGTTTCCCAATTTGCGTAATTAGCATGTTTCCTCTTAAGTCAAGCTTCATCATTATGGCTACAGCCAGTCACGGAATCCCCTAGGTGGATTTTAGTAGAATAAAAGTTAATTTGTCCCCTTCCACTGCAGGGTATATTGGGCTCAGCATTTTATCATTTTGATAGGAAAGTAACCCCTACAATAGCAGCAACCCAGCAAGCCCGGTCAAACCTAGCAAGACAATTCAGATTCCACCCTTATTTCCCACAGAAGCCACTCTTTGGGGGAGTCATCTGCTCAAAATTGGAGGCAAAGCAATTATATGGAAAGATTAGGCTACTAGGGGGATAATACAGCTATCTCAATTAATTGAAAATGATATATACATGTCCTTTCAAGTGCTGCAGCAGGAATTCCACCTACCAAACTCTGCTGCATGGCAATTTTTACAGCTTCAATATCTACTGGTGGACGTTTTTTGGTCCAGATGCCTTTGGGATTCCTGAGACGCCAGATATATTAATACACTTGAAGAGAATGGATTCTTTTCCAAGACCTGCCATAATACTTTATGAACAGCTAATTTAGAAATCCCAACCAAACCTGAACCTGATGTGCAGAACTTGGGGGTAAGGATATGGGGGTAGCCTAAGGCCGTAACAATGGAATGCATCACTGCAGAATATCCATACTTCATTCATGGGTCTGTGCCTTCGGTTCATCCAACAGAAATAATATTTGGTTCCCACTGGGCCCTTTACAGATTGCACTAGCTGGATTTATACATGAAGACAGGTTCTGGAGGTATGGCTGCACTAAAGTCACTCTTTTTCATATGTTTTAGAACTGTCCTACAAATCCTGCCTTTCTGGTCAGAAGTTACCCAAACAATAAATATGATTTTTGATAAATCTCTTATCATTCTTCCCCAAAATCTAATTTTGGGTTGGTCCACAAAAAATGGAAGCTCTCAGAGGCACAAGAACTCTGCTTTAATAGCGCAGCTCAGATTGCTAAAAGAATAATCTTGCAAAAGTGGAAAAACAAGATGTCCCCCACACATTGAACATTGATTCAGTGAAATGGAGCATCTGGCATTCAGACACCAAGGGATTCCAGATAAAAATATGGATTAACTTAATAGAGTTAAGCTGCTTGTCCACATACTGGTTTGAACGTGAGAAACTCTCACGTTCCCCACCTTTTGGTCTCCCCTGTTGCAGTCTCCCTATTATTATTTTTATTTCTTATTTTTTATTTTTTTTTATAAGTTCTGTTTTTGCTCTCACCCCTCCCTTTCCCCTCTCCCTGATTCTTCCCATTTCTGTTACCCTCCCCTGCTCCCTTTTTCCGGAGATTACAGTGATTGTTGTTCTGGAAGCACCTGGTTTGAGAGCTTCTACAATTACTATTTTTCCGGTACATGGAGAGAGTACATTGGAGTAAGGGTTTACGGTTTTAAATATATTCATTTGCTGTGATGATGTACCCTACCCTAGCTCCATCAGAACTGCTGCCTTCTTGTTGCTCCTTCTTTCATTGTTTGCATTGTTTTAGAATAAGAAAAAAATTCAATTAAAAATATAAGTATATAAAAAGCACACCAGGGGTGAGGAATCTTTTTCCTCTAAAGGGCCACTTAGAAAGTTAGTACAAGCACCAAGACCTGCATAGAAGTTGGGATGCACTCAAGAAGAGAAGGGTCCAGATCACGGATCTGGGCCATGAATTTGCCCCTTATCCTTGTGCATATACCCCTCACTCCCCGAGGTCAGAGGTAGAAATTGAATTCGAGGACCAGAACAAGGAACTAGCAGTGGGCAGCATATGGCACAGGGGCCCGAGGTTTCCTGATTTAGGATATCACTACTAGATTCAGTCACATACTGGTCACTACCATATCCAGGCACAGGGATCTTTTCCCCCTCCCACAGGCCACTCTGGAAACTAGTTTAATCGCTGTACTAACTGGAGGTGGGAGTGTGGGTGATTAGATGGTGTGCTCAGGATGGGGGCAGAGGAGAGGAAGAGGAGGGTTCAGATCATGGATCTATTATATGTCCTGGATCCATATACGTACATGCCTTCCTCTCTGCTCCCTTCCCCTAAGCTTACTCTTTTGGGACCAAAGAACAGGGCCTGGATCCAGGAATTGGAAAGCCACCTCCCCCCACCCCCCCAAAAACTAACCAAAGAAAAAACACCCCACAAAACTAAGACACCAGTCACGAGCTGTATTTGGCCCACAGGCCATAGGGTAGGGATAAAAAGGATCAGATATGTGTAATAGTAAGGAATGGGCCCAAGCTGCTTTCCCAGCCAAGCCAGACAGATATGATGGTCACAATAACACATTTAGCCAGAAGGTCAATGAAGTATCCTGGAGACAGGGCATCTCAAATAGTGTTACATTCCTAGATAAGGCAGACACTTTTCCCAGCTGCATCAAAGCTCTTCCGCCCACAGGTTCTGGAATGAGTTTATTGCATTTATGTAGGAAGAGAAAGCTTCAGTCTCAAATGCGTGAAAAAGGAGAATTTACTTACCTGTGATTTCCCATTCTTCTCCCTAGCAGAATGAGCAGCCTGTACTGATGAATGGGCAGCCTGCACTGATGGGTTTGTCCCTCCTTGCTTGCAGTTGGCAGGATCAGAGATTTACAGCCTCTGCCAACAGGAGGGGCCATCTTCCCTCAACTCCCTGTGATGACACTGTCAAAGCTAGCCAAACTAATAAACTAGCACAACTGTTATAACAACAACCAACAACTTGTCATGAAAGTTATTCCAATAGGGAACTATACTGATGAGAAAAGGGAATCTATAACAGGCGAGGCCAGGCTGCCCACTCTGCTAGGGAGAAGAAGGGAATTCAAACGTGAAAATTCTCTCTCCCCCCCGCCTCCCCCAGCACAGAGTGGGCACTCAGAACTGATGGGAAGTCCCAAAGCAGTGCCTTCCTACAGAAGGGCAGATTTCCGCTCAGTCCAAAAAGAAGGGGCCTGCCTCTAACGGAGACCCAGTCTGGTTCTCTTCTGTAGAACCCTCTGTAGAACCCTGCAGCCAAAAGCTGCCTCGTCAGATGCTAACAAGTCAACTCTGTAATGTCTCATGAATGAGTGCACCGAGGACCATGCTGCAGCTCTACAAGTTTCCTCCAGGAAGGCTGTCCCTTAGGAGAGCCAAATTGGCTGCTGCCCCTCTAAGAGAAAAGAAAACTGGGGCACTTACCAGTGAATTTTCTTTCTGGTAGGCTCCTTGCTCGGCACTCCTAATTTGGGTATTGCTCTGCTCAAACCAATGAGACGGTAGATCTCGAATGATGAAACTTTGCAGGCGGGCCAGACGGAGTCCCCTTCCTGTGGCTTCCAGTTTGATTCTTCCAAAGCGTCTAAAAAAGGAACACCGAGACTAGGCCGAATGGCCCCACTGAACCTGGTGTTGAGTTTGTCCTCCTGCCGGCAGGCCCAAGGGTGGGCCAGAGTGCCGAGCAAGGAGCCTACCAGAAAGAAAATTCACTTGTAAGTGCTCCAATTTTCTTTTCTCCCTTCGGCTCCTTGCTTGGCACTGCTAATTTGGGTAATGCCAAAGCTAACCAGCAGCAGGGAGAAAAGGAGGATGGACTAGGAATTAGTCCGCCTGCACGGCCTGCAAAATATGACGGCCGAATGCCGCATCTGCAGAGGCCATGGTGTGTAACCTATAATGTCTGGTGAAAGTATGGATTGATGACCAGGTAGCTGCTCTGCAGATCTCTGCAGAGGCTCTGGAAGACAAAGCACAGGAGGTAGCAGCTGAACGGAGAGAGTGGGCCAGGATCTGACCGTGTAGAGTATGGCCTTTTGCTCTGTAGGCTTCAGTAATAAAGTTTCTTATCCATCTAGCGATTGTTGCTTTAGTAGCCGGACGCCCCTTGAGTGAGGCCCTGTAAAGTACAAAGAGGTTGGATGATCTACTTTCTGCAAGGGTTCGTTTGATGTAGATCTTAAGAGCCCGTCTAATGTCCAATTTGTGCCAGTTTCTCTGGAGGGTGCAAAGGGTCAGGACGAAAGGTGGGAAGTGCTATTTCTTGAGAGCGATGGAATGTCGTGTTGACTTTTGGCATGAAGGCAGGGTCTGGTCTGAGCACCACCCTGTCCGTGTGGAACGTACATAGCTCCGGTGTAGTGGATAGCGCTCCTAGCTACAAAATATATCTTGCAGATGTGATGGCTATCAGGAATGCGACCTTGATGGTAATGAAGTAGAATGATATGCTCTTCAGCGTTTCAAATGGTGGTTGCATGAGAACTGTTAGGACTATGTTCATGTTCCAGTTAGGGAATCTATGGACGGGTGGAGAGGCTTTGAGCCTTGCTGCTCTGAGGAACAGCCGAACATGGCTATGCCTGATAATGGCATCTGGTGAATTGGGAGATAGTATTGTTGCTATGGCCGAGACTTGCCTAGCCAGTGTTGATTGTCGAAGAGCAAGGTCAATCCCTTCCTGGAAGAAATCTAGTATCTCTGGCATACCAGGGGTATCGTTGGCTGTGTGTCTGTCCTGGCGCCATTTGAAGAAGCGTTTCCAAGTTGCCGGGTATATTCTATTGATGCAACCCTTGCGGGAGGCCATTAGGGTTGACAGAACCCTGTCTGAGTAGCCTGCCGCTGCTAGAGTGTTCGACTCAGTTTCCACGCCGTCAGCTGTAATCGTTGAGGCTCGGGGTGCACAATAGGCCCTTGCTTCAGAAGCCCTGGGGAGGGGTGCAGCGTGAAGGGGGGTTGGGTCTTAAGCACGACTAGGTCGGAGAACCAGGGCGTTCTGGGCCACTAAGGTGCGATGAGAATTATTCTTGCTCTCTCGGTCCGCATCTTGGTGAGCACTCGGCTGAAAATGGCCATCGGTGGGAAGGAGTATAGTAGTTCCTGTGGCCACGTCTGCTGTAGGGCGTCTGTTGCCAGAGCTCCTGGGTCTCTCCTTCTGGAGAAGTACCTGGGTGTCTTGTGGTTGTCCTTTGATGCAAATAGGTCTAGGGTTGAGTGTCCCATTACTTGCACCACCTCTTGGAAGGCCTGATCCTGGAATTCCCACTCGCCCGGGTCTAGATCTCTGCGGCTCAGCCAGTCAGCCTCCAGGTTGTCAACTCCACGGATGCGTATCGCTCTTCTGGATAGCACTCTGAGTTCGAGCCATTTGAACAGGGTCTGTGCTTCTAGTTGCAGGGCCTTCGACCTGGATCCTCCCTGATGATTCACGTGGGTCATTGCTGTGATGTTGTCCGTCTGGATTAGGATGTGTTTGCCTCGAACTCTCCACTCGAAGGCTTACAGGGCCAGGCGGATCGCCCCAAGTTCCAGCAGGTTGATGCTGCACCGTGCTTCCCTTTCTGTCCATTTCCCTTGCGTTCCCTTATCCACTAGTCTGGCTCCCCAGCCTCTGAAGCTGGCATCGGTTGTGATGGCCAGTTGAGTGGACTCCATTATGGGCACTCCTGTAGCGAACGTGGTTCTGGAGGTCCACCATTTTAGCTCGTTCCAGAGGACAGAGATGATGGTCATGGACTTGTTCGTCCTCCGCATGATGCCTGTCTGGAATGGTCAGAGGTAGTTCTGAAGGGGCCACAGGTGCATGTGTGCCCACTGTACTTGGCCTATGCGGGCCACTAGGGATCTGGGATAGGTACATGAGGGTTGTTTGGCGACGTGAGTCTGGAGATTGATGTTATGATTTTCATTTGTGAGACTGAGATTAGGTCTCTCTGTGTGTTGATGTTGACTCCAAGATGCTGGAGTCTCTGACACAGGTGCAGCTGGCTCTTGGGGAAATTGATTATGAAGCCATACTGTTGCAGGCATTGTAGTGTTCTGGAGAGATTGCCTTCCGCTTTTTGGAACAAATTGGCTCGTAGAAGAATGTCATAGAGATATGGGTAGGCATGTATCGCTTGTTTCTGAAGCTCCGCTATGAGGGGGGCGAGGACCTTCTTGAAGGTGCAGGGTGCCGTAGCCAATTCGAACAGCAGCGCAGTATATTGCAAGTGCACTCCCCTGTAACAAAAGCGGAGCAACAATCTGTGCTTGTCTGCGATTGGAAAGTGGAGGTATGCGTCCTATAAGTCTATGGAGATCATCCAATCCCCTGTGGAGAGTGAGAGTAGAATTGATTTGAAGGTTTCCATCTTGAACCTCTTGTAGCGTGTGAAGCGGTTGAGGAACTTTAGATCGAGAACCGCTCTCAGATCTCCTGACTTCTTGGGCACCAGGAAGATGATGGAGTAGAGTCCCCAACCTTGCTGTTCGGGGGGAACTGGTTCGATTGTTCCCAGTAGCATCAGACGCCTTATGGCGTGCAACATTTGTGCTTTCTTGTCCGGGTTTTTGGAGATGGGGGATTGCACAAACCTTCGTGGAGGCCAGCCAGTCAGTTTGATCTGGTACCCCCCTGTTCACTATTGCTCTCGTCCAGGAATCCGATATTGTCCTGTTCCAAACGTGGGCAAAGTGAGAGAGTCTTCCCCCGAGCCGGGAGGCTGCTCCGGGGTGTGTGTGTGTGTGTCACTGGACAGACCTAGGACCTGGGGTTTGGGCCTGCCTCTCCCTCTGGCACCGAAGGGGGGTTTTCTGGCACCATGCCATTTGGGTTTCTGGAACTTGGGTTGTCTGTTGTAAGCTCCTCGGTTGTTCCTTCTGTATGAGTCATAGGAGTAGGACTGTCGATGAAAAGGAAAGGGCTTTCTCTTGTCGCTGGTATGAACGAGCGGCTTCCTCTTTTTATCCTTTGCTTCCTCTACTATCTTGTCCAGTGTGAGGCTGAACAACTGGTGTCCACTGAAGGCATCTGCTGTCAGTGTTGCCTTTGTTGCAGAGCCAGAGGCGTCGTCTCACCATTACCTTTGCTGCTGCGGCTTGAGAGCCCATCCTCATCGCATCCAGAGAAGCAGCTCTCTCTTTCTACCTTTTGTCTACTCTACTATCTTGTCCAGTGTGGGGCCAAAAAACTTGTGTCTAGTGAAGGCATCTGCTGTCAGTGTCATCTTTGCTGCTGGGTCACCCACCCAGTTGCGGAGCCAGAGACGTCGTCTTGCTGCTACATTTGCTGCTGCGGCTTGAGATCCCATCCTCGTCGCATCTAGAGACATTCAGCAATGTATGCCACTGCCGCGGAGATTCTGTTCAACAGGGCTTCATGTTGAACTACTGAGATATCCGTGGCATTTGCTTCTTCAGCCTAAGCCCAGCTGCCCGGCTGAATAGTATACAGGCCGTCATTTGCCATCCAAACATTTTTTGTTTCCTCGGGCAGGACCAAGTATAGAATGGCCTTTAGGGCCTTCAATGCTAAGTCCACGGCACAGGCATTGTTTGGGGCGGAGCTATGGGCACCTTTTGCTCCTGCACATATCAATAAAGTTCAGTCTGTTTTTCTTAGGCGCTTGCTCAGGACCCTGGAGGCCGCAATTAGATTGGAACTGGCTCAGCAGAGATGGTCCTTCTTGGCATGGTCCAGGGCCCATAGGCTTTGGTTAAAAACGGTGGACTCGAGCCAGAAGGGCCTCTTCCCTTATTTGCAAGCTGATACCCACAGGAGCCAGTGGGTTCGGAAGGTTGAAAACCATGCAACTAGACTTGGCTTGTCTTGGTTTTAACTTGGCAGTCAAGTACCCAGGGGTAGCGAGGGTGGAATTAAAACACAGATGGGAGGATGTTAACCTTCAGGAGGAGAGGTGGCAGCTTCCCCTCATATGTTGATTATTTAAGGTTGGCTCCCCCAATCGATTCCCTGNGGTGGAAGAGATGGTCCTGTTGCTCGTTGTCGTATAAAACTTCCTTCTCGGAGATTTCGCCCTCTTCCGCGGATGAATCTGAGTCTGCAGAGGATAGTTGGTCTGCATTTGTAGACCTTACGTCTCTGCAGTTCAACAGATACAGTAATGACGGGATTAAATTATTATTATTTTTTTAAACCCATGTGATCCAAGATGGCGGCACCCACGAGGAGCACATGGCCAAGATGGTCGACCGGGCTCCCCAAGCGGTTGTGTGGAAGCGACCCCACACGTGTGTGTGGGGGTTCCGTCGGTGCTCTGTCCGTCCTGCGGGAGTTGGGGAAACGGGAGGGTGATGGGGTTGGCCTTTCTGCAGCCCTGGAAGTCCTTAGCACCCCCGCCCTCCAGGCACTCCCGATAGGAATTCCTGTGCTCTGGGGCCCATCAATAAGCCTTCCTGCACCCCGCAGTGGGGACAGCCGCCAGTTTACTTAAGTGTGCCGCGGTGGGGGGACACTGTGCCACTGCAGCTTTCGCGAGTCCGGGATTTGCAGATCCGCAGCCCTCCTGTCTCACCCCTCCCCCTTTCTAGAGAGAGACATCCTGTCTCCTCCTTAGAGTCGCGGCGGGAGAAGTCTCGCGCCACGGCGGTTGTGGCTCATTGGGAAAGCCACCACTCCCCTCTGTCGAGATGGAGGGGAAGGGGGCTGCTGGCTTGGGAGATCGGGGATGTGGTTGCCAGCGGGACTCCCATCTGAGAGGGGAACCCCAGAAGACAAATTCCCCCACTCCCCACATACCTCTGCAATGGGGGAGAGGGGTTGATGAGATGGAATGGGGAGGCTGCAGGGGGGAAAAAAGAAAAGAAATCTCCTGTCCCGAGCACCCAGGAGGTGTGAGGGGGGAGCTAGTCTCAGCCCGCGCCAGCTGCAAGCTCCACAAAAAAGGGCAAAATCCCTGAGATAGGGCAGCCCCTTCAAGGATTGAGGGAGAATACTCCTTACCTGCACTACTCCTAGTCCCTGTGGGCCAAAAACTGGGAGAGGGGTAGGAGTCGGGCAGGCATGAGGAAAGGGAGATACTTACCCTCTAGTCCTGTTGGAGCTGGGCATTCCGATCCCCCCGGGTGGAAGCCCGCTGCCATGGCTCCTGCGTCAATCAGTAGCCTGCGTATGCAGGGAGTTAAAAACTCCTTGCTAATAGCCTCCTAAAAAGCAGGGGGGCAGGGCAGACCCACTCTGGAAAGTTGTCTCCCTTTCCTTCTGGCTATAAATAGGGCTGAATCCTCCTAAAAGGGCTATTTCTGGAAAAGTACACTTTTAGAGCCCTCTGACCATCCATGGTATTGTAACAGAGTGGCTAGCTACAGCCACTAGGGACTGCTCGCTAAGTTTTTTGCAGCAGCTTATGCAGCTGGTTCATTAGTGAGAAGCAGTTCGTCCTAATTGGGAACAGTGAGCTGGGTGTGGCTAGGCCAGCCCAGACACTACTAAAGCTGCACACTCCTGTAGAAAAGTTATAAAATGGATTGTTGAAGTCCTTTAGATTGTATGGGGTTATGTCCCCCAAAGTTTACTTTATGGGAATTTATGTTGATAAGATGATATTTCAGAGGGCACTAACCCACTGAGAAGTAGCAAATTGGGAAAGGTAATGAAACAGAAGGAAATTGGATATTACTGTTAATGCCGTGAACCGGGGTGGAGGATTGCTCGCCGGTGAGGCCATAGTGGTGTTAGGGTTATTTGGATTTGGAACCCATCATAGGAGGGGGATTTCTAACAGAGTGGCTAGCTACAGCCACTAGGGACTGCTAGCTAAGTTTTTTGCAGCAGCTTATACAGCTGGCTCATTAGTGAGAAGCAGTCAGTGCTAATTGGAGCTACCTATGGTGATGGTCTAGAGACTGCAGCTAGTGCAGAATGCTGCAGCTTGTCTCCTTGCGGGGACGGGTCGCCCTGAGCACATTACACTGGTGCTCCAGGTTCTGCACTGGCTGCGTATAGTCTTCTGGGTCCAATTCAAGGTATTGGTTTTGACCTATAAAGCCCTATACGGCCTTGGCCCGACTTACATGCGGGACCGCCTCACTCTTCACACTCTGGAGCGGCCACTGCAGTCCACTGGGGGCGCCCTTCGCGAGGTCCCCCATGTGGGCCGGTGGGCCACTAATGGAGAGGGTGTTCTCAGTGGCTGCACCTAGGCTGTGGAACTCCCTCCTGGTGGAGGCTCAGGTGGCCCCAGACCTCCCCTCCTTCTGCCATGTGTGTAAAACCTGGTGTTCCACCTGGCTTTTGGCGAGGAAGATGGGGCGAAGGGTGGGATTAGGTGGTTTTGTGCCTCTCTTTTTATTGTATTGTATTTTATTGTATTTTTTTGTTTTATTGATTTTGTGTGTTTGGGGCCTTTCACACCGATTATTATTATTATTTATTATTATTATTAAACATTTATAAAGCGCCAGTTGCAACCTGGCGCTGTACAGAACATACAATGAGATGCGGTCCCTGCCTGTGGCTTACAATCTAAAAGACAAGGAGGGGGAGACAAGGAGAGGGGACAGCGGGAGAGACATGGGAGAAGACAAACAAACAT
>QEPC01011258.1:3183223-3199603 GCA_003113815.1 Sphenodon punctatus | reverse complement strand
GGGGTGGAGCCCTGCTCACCTGGAGGGGATGAGCGCTGCAATGGCTGCTGGGGGCTTCTGGGGGCGGGCGTGCACCTTTGGCTTGTGGCTGTGGGGTGGAGCCCTGCTCACCTGGAGGGGATGAGCGGGATGACCGATAGCACCACGCCACGCATATCCTGGCTGCACATTCCCTCCTGTAGCCAGAATATGCGGGGAGGGGTGTGTGTGGGGGTGTCTGAAAGTGGCCTAAGTCTCTGCTGTCCTCGGAATCGACTGGATCGCTGGTCTCCCCAGGGCTGGCGTCTCCCTTTGTCCCCTGAAACATGGTCTGGGACGAAAGGACTGCTTTGGGGTTAAGGCTGAAGAGTCAAAAGGTAGCTCTTGTTTCTTTGTATACTCTGTAGTAAGGGCCTTGTCCATGGTCTTGCCAAAGAGTTTGCCTCCCTGGAAGCAGGCCCCCACTAGGACTGATTTGGAGGAGACATCGACCTTCCATGACCTTAGCCGCACCAAGTGTCAGGCCACTGTGTGACCCTTGCATTAAGCTGGACCATGTCTAAGGTGGCATCTGCAGCAAAGGCAGAGGCCAGCTTCTTGTAGCTCTTTCTCAGCTCTTTACTCTTCCTGTGGTCTAATGCCCAGAGATATACTGCCCTGCAGAAACTTGAGTCTGAAACTTGAAGCTTTTAGGGCTAGTAAGGATGTCTCAAAAGTTTTTGAAGCATTACCTCAACCTTTCTATCCAGCAGGGCCTTGGGGAATCCCTCCCCATCAGTTGGGAGTGACACTGATTTGGCCAAGTCTGTTGCCAAACTTTGGGTAGGCTCACTAAATCCTTGTGACCCTTAGGTAGCAAATAAGAGCATCTCACATACTTGTGTGGCCCTTCGAACTTGGCTGGAGAGGCCCATTCCTCCTTGATGACCTCCAGGTAAAACTGAGCCAGTGGAAGTTCTGAGAGGGTCACACTGGGTCTAGGGAACACCCTCTTGTTTTCTTTGGAGGGGATCTGTAGTTTGGGTGGGGGTAGGGGAATCTAACTGGAGCTCAGAGGCAACCTTCCCTACAAGCTTGTCAAATTGTTCAGGATCAAGAAGTCTGAACCCTGAGGGCTCCCCTAGTTTCTTGGGAGTGGAGTCAGGGATCTCCCCCTTCGTTTTGCTCAGACCTTGCAGAGGACTTGTGGACAGCAGCATCTGGGGAGGAGTAAAAGGAATATCTCCTGCTTTTCTTTTTGGTTTGAGGGGGGGGGGACTTGGATCTCTTCCAGCTCCTGACTCTCTTATGGCTCCTATGGAACCTCAAGCACCTCCTATGCTTCTTATCCCTACCCTTGTGGGGAGGGGGGCCTACTAGAGGAGGTAGAAGAGGAAGAGGTGGAAGAGGAGGAAGGGGGATGAGGACCCCGGGGGGGGGAGGAGCTCTACATTTCTTGTCCTTGCTCCTTCTGCTAGAGAAGCTGTGCCTTCTACCTCTCTTTGGGGTTGGTACAGGATTTCCACCCTAAAAATGGAAGAGGTGCTGGTACCCAGGGAGATATTATTCCCCTCCCCAGCCCCACTAGAGTCAGAAGACCAGGTTGGTTAGCCACATGCTTCCCCAGCCACAGCAACACAGCCTCGGACACTTCTTCCTGGGGAAAACCCCTTCCCCTATCCCAGAGACCTGCCAGACTCACCACCTCCATGGGCTTCTCAGTGTCTGAGTGCTGCATTACCTAACTCCTGAGGGAGGGGTGGGGGAGCAGACCCCAAGAACAAGACAGAAAAGAAAAGTAGTTAAAAGGAAGGCCTATGGCCTAACTAGGCTTAGAGCCCAGGACCCTGCCAGCTGCTCTATGCAAGGCAGGACCAGACTGGGGAGCTGAGGGAGGATGGCTCCTCCTGCTGGCAGAGGCGGTCAATTTTCGATCCTATCTAATGCAAGCAAGGAGGGACAAACCCATCAGTCCAGACTGCCCACTCTAAGCTGGAAGAGGAAATAAGTGATGTTGAATACGTATATGTGAAACTGGGATGTAACTACCAGATTGATACAACGTATAAACTTCCAGCCATGACTGACAGTTGACTGGGATTATTTCATATAAGAACCTCCTTGAACCTTAGTCTCTCAGCCCGCTTTCTGGGCTCTTCTGTGGTCTACTGGGCAAATCCGTCTGTATGCACCAGGGGTCTCATCCTGTATCTTTTACCCTTTTGTCTAATAAACAGATTCCTACAGCCCACTTGCCAAGGTACCAGCACTTTTTCTGTTTAAGCACTTTCAAATTTAATTCATACTGTATAAACACTATTTGCCTCTGTTGACACCCTGCACTAACAAATAAGCTAATTCACAATTAAACAACATGTTGTACTTGCTAATTAATTCACCTAGCAATATACTGTTTACATGTTAATTAATTTAGATACCTGTCTGCACTGCTGTGTCTTTCCGAGGAGAGACAATCATATTTAAATCCTGAATCACCTTGCTGCTCAGTTCATCCAAACAATGATCGTGACTCACATTTGAAAGACTTTGGGACGCAGTACTGTAACTCGCATGTACTGCATCACCTAAACAGAAAGAAATAATTTGATTAAAAATGATGTTCTATTGTCTAACTAGCAGTAATCAATTTATCATGTCCTGTTGTTAAAGTAAGGGACTGGGAGTTAAGGCCTGACTTGTTCTATCCTGAATTCTATAGCTGTGGGCAAGGTCTAGTCTCTTTCAGAAGCACCTTGAGGTTTTAGGAGCACACTTATAGGACTATTTAAAAGCCAATATATTTATGCTTCTAAATCCTCTTTATAAATAATAATAATCTCTACCAAAACACAAAAAAATTGAGAGAAATTTTCATAGTGTCAGCAGTTTACTGGTGCTGTACAATCCTAATTATAGACAGGTCCTTACCCCGAAGAATTTATAATCTAGGAAAGACAAGGGAGGGGGAACACAGAGAGAAACAGGGATACATTCATGAAGTTGAGAAGTTGCAGGTGCACAAGCTTAACTTGGTTACAGAGGAGAAGGATACCTTGAATGATAGGATAGCATCAGTGAGCAATTGGGGGGGGGGGGGCAGCTAGAGAAAGCCTTGATGTAAGTAGTACATTTTTAGGATGGATATGAAGGCTGGGAGGGAGCAGAAAAAAGGTGTTTAGGGAGTGAGTCCCAGGCATGGCATGCAGCAAGGGAGAAGGGGCGAAGACATCTCCAGGAGTGGGAAGCTCTGGTGTGAGTGTTGGAAGAGGAGGAGCAAAGCTCCCAGGTGGGAATACAGTAGGGAACAAGTGCAGAAAGATAAAGGAGAACAAGTTCACAAAGAGACTTGAAGGTAAAGACAAGGAGCTAGTGCTGAAAGACAGGTTGAAAATGATCAAAGAGTGAGGTGGATGACCTTGGCAGTGGAGAGTTGAAGAGAAGTCATGGGCAAGGTATGAGTGAGGAAGGCCAGTCTGTTATAGCGCACGCAGCCTCCACGCGTGTGCAGGTCCACCAGGACCATCAAGTCCCAGATGGAGAATCTAGAGCGGTCTGGGGAGCGACTGTGTCTCGGGGAGGGAGACAGAGTGCCATGACAGGAATGCCTGTCCATGTGTCCATTTTGTTGCACAGAACCTATGAGTAGCAGTTGCGCGCAAGCTCCACAGAGCAATGGACTCCAGCGGGCTAATCTCGTCTGTTAGCACCCAGAGACATGAGAGTCAAAGATGAACCCCAAGCTGACTTGCCTGAGGAATAGTCTCGATGGTGACAATGGAAACGGACACAGAAGAGGGAGAGAAAGGTTTAGGAGGAAAATGAGAAGTTCAATCTTGGACATATTAGGCTTAAGTTGATTTTAAGTCATTCAGGCAGAGGTGTCGGAGACACAGTTGGTGATTCGAGACTGGATGGAGGGCAGAGTTAGAGTTGAGTGTCATCAGCATACAGGTGATATTGGAAGACATGAGATTCAATGAGCTTGCCCAAGGAAAGAGTGTAAAGAGAGAAGCAAAGAGGGCCAAGGACAGAGCCTTGGGGAACTTCAAGTGAGAGGGGAAACCTGTGGAGAAGGTACCAGCAAGAGAGAAATTGAAGGAGCGGTTAGAGAAATAGGAAGAGAACTAGCTGAGATCTGAGCCCCGGAAACCAAGCAAGCAAAGTGAATCTGGGAGGTGGGCATGACTGACAGCATCAAAGGTGGAAGAGAGATCATGTTGGATAAGAATGAGAATGGAGTAGGGGGTCTATAGACTCAGCTAAAAGAAGGTCACTAGTGATTTTGGTGAGAGTCATCTCAGTTGAGTGGAGAGGGCAGAAGCCAGATTGAAGGGGGGTCAAGCAAGAAATTGGAAGAGAGGAAATCAGGACAGGTGTAGACATCTCATTACATGAGTTTGGAGGTTAAGAAGAGGACAGCAAGATGGGGGATAGCTGCAGAGACTGGAGGTGTCAACAATGGACTTAAGGATAGGCGAAAGTCTTAAGAATACGCTTCTTAAGGATAGGGACCAATGGGGCAGATTGAGGGGTTGCATGAAGACAGGAGGAAGGTGGTATCATGGGAAGCTGGAGAGGAGAAGGAAAGGAGAGAGGCAGGGAAGGAGGAGAAAGGAAGGGGCTTTTGAGGTGCCACAGACCCTTCGGTGGGGTGTGAGGGGGGGTTGAACCCTGTTCATTTGAAGGAGGGTTACTTGGAGTTGGATTGTGGGAGGTAGGGGGCTACTGGGGGGTTAGGCAATGGCTCTGGGAGCCAGGTCTTTGGCCCTTATGATAGATGGGAATTGGGCTAGGGAGAGGGGTGGGTCCAGTTTCAGACTCCCTGGTGTGAAGCGGGGGGGGGCTGCTTCTGGAAGGGACCACGTGGTGGGGACTGGGAGGTGGTTCGTTGTGGGGGGGGAGAGGGGGGAGGCTCTCCCCTGAGGTCTGGACGCAGCAGCTACCGGCTGGGACTGGGTTGGAACGGATGGGGGGGACCAGCCACAGGGGTTGTAGGGCGGGGGAAGATATGATCCCGAGGGGCAATTTAATGGGGTGGCCCAGGGACTGAGGTGGCCTTGTTGGGACGGAGCATAAGTTCATGGCCATCATGGCAACTATGGGCCTGTCCCCATGGTTAGCGGCCCCACACGAGTAGGGGCATATGCTCGACCTGTTGTTCTGCTCTGGCCTTGAAGCGAGTGATCCGGTAGTGGGGGAAGTAAATTCTATGCCCTTGTCATGGATGGATCATTACCTCCCGCAGACCAGGTTCCTAGCGCATGACAGACCCCGGAAAGAAGTGTGACCTATTAGGTTGGTCCGCCCCCGAAGGCTGATAGAACTGCGGCGGTTCCAGGAAACCCTGGGGGAAGTGTCCTTAGACCTTGAAGAGCGCTTGGTTGATAATCTCTGTCTCTTATACACATCTAGATGTGTATAAGAGACAGACTGAGGAGCTGTGGTGTCTGAAGGAAGGGCGGCAGTTAGAGTGCCGCTGGCGCTGCTCTCGTGCTGAATTTGATCGGCTGCAGCATCGGACCCATTTGCGGTCCTATGCTGTGGCCATGAGGACGGCAAAGAAGGAATTCTTTGTCACCCTCACAGCCGCTGCGAAGTCGCGTTCAGCGGAGCTTTTCCGGGTGGTGAGGGGGCTGGTTGGTTCGGCCTCCCTTCACCTGGAGTGGGAGGTTTCCCAAGCTCACTGTGAGGAGTTTGTGAACTACTTCGCAGATAAGATCTCTCAAATCCAGCATGATTTCGGGGTCGGGATTGATGCAGAAGGAGAGCCGAGGGTTATGGATACCCTGTCTGGTCCATTTTTGTGGAATCAGCTTCAGGAAGTTACGCTGGCCGATGCTGAGGGGGTTCTGGAGTCTATTAGGGCTACCTATTGTGATCTAGATCCATGCCTGTCCTGGCTGGTGAAAGCCTCCAGGGAGACTTTGGGATCGGTGCTGGTGGGAGTGATCAATGGTTCCCTTCGGGAGGGCACGTTGCTGGAGTGCCTCAAGGAGGCAATGGTGCAGCCTCTGCTCAAAAAACCATCATTGGACACTGATTCCCTTGCCAGCTACTGACCTGTCTCTAACCTTCCCTTTTTAGGGAAGATTATTGAACGGGTGGTGGCCCAGCAGCTCCAGGGCCATCTGGATAGCATCCGTTTTTTGGATCCTTTTCAATCAGGTTTTCGTCCAGGATATGGCACCAAGACTGTGTTGGTGTCCTTGGTAGACGACCTCCGTCGAGAGATGGATTTAGGACATTCAACATTTCTGGTCCTATTGGATCTCTCGGCAGCGTTTGATACGGTGGATCATTTATTTATTTATTTATTTATTTCAAAGCATTTATATCCCGCCCCTCCTGCAAAGCAGCCCGGGTTGCTTCTGAGACAGTTGTGGACCCTGGGGCGTGGGGGTGGACAGGACTGTCCTAGGATGGCTCCACTCGTTCCTCTTGGGGAGAAGCCAGCGGGTGGCGCTGGGGGAAGAAACATCTGGCCCCCGGGATCTTGCTTGTGACGTACTGCAAGGTTTGATTCTGTCTCCACTTTTATTTAACATCTATATGCAACCCCTGGTTGAGGTCGTGAGACAGTTTGGTGTGTGGTGCCACCAGTATGCTGATGATACCCAGCTTTACCTCTCTTTTCCAACGAACCCAGGACCTGCAGTCTCAGTGTTTTCCCAGTGCTTGCTAATAGTGAGTGACTGGATGAGGCCGAGCAGACTGAAGCTAAATCCTGATAAGAGGGAGGTGATGTTGGTGGGTAGGGCAGTGGAGGTGATGGCTCCCCTTGTGGAAGGGATCTGCCCTCCGCTGGCCCTGCAGGTGCGGACTTTGGGGGGTTCTGTTGGAACTTCGCCTCTGCCTAAATTGTCAGATGGCAGCGGTGGCAAAGAGCGCCTTTCGCCAATTACATCTTGTGTGGAGGATCTGGTCATATGTTTCAAGCTCTGACCTGGCCACCCTCATTCATGCATTCATCACCTCATGGCTGGATTACTGCAATGCGCTCTACGTGGGGCTGCCCTTGGTGACGACTCGGAAGCTGCAGCTGGTGCAGAATGCGGCAGCCCGTCTCCTGACGGGGATGGACTGTAGGGAGCACATTACGCCAGTGCTCTGGGCTCTGCATTGGCTGTCTATACCGTTCCAGGCCCAATTCAAGGTGCTGGTATTGACCTTTAAAGCCCTACATGGTTTGGGCCCCTCCTATCTGAGAGACCGCCTCATTCCTGCTATTTCGGCGTGTATGTAAGACCTGGCTGTTCTGTCAGGCTTCTGGCAAGGGGTAGGGGTGGGTTCCCCGCATATTGTATTTTAAAATTGTTTTATTGATTGTTTTTCACCGCCCAGGGCTGCCCTGTGGGCAGGAGGGGCGGGATATAAATTTTAAATAAATAAAATAAATAAAAAATTCCCCGGGCCATGGAGCGACCTCTGCGGTTTACCAGGGGCGCCTTCTTGGAGGTCCCCATGATGGAAAGGGCATTCTTGGTGGTCGCACCACAGGTGTGGAACTCCCTCCCAGAGGAAACTCGCTTGGCTCCCAGCCTGTTCGCATTTCATTGGGCTTGTAAGACCTGGCTGTTTGTCTGGGCCTTTGGGCCTTGTCTTTATTGTTTTAGTAATCCCTTTTATGTATTGTTTTAAATATTTTGTGAGCTGCCCAGAGCTGCCGGAGGGAGCAGGATATAAGTCAAATAAGTAAATAATAAATAAATAAATAAGATAGATAGATCAAGGTGGATTTTGTAAATCTTGTCATTGAGTAAGGAGTCAATATCCTGTGCCAGAGAGGGAAGGAGGGGAGAGAGACAGGGAGGTTTGAGAAAAAAACTGAAGGTTGAGAAGAGATGGCAGCAACTGAAAGAGTGAGACTCCCCTGCTCAATCAAGGTGGAGTAGCAGCATTGCTTGGTGAGGGAAATGGCAGAACTGAAGTCTTCTGCCAGAGGCTTAGTGGCATGAGAGCAGGACAGAGGTGGCAGATGGTGGGGGTAAGCTGAGGTCAGAGTTTGATGGGATGATCGGCACTGGGAGGTAGGAGCAAGGGAGTTTAGGGTGGAGGAGAGAGATGTATTGAAGCAGGCGCAGTGCGCCTCCAGGGGCGTCAGGAGCACTGCCCCTCCTGGCCCCCAGGACTCCCCGATCACGTAGCTGCTCCTGATGCACTATCTCTGCGCATGCGCCCTTCTCAGCACTGCTTGCTAAAACAGCAGCACTGCGCGCATGGCTGTCATGGGAGGCGGCAGAGCTCAAGGAACGTCAACTATGAAGGGGGGAGGCCAGGTTAGCCAGTGGGTCAAGGTGGGAGGGACCATGGGCTTAGCAGCTCAGGGCTGGGAGGAAGCAAAGGGAGGGTCACTGGTCAGGAACGAAGGACAAATGGTGCATTTTGCAGTATGGGTGGCTGCTTTCCCGGCCCATACCACAGGCATAGGGGGGTGGGGGCAATACCAATGTAAGCCCAGACGGGGGCAGTATAAACAGAGCTCCTATGGAGGTGTTAGGAGGGGGGGGGAAGAGGGAGAGAAAGCACAGGGCAAGAGGGAGTTTCCTTAAACCAGGAAAGGGGGTGAACCACGGGGCCGTCTCTCCGCTAGCACGCTGGGGTGCCAGTAATCCCCTCAGGGTGTAGGGTGGGCTTTCCTCCGTGTTTAGAAGGCAACCCGTATCATCATCGGGGAGGAGAGAATGTGCCACAGGGAAAGATAGCAATAGGAGGGGGCCAAATACTCGCCACGACACACAACCCTGGAAACCAGCGTGAGACGGGGGGAAGGGGCCAAGTGAGAGGGGCAAAGGGAGAGGAGCCGGGGTGTGGGAAGGGAAAGGGAAGGGGGAAGGGAAAGGTTCAGGGTAAGGGGGGGGGGGGTCTGGAAGTACACACAACCTGAAGGAAGGATCAAAAGGGAGCAGAACACAGGCAGGGATCACAGAAACCACGGACCAGTCAGGGGCTATGGGGAAGGGAGTGCAGGAGGCTCAATCACACAGAACTTACACAAGGGGAACAGGGGTTAGCAAGGCAAGGTACAGGAAGACAATCAACAATCACCACCACTCAATAACTACTCAAAGACTTAGCTTTCACAAGGAAGAACAGGGGCCAGCTTCTCTCAGCGATTACCGGCGGGGAACTGATGCCCTGCCGGCCTCTTTATACCCTTCCTGGTCACCCCAGGTGGGTGCCCTTGTGATCAGGTGGAGGCCCCGGCCCATGCCGAGCACGCTCAGCTGCTAAGCGCGCACTACGCCGGGGCGGGGCGGGAGCTGCAAGCTGGGGGGGGTCATTGTGGGGAGGGAGAGACCTGTGACGCTGCCTGGGGAGTGTCCTGTTGCTTCAGAGGCGGAGCTACGCAAGTGCTTGGGGGCGGTCCACGCTGTGCCAGGGGGTGATCATTCCCAGCCCGCATCCCCACTCTTCTCTGAACCCCCTGCATCCCAGGCCGCCAAACCACCCCACGGCGCTGCGCCGTGACAGTAGGGCTGAAACTTGGCCATATTAAACTATGCTTGGGCGGCTGAGTCAAACGCCCAGGCAGCAGCTTAGCTGCTGTGGAGGCTCCTCAGGTTGCAGAGCACCACTCTCGGAGATAATGGTGCTGCAAAGCAGCCAGCCACTCAGCCTACTGCATGCAAACTGATTTGGAGCTCAGCTAGCTGATTGAGAGCCAAGCTGAGCATGCGTTGGGAGATGCGTGCGCACAACCACATGCAGGGTTTATCTCTCTCTCACACACACACACCCCTGCTGGAAGTGCGTGTGGGCTTTTAGCTGTTCTCCCTTGGGCTGGCTGAAGTGCTGCTACTACACCCGGTGAGCGAGTGGGAGACCTAGGGTTCTGGGACTATTGCTTCTTTGGGGTGAGGGAGGGGAAGGGATGGAGACCTAGGGAGTAGGACACTGGATGGAATGGGACTGGGAGCCACAGAGAGGGAGGGGAGTTAATACTTTTGTTGTTTTCTGGTGGGATCTGCGGGAGGAGAAGGAAGGAACTTTGACGATGGAGCACTGCTTCCACCACTCCTGATGGGCCCTAAGGGTGCCACCACTCCTGGAAGATGCAGGAGCAACAGGTAGGGGCAACAAGGATCTAGCTGGGGGAAAACAAAAGGTAATTGATCCCCCATTGTGACCTGTTGGGTGCTTCTCCCAAGCCACCGTAATTGGCCGCTATCGGAGACAGGATGCTGGGCTAGATGGACCATTGGTCTGACCCAGTATGGCACTTCATATGTTCTTAGCCTCTGGCTCCATGCCTTCAGTAACTGGTTCTGGGTTTAATGTATTCATTAATGATTTGGAAAGGGGGGTTAAGAGTGAGGTGATCAAATCTTTAGATGACACCATGTTATTCAAGGTAGTTAAAACACAAGCACACTGTGAAGAACTGCAACAGGATTTTACGAGACTGGGGGCCTGGGCATCTAAACGGCAGATGAGTTTTAGCGTGGACACGTGCAAAGTGATTCACATACGGAAAAATAACCCAAACTATGAGTACACAATGCTGGGTACTAAGCTAGGAGTTACCACTCAGGAAAAGGATCTGGGAGTGATTTATGGACAATACACTGAAATTCTCAGCCCAGTGTGCACCAGCAGTCAAAAAAGCAAAACAGAATGTTAGGAGTTATTCGCAAAGGAATAGAGAATAAAACTGAGGATGTCATAATGCCTCTATACAAATTGATGGTGCGACTGCACCTGGAATATTGTGTGCAGTTCTGGTTGCCCCATCTCAAAAAAGACACAGCTGAACTAGAAAAGGTACAGAGAAGGGCAACGAGAATGATAAAGGGTATGGAATGGCTTCCGTACAAAGAGAGGCTTGAAAAGCTGGGTCTCTTCATCTTAGAGAAGAGAAGACCGAGAGGGGACATGACAGAGGTTTATAAAATCTTGAGTGGTGTGGAACGAGTAGACAGGGAATGGTTATTTACCCTCTCAAATAGTACTAGAACTAGGGGACACTCCATGAAACTAGCTGCCGGTAGATTTCAAACAAATAAAAGGAAGTACTTTTTCACTCAATGCATAATTAACTTATGGAATTTGTTGCCAGAGGACGTTGTCAAGGCCAGTAGCATAGCTAGGTTTAAAAAAGGACTGGATAAGTTCTTAGAGAATAGGTCCCTTAATGGCTATTACCCAAGTAGCTTATGGGATGAACTTCTTACTGTTGGGAGCTAGGAGTGAACAACGGGGAATGGATTGCCCATTGTGACTGTTGGTTCTTCTCCCATGAGATTGAGATTGGTCACCGTCGGAGGACAGGATGCTGGGCTTGATGGACCATTGGTCTGACTCAGTATGGCACTATTTGTGTACTTATGCACTAAAATCAGAGAGAGGAATCCCCTAAGGGGGACTTCTGAAAATCTGGAGGACATGTTCCTCCTCCCTTTTGCTTCACCTGCCACAGATCATCAGTGCAGTTTTGTATGCTGGTAGTACATACAAGGACATGCTAGGGTGGACAGCACTGATCTGTGATTTGTCAGAAGCTCCACCCCACTCACATACCTTAAAATCCTTCCTAGGAAGGGATAAAGCACTTTAAAATGCTCTGCTCGTGTATTCAGGATGGGGACCATTGCAAATGCTAATGGCATCGTTAATTTTTAGAAGTGCAGCCACTCCCTGCGCTGCACAGAGACAGCCACTCACCCCAGCTTGAGAGCTGCTGCCAAGGGCTGGGATGGGAGAGTTTGAGCTGGCAGGAGGTGGGCAATGCAGATGGGGGGATTTTTTCAGCAGCAAATAATATTGTGGATGGTGCAGGGGAACCCATGAACTTCCTCTCTCCCTTATGAGACTTCTAGGATCCTGCACCCTGGATAAAGGGTTAGGTGCATGTGCTAGGGTGATAGAAAGGGGTTCATTGAACCCTTCAGCACTGAAGATAATGCTGAACGGTCTTGGACCTGGATATCTCAGGGACCGCCTCGCCCGCCACGACTCAAGACGGCCCCTTTGGTCCACCAGGGGCGCCTTCCTGGAGGTCCCCCACATAAAGCGGGGGGCTACAATGGAGAGGGCGTTCTCTGTGGCTGGGCCACAGCTATGGAACTCCCTCCCAGAGGAAGCACGGCTGGGCCCGAGTCTGTTGGCCTCCGGTCGAGTCTGTAAGACATGGCTTGTTCTCCCAGGCCTTCGGAGGTGGGGAGGGGAGGGTGGGTTAAATTGCTATATGGGGGATGTTTTACATTTGTTAAACAATAATATTGGAATTTTTTAGATTTTAATGTGGTTTTATGCTGTTTTAGATTGTTTTTATATTTGTTGGAAGCCGCCCCGAGATGCCATCAGCATGAGGGGGCGACATATAAGTGTAATTAAATAAATAAATAAATAAATAAATAATCTATTTTGGGATCAGAATTTCTTGTTTTATACTGTGGATAATTAATAATCTTGCACCATTAGCATTTTTAATCTACCATTTCTCTAAATGCATCCTCCTCCCATGGACTGAATTCTTGCCGTTGGAATATGCAAAATTACTTGTTCTCCTGACCCTCTCTTGTCTCCCAGTATTATCTGGAGATTAGGGACTATAACTTACAGCAGGGATATAGTAATCCACATTTCTGCATTGGATAGGACAATCCATCCATTTCAAGGTTTGTGAATTTGTAGGGGAATGGAGACTGAAGTGACTATAATATTGTATTGTTAGAACTAATATTCTGTCTTATACAAAATATAAGTTATGGATCTGTGTTTTGCCAACATGGGTTTGTTAGTTTGCTGCCTTGTCTGAATTTAAGTTTGTTTATATTTTATATGTGGCTCCCCGGTTGCCACCACGAACGCTGGCAAAATCCACAGTTGCTCGACTTGAAGAAGTCAGCTGCCAAGGATCATTGGTGGCCCCTTTACAGTTTGGTGGGATGTGGCAGGCTTTTCTGCAAGGCCATGTCACACATTTTGGGGGAGAAGTGGAACTCCATGCTGCTGCTTNCCTCTATACAAATTGATGGTGCGACTGCACCTGGAATATTGTGTGCAGTTCTGGTTGCCCCATCTCAAAAAAGACACAGCTGAACTAGAAAAGGTACAGAGAAGGGCAACGAGAATGATAAAGGGTATGGAATGGCTTCCGTACAAAGAGAGGCTTGAAAAGCTGGGTCTCTTCAGCTTAGAGAAGAGAAGACCGAGAGGGGACATGACAGAGGTTTATAAAATCTTGAGTGGTGTGGAACGAGTAGACAGGGAATGGTTATTTACCCTCTCAAATAGTACTAGAACTAGGGGACACTCCATGAAACTAGCTGCCGGTAGATTTCAAACAAATAAAAGGAAGTACTTTTTCACTCAATGCATAATTAACTTATGGAATTTGTTGCCAGAGGACGTTGTCAAGGCCAGTAGCATAGCTAGGTTTAAAAAAGGACTGGATAAGTTCTTAGAGAATAGGTCCCTTAATGGCTATTACCCAAGTAGCTTATGGGATGAACTTCTTACTGTTGGGAGCTAGGAGTGAACAACGGGGAATGGATTGCCCATTGTGACTGTTGGTTCTTCTCCCATGAGATTGAGATTGGTCACCGTCGGAGGACAGGATGCTGGGCTTGATGGACCATTGGTCTGACTCAGTATGGCACTATTTGTGTACTTATGCACTAAAATCAGAGAGAGGAATCCCCTAAGGGGGACTTCTGAAAATCTGGAGGACATGTTCCTCCTCCCTTTTGCTTCACCTGCCACAGATCATCAGTGCAGTTTTGTATGCTGGTAGTACATACAAGGACATGCTAGGGTGGACAGCACTGATCTGTGATTTGTCAGAAGCTCCACCCCACTCACATACCTTAAAATCCTTCCTAGGAAGGGATAAAGCACTTTAAAATGCTCTGCTCGTGTATTCAGGATGGGGACCATTGCAAATGCTAATGGCATCGTTAATTTTTAGAAGTGCAGCCACTCC
Organism: Sphenodon punctatus; assembly: GCA_003113815.1. Taxonomy (NCBI): domain Eukaryota; kingdom Metazoa; phylum Chordata; class Lepidosauria; order Sphenodontia; family Sphenodontidae; genus Sphenodon; species Sphenodon punctatus. Next base: position 3,185,721 of record QEPC01011258.1, on the reverse strand, counting down.
CTGCGCTGCACAGAGACAGCCACTCACCCCAGCTTGAGAGCTGCTGCCAAGGGCTGGGATGGGAGAGTTTGAGCTGGCAGGAGGTGGGCAATGCAGATGGGGGGATTTTTTCAGCAGCAAATAATATTGTGGATGGTGCAGGGGAACCCATGAACTTCCTCTCTCCCTTATGAGACTTCTAGGATCCTGCACCCTGGATAAAGGGTTAGGTGCATGTGCTAGGGTGATAGAAAGGGGTTCATTGAACCCTTCAGCACTGAAGATAATGCTGAACGGTCTTGGACCTGGATATCTCAGGGACCGCCTCGCCCGCCACGACTCAAGACGGCCCCTTTGGTCCACCAGGGGCGCCTTCCTGGAGGTCCCCCACATAAAGCGGGGGGCTACAATGGAGAGGGCGTTCTCTGTGGCTGGGCCACAGCTATGGAACTCCCTCCCAGAGGAAGCACGGCTGGGCCCGAGTCTGTTGGCCTCCGGTCGAGTCTGTAAGACATGGCTTGTTCTCCCAGGCCTTCGGAGGTGGGGAGGGGAGGGTGGGTTAAATTGCTATATGGGGGATGTTTTACATTTGTTAAACAATAATATTGGAAATTTTTAGATTTTAATGTGGTTTTATGCTGTTTTAGATTGTTTTTATATTTGTTGGAAGCCGCCCCGAGATGCCATCAGCATGAGGGGGCGACATATAAGTGTAATTAAATAAATAAATAAATAAATAAATAATCTATTTTGGGATCAGAATTTCTTGTTTTATACTGTGGATAATTAATAATCTTGCACCATTAGCATTTTTAATCTACCATTTCTCTAAATGCATCCTCCTCCCATGGACTGAATTCTTGCCGTTGGAATATGCAAAATTACTTGTTCTCCTGACCCTCTCTTGTCTCCCAGTATTATCTGGAGATTAGGGACTATAACTTACAGCAGGGATATAGTAATCCACATTTCTGCATTGGATAGGACAATCCATCCATTTCAAGGTTTGTGAATTTGTAGGGGAATGGAGACTGAAGTGACTATAATATTGTATTGTTAGAACTAATATTCTGTCTTATACAAAATATAAGTTATGGATCTGTGTTTTGCCAACATGGGTTTGTTAGTTTGCTGCCTTGTCTGAATTTAAGTTTGTTTATATTTTATATGTGGCTCCCCGGTTGCCACCACGAACGCTGGCAAAATCCACAGTTGCTCGACTTGAAGAAGTCAGCTGCCAAGGATCATTGGTGGCCCCTTTACAGTTTGGTGGGATGTGGCAGGCTTTTCTGCAAGGCCATGTCACACATTTTGGGGGAGAAGTGGAACTCCATGCTGCTGCTTTTATGGTGTGCTAAGGACTTCACATAATATTGTTGGGTTAAGATGGTTTACTGTGCTTGCCTGATGCACTGCTGCTAGGCTCCGCCTACCGTTGGCCACGCTCCACCCACTTTTGGTTCCGCCCTGCACCCCACCAGCCCTAGAACCCACTAGTCGCCACTGTATTGAAGGCAGATACAGCTAAGTCAGGGCAGCTGGAGGAGGAGAAAGATGAGAGAAGGGGAGACATGCTATTACTTGTGTTTGGCACATAGTGAATACAATAGTTTTAAAGTTCCTTGACTGAAATGAACTGCAAAATTGCAAACGTTTTGATCAGTTTCTATAACCAACAAACAAGGAAAAAACAACAAAGAGCTATGCATAATGAAAAACTACTGAAGTTTAGTACTTACCACCACCAAGATTCTTCTGAAGTTTTGAAATGTCATGTCCTTTTTGAGCCAACTCTCGAATACGCTGCTCCTGTTTTAACCTATGTGCCAGCTCTTGAGCTCTTTGCATTGTCTGATATAGCTCATTTGTTTTGAGTGTCATGATTTCCTATTACAAACGAGGGAGATAAAGTATGAGAGCGTATCACCTGGGAACAAAATAAGGAGATTGCATAGGCTTATCTCTGTAGGGTTTACATACAGATTTTAAAAATATCTTCTCTACATGCGGGACGATGAAGTAACATATAGGTGAAAAAATTACAGGAATTGAAGTTAAATCTTGGGCTACAACCACTAAAAGGAACTCTTTAACTGCACACACCACCCTAATGTATCAATACACCTACTTCTTTTTGTTTTTGTTTCAGCAGATCGTCTTCAAACTGCCTTTGCATCAGTTCTCGTTCTCTTGCTAAGCGGTGTTCTTCTTCCTGCTCTTCCCGTTTCCTTTGCTCTTCCTCCAGCTGTTTCTTCCTGCGTTTTTCTTCTACTTGGGCCATTATGGCTTTCTAGAAATATAAACATTTTATCAGTTAGAAAATTTAAAACACCTTTTGTAGCATGCATCTTCAATGTGTATCGTAATAATATAGTCTAAAATGTTTGTTCGCATGTACATCTGAATCCTTCTAACCAGTAGACTCCAGCTGTGCAAATAACCTGAGAAGAGGAGAGGTGGCGAGTTGTGGAAACCTGGGTCTGGAGAGTGGAGCAGCGGAATGAACGGCGCACACCAAC
>QEPC01011258.1:3137728-3153550 GCA_003113815.1 Sphenodon punctatus | reverse complement strand
CCAGCATTGTATACATATAGTTTGGGTTATTTTTCCGTATGTACATCACTTTGCACTTGTCCACAATAAGTTTCATCTGCCACTTAGATGCCCAGTCACCGAAGATCCTCCTACAATTCTTCACAGTCCACTTGAGATTTTAACTACATTGAATAACTGTCATCTGCAAATTTGATCACCTCACTCTTTACTTCCTTTTCCAAATCATTAAACACCAGTCCCACACTAGCTACCTCTCTCCACTGTGAAAACTGATCATTTAGTCCTACTCTTTGTTTCGTATCTTTAAACCAGATGCCAATTCATGGTAGGACACTGCCTCCTATCCCATGACTTTAATTTCCTAAACAGTCTCTTATAAGGGACCTTATAAAATGCCTTCTGAAAGTCCAGGTACACTGTATCAACTGGCTCACCATTGTCCACATGCTTATTTACACCCTCAAAAAATTCCAATAGATTAGTGAGGCATGACTTCCCTTTCCTAAAGTCATGTTGACTCTTCCCTATTATGCCATGTTTATCAATATGCTCACTATGTCTGTTCTTATTTCTACCAGCTTGCCCAGAACCAAAGTCAGGATCACCCATCTCTAGTTTCCAGGCTCTCCTCTGGAGTCCTTTTAAAAAACTGGTATTACATTTGCTACCCTCCAATCTTCTGATACAGTGGCAATAACCTACTTTAGCGATAGGTTACAAATTATCAATAGGTCTGCAACTTCATATTTGAGTTCCATCAGCACTCTTGGATGAATACCATCTAATCCTGGTGATTTGTAACTATTGTTTGTCAATTTGCACTGGAACCTCCTCCAGAGTCACACTTATCTGTGAGGGTTCTTCTGATTCTTTACCTACAAAGACTCGGTCCAGTATGGGTATCTCCCCAACATCCTCAGCAAAGAATTCATTCAGCCTCTCTGCAATCTCCCCATCCTCCCTGAGCGCTCCTTTCACCCCCTGATCATCTAATGGCCCAACTGACTCTCTAGTAGGCTTCTTGCTTCTGATGTACTTAAACCAGTCAGTTGTATCTCTAAAGCATTGGAACAGTGCTTCTGGTTTAACTAACTAGCCATGTAGCTACAGCTGACAGAATGCCATGCTAAGAACCTACAACTTTCTCCAAGGTCAGTGACAGTTGTAAAACTCAGCATCTCTCAGTATCGGGACTAAACCCAGAATTTGTTGAAAGATATTGGTTTGATAATTTCTGAAGGCGGAACAAAAAAAAAAAAAAAAAGACCCTTTCTTATTCCAAATCACCTTCTAAAATAGATACCTTTGATAAATTATGCTTCTCTTCCATTTTTCTCAGTTTAGCTGCTTCTTTTTGTTTGTTAAGTTCCTCAAGCCATTTTTTATGTTGTTCACGCTTTACATCACTGAAGGGATGCTCCACTGGTGTAGCTTCCTGAAAAGACAAAGACGTTGGCCTTGTGAGTGGCACTGAGATTTTGCAGCAAATCTCAGCTCAAGTTACAGAGCAGAATTTAGACCAATCTCTTGCAAAACAGTACATGCAGGTATGTATTTACACACCCACAAAAAATCATGTCAGTTTGTGATAGAAGAGGGCTAGAAATGGTTCTTACAGCATTCTATAATTTCAGAAAAACTGACTTAAAACAAAAAACCCTTCCTTTTGCAAGGACACAATGATGAATCTAGGTTTAAAGTAGGAGTTAGCCAGCACTCTATAACAACTTAGTTCTGTTGATCCAGATAGGGGGCTTATAAGATGGATATAGTCAACAAGAAATATCCATACTCTTCATGGGTATCTTTGATATTTTACATTCTAGTACCTGACTTAAAATATCACATTCTTTGCTTTAGCTAATGTTCACTTTCAGTAAATCTCATCTTGGTTCCACATCAGCTGAACAAAATGAAGTTCAGCAGAGAAACATCACATCTGCATTTAGGTAAGAAAAATCAAATGTACAAATACAGGATGGGGGATACTTGGCCCTGGTATGGCAGCAATACACGTGAAAAGGATCTGGGGATTGTAGTTGATCACTAACTGAACATGAGTCAGCGGCGTGATGCAGTCGCAAAAAAGGCTAATGCAGTATTAGGCTGTGTTAACAGAAGCATCGTTCCAAGTCATGAGCAGTAATCGTTTCACTCTATTCTGCGCTGGGCAGACCTCGTCAAGAATACCGTGTCCAGTTCTGGCCACCACGCTTTAAGGACATTGACAAATTGGAACATGCTCAGAGGAGGGCGACAAAGATAGTCAGGGATGTGGAAGTCAAGTCTTATGATGAAAGGTTGAAAGAGCTAGGTGTGGTTAGGCTAGAGAAGAAAAGACTAAGGGGAGACATGATACTGGGGTTCAACTACCTGAAGGGCTGTCACAAAAAGGATGGCAAAGACTTGTTCTCTCTCGCCCCCGAAGGCAAGACTAGAAATAAAGAGCTCAAGTTACAAGAAAGCAGATTTTGGTTGAACATTAGGAAGAACTTCCTAATGGTAAGAGCTATTCAACAGTGAACCAAATTGCCTAGGGAGGTGGTAGGCTCTCCTTCACTGGAGGTTTTTAAACAGAGGCTGGACGGCCATCTGTCAGGGATGCTGTAGCTGCTGATTTCCTGCACTGAGCAGAGGGTTGGACTAGATGACCTCTGAGGACCCTTCCAACTCTGATTTTATGATCAGGTTCCACAAGACATTTACCACACACTATAGCCAATTACAAACATTTATATCTAGATCCTCAACAGTTAGCCTCTCAATGTCTGCTGAAATCCGCTCCACTCCATCTATTTTCACTCTACAAAAAATGGATCTTACACATAGCTATTACATCAAATTTCAAGTACTCTCCTTGATGTCAGTCCTATTAATAACAGCAACTCTGCAGTATCCCCACTTTCTTCAGAAAATGGACAAACACCAGCATTCTCAAAAACATTGTATTCAGAGGCAACATCCAGAAAGACATATGGCAAAGAAAAATAGCTGAACAGTCAGTCCTTAAGAGGACTAATGAAGGAACACTATCAGCAGTTACTCTTGCATTCAAAATGTTACATTCAAATTAAAGTCTTACCTCTAAGACAAATGCTGTGCGAATGGCAGCTGGCAAGTCAGGAGAACTGAAACTAGAAGATTTTCCAGTTTGACCACTTGAAACACTGGGTGCAACTTCACTAGCCTCTGTAGCCAAAGTTCTAAAAATGTGGTTATCCTCAGTAGCAACGCTCAAATCACTTGGACATGTCATCTGCAAATAAAGTGTCTTAGTAATTTAAAACAAATTGAACTCAACAACAAATTGAATTTCAACAAATTACAATTTACCAAACTAATAATGGTGAAATTTCTGATAGCCAGCACGAACACAACTGAAGCCGCATTTTTGGGGTCTCTAAGGCACAACGTTTTAAGAATGTAACCGATCCTCTATGCAGATTTTGCCTGGTTATGCCATAAAACAGCTATAAGTTTGAGAACTGTACTTAAACAGAGATTGTCTCTATCTCTTTTATTGGACCAACACATTATACGTTAGTGGGTATTCCTTAATCATCATTTATCAGGCGGATAACATGCTTCTAAAATCTAAACCAAGATATACTGGATGCCTATTCATCGAATATAATTGAATTGGGATGAAAGGATTTTCCCTCTCTCTTCCTCTTATTTGAGGAATCCATGCTGTCCAGTCCCATCCACAAATGATTGAAGTTGGGCATTTTTAAAGATCTGAACTGACCTTTAACATTCACTGGTTGTGTGGGATGTATAATAATCAGATGCATTAAACAATACCAATAATGTGGAATATGCATAAGACAGCGCCCACTATTTACAAATCACAACAAAAGGGAAAAATTAACATAAAAGAAACAGTACAGAGAAAAATCTTCTGATTACTACTGTCTGAACAAAGTAGCAAATTAAGAAGCAACAGGTGAAGTATTGGATTTCACATGAGAGCAAGCACTGCTAGGGGAAGAATTTCTGAAGAGCAGAAGGAATCTGGTGCAAAAGCAGCAGAAAACACAGTTGAGTTGGAGCTGGAACAAACAATAAACAGATCCTTTTCTACCCCAACCAGATACAACTAGAAAGGACTACAAGTGGGGAGAATCACAGCTCTAGCTGGACCTGAAAAAAATCAATTTCTTGGGAGAGGTAATGGAAGAGCCATTTGCACAGCCTACTTAACTGAGTCATGGCAGAATTCCAAATTGTGCTTTTAAGCTGAAATCCAGCCCGTATGTGCATATCTAATTCCTTCTTTCAAAGAACAGTAATAACTTGGGAGAAGAATTGTATCCTCTTCCACTAGCCAGGTTTCCTTAAAAAAAATTAAATCAAATGACACTGAAAAGAAAATTTGGGGCACTTACCCGTGAATTTTCTTTCTACAAGGCTCCCTGCTTGGCACTCCTCAGCATGGGTAAGCTCCACAAGATCCGAAAACCACGGGCGCCTCAGTCAAAATGGGGCGATCAGGATTACCTCGGCTCAGTGTCTTCTGATACTTTTTGCTACTCAACTCAATACTGAGATTGGAGGGAAGGCGTATGTCAGGTTCTGGGGCCATGTTTGCTGCAGTGCATCTATCGGTAACGCCCCTGCGCCTTGCAAAGTAGTAGGGCACCTTTTGATTGTCCCGTGAGGCAAACAGGTCGATGGTTGGGGGTCCCCCACTTTCATGCTAGCATGCTGAACACGTCCTGGTGAAGCTCCCACTCCCCCGGATCTAGATATACCCGGCTGAGTCGGTCCGCTTTGATGTTGTCTGTTCCCTTGATGTGGACTGACTTGATCGACCTGAGTCTGGGTTCCACCCACTGGAACAACCACTGGGCCTCCCGCTGCAACACTTTCGACTTCGATCCCCCTTGGTGGTTGACATATGCCACTGCCGTGGCGTTGTCTGTCTGCACCAAGACATGCTTGTCCCTTAGGTCATGGTTGAATTCCACCAGTGCCAGCCAAATTGCTCGAAGCTCCAGCAGGTTGATGCTGAGGACTGCTTCCTCCTGCGACCAACAGCCCTGAGCCTTCCTGGAGCCCATGAGTGCCCCCCAGCCGCCCAGGCTGGCATCTGTCGTCACCGTGGTCCTGTGTGGCTCGATCAGGGGGACTCCCTGGAGAAAGAGGAATGTCTTTCCCCACCAGCCTAGCTGTTTGGCTAGAAGTCCCGGGATCCGGACAACCTTGTGTTTTCGTGCCATGATCTCCCTCTGGTAGGGCCTGAGAAAGTTCTGCAAAGACCAAAGGTGTAGCCTGGCCCACTGAATCTGATTTATACAGGATACCATTGCTCCCAGCAGTCTCGCCAAATCTATGACCGTTGCTTTGCAGTCTCGCCGAGCTCTGGACAGCCTGACTATGAGACGGTCACTGTGCTCCTCTCCTACTGAGACCCTGTTCCTTGCTGTGTCGATGATAACTCCCAGATGTGGGATCGTCCTGGTTGGGATGAGCTGACTCCTGGGGAGGTTGATTGCAAACCTGAAGCTCTGTAAAGTTTGCATGGCCTCCTGCACATGCTGGATCGCTGCAGAGCGAGACGCAGAGCAGATGAGGCTGTCGTCCAAGTACGGGTATGCACACACTCCCTTCTGGTGAAGTAGGGCCACAATGGGGGCCAGGACCTTGGTAAACGTATGAGGGGCCAAGGCCAGTCCGAAAGGCAAGGAAGTATACTGCCAGTGCGCACCCCTGTAGTAGAATCTCAGCAAAGCCCTGTGTTGGCGCGCAATGGGTATGTGCAGGTAGACGTCCTTCAAGTCGATTGAGGAGAGCCAATACCCTACCTCCAGTGCCTGCAGAGTGGACCTGAGGGTCTCCATCCGAAATTTCTTGTATTTCGTGAATCTGTTCAGGAACCTGAGGTTGAGTACTGCTCGTGCTTCCCCGTTCTTCTTTGGGATGAGAAACAGCAAGGAGTACAGGCCCTTGCCCCACTCTGTAGCCAGGACTGGCACGATTGCACCCATGTCAGCCAGCCTTGCTATGGTCGACCTCATGAGATGCCTTTTCACTGAGTCAGTCAGTCAGTCAGTAATTTATTACGGTCCAAGACCATATCATAAATAATACACACAGCAAGAAAAACACTGGGTAAGGAAAACGGGGAAAAAACCCCGATAATAGTATACAAACTAAAAACTGCAATAAGGCCATGATAAATCTAAATGCCCACCAGCCCCTGGTTGACAGCTGGGGCACAGACAGGCACTCCAACAATGGTGGGATAAGCAAATCTAAGTAAAAAAAGCCCTCACAGGGGCACAGTTAGCACTAACAATAAGCAGTAACAGTTAAATAAAAAATAACCATGGGGAGAGAATTGGCAATGAAACTAAAACAGACCCAAAAGGAATTAAGCACTGTGGTGGGTCGTAGGGAGGGAACAAAGACAAGTTAAAGGTGGGCTGGAGCCCAATGTTTGTATTCCAGGAAGGCCTTCCTGGAATAGGATGCCTTTACTAAAAAGGCTGCCAAATTTCTAATATCCTGGGGGTCAAGGGAGTTAAACAATCCACTTCCACTTTTAATTTATATCCTGCACTCTCTTATCAAGAGATAACTCGAGGCGGCTTACAACAAGCAAAATAAATACAATAATACATCATAAATACAATAACAATCCCCAATTAACAACTCCCAACCCTAACCCTTACATAAATCATACAATATGCCCTCCATTCATCTAGCAGTCTCCCAACACCTACATACAGGTAGTGTTAGCCATCCTGCCAAACATCTTCCACCTCCACCCTGCTGCCACCAGGGAGAAGTACTCCTCTACTCCACCCTCTTGCTCTCTCCAAAGGGGAGAGTCTCTTCCCGGGCAATAAATATATACCCCTCTTCCTCTGTTCAAACATCGTGCGCAGTTCTCCTTCTTGCATCACACCTGCCTCCGATCACCCCTGCTCGAGTCAAGCCGAGCCCATCTGTTGTTCCTGCTACCTCTCCCAACAGCATAAACAGAGATCCCACCAGCTCTCCGCATTTCACTGCTGCTCCCATCCTCCAACCAAACTGGACCGATCTGCTCGCTAATCCTGCTGTCCAACCCTACTCCAGTGACCATTTCATTACTTGTGGAGCAGAGGGGGGCCCTAGGCACCACGCTCCAGCAAACGGCCCCTGCCAACAGCTGGCACCCACAGGGCCTCGCCCTGGGAGTTCTTATCTGGGGAAGAGGCAGGAAAAGCAGAGTGACAACCAGCTCCTCCAGCCAGGACTGCTCCAGTCCCCCCAGCAGCACCAAACACAGCGTGTAAAAGCTGTAATAAGAACATGTCTGACCTCCCAGGAAAGAGACTCAAACGGGCACCCAAAAATTCTTCCCTCGGAGCATCGTAAAGGTGGCAACCTAGAATAATATGGCTGACTGTTTCTACCGACTCAATATCAAAAGGACACAGTCGCTCCAAGAACGGCACTCCCTGCCTACGTCCCTCCAAGACTTGGGAGGGAAAGGAATCACTGAGTCCTTGGAAGCCGGGGGACCTGACGAATCTGCTGGGTGGCCAGGCCACCAGTTCGATACGATACTCCTCTTTGACTACACTCTTCACCCATTCGTCCTGGATATGGGCAGCCCAGATGGTGGCGAAGTGGGCTAGGCGCCCCCTGAGGAGAAGGGGACCCTCAGGGTGTGTAGCAAGGCCATCATTGGGCGGACTTTGGGCCCCGCTGCTTGCTGTTGGGCCTTTATCTGTTGTTGTTGTTTGTCCTGCGAGCCAGCTGCCAGCCAGACTTGCGATACTTGTCCTTGGAATAAAACTGGCAACTGGATCCCCCGTGTGTATCCTTGCTTATGTCACTGGGGACGAAAGGAACCCATCTTATGCCTTCCTTTCTCTATCTTAGGCGTGAGAGCCTTCTTCTTCTTCTCTTCTGCCATTTCATCCAGCATCTTGTCGAGCGTAGGGCCAAACAGTTTACCCCCCACGAACGAATCCAAGGTCAGGGTAGTTTTCAATGTCGGATCTGCTTTCCAGGTACGGAGCCACAGCCGACGTCTAGCCGCCACATTAGTAGCCGCCACCTGCGAGCTAGCCCTCATTGAATCTATGGAAGCATCCGCGATATAGGCTGCTACGGAAGCGATCCTGTCCAGCCTGGATGCCCGTTCACACGATTGTAGCTCTGGGTCCCACACCTCCTCCACCCAGGTCAAAATTGCCCTTGCGAAAAAGGTAATGGCCGTATCGGCCCGAAGAGCATTTGACGTGGCCTCGAACAATCTCTTCAGCGAGGCTTCCACGGCTCTGTCTGTCTGGTCCTTAGGCAGAGGATTCCCCCCCGTGGAGGGGCTGCCGAGTCTCTAGCAAGGGCGGCCACTGCCAGGTCCACCCGGGGCAGTGCAAACAGGGTGGCTTTATCCTCCGGGAATGGGTAGAGGCTGCTTGGCCATTTTTGGAGGCCTCCTCTCCCCAGCGGGTGCTCCCAGGCCAACCTGTCGACGGTTTCAAATGTGGGCGGCACTGGAAGGCAGGTAGGAAGCTTCTTGGGTTTGAGCAGCAGGTTCTTTCTTGTGCCACGTTCCTTGGTTGTGGGAGCTTCAGCTGCTAGGATTAGGCCGAGGATGTCTGTGACCTTCCTCCTCGTCTGATGACTCTTCCATCCTCAGAACATTCACCTTCCTCCACGGAAGACTCAGTGGTATCCAGTGGAGACTGGGGGCCCAAGCGTGCCTTCGCCCTCTTAGGTCTGTTGCCCCGTGTTTTGGGTCCCTTGACCTTAAACCCCTTGCTCTCCAGCATCCTAATCAGCTCCCCATCGGAGGCCTCCCTGCTATCGGACTCTGTGCCTGATCCTGCCAGGGAGGACAGCGGGGAGAGGTAGTCCCCTTCAAGATGGCTTGGAACTTCCCTCATATCTCCCAGAGGCTGGGAGTTGATGGTTCTCATCTGGTCCTTCAGCTCACTGATTGCCGCCGCACTTGAGCTGAGGAGATCTCCTGATTCTCCGGGCTCCTGGGACAGATCTGTGGCTTGTGCGCGCGGGGCCAGGTACTTTGGGGACAGGTGCGGAAGGTTCCTGCCTGAAACCCAGCTAGCTCAGTCACGTCGGGTCGACTCCCCCCCCTCCAGATCGGGGGGGGGGAAGAGAGGTAAGGAAATTCCGGCTCCGCACCCAGACCGCGGTGCCCCCATCGGGGTTGCCCACCCCCCCTGCGCTCCCATGGCTGCCCACCTTCTGGGAGACAGGCGGGCGCAGAGGCCAATCCGGCCGTTGCACCTGATCCCGTCCCATGGTCAGGACCATGCTCCGGCGGGGCTGAAGGTAACAGATGTTACCTTCGGCCCTTTCTGGACCGTGGCCACCATTACCACAGTTTGGGCCCGATCCCACCACGATTCTGGACCTTTGGGCGGCTGGAGGTCCAGAATCATGGTCAATGTGATTCCCGCTGGACGTTCACTGGGGTGAACTTCTGGCGGAACTCACATCAGACGTTACGGGAATCACGGCCACCACAGGGGATTCACTGTGGTTGACCGTGATCTCGTAACGTCTGAAATTACTCTCAGTCCTCAGTTAGTCATTCTTTATCTAGCTCTATAGATTCTATAGGCAAATCACCTGTGAATATAGTCCCATTTTGCATTGAAACCGAGATCCTCACGATACAGGTGACTTGTTAATAGACTCAGCATATGATGAACTATTGGCTGAGATTATCCAACATGGAGAATTCACGATTGCCAAAACTATGTTTGCAAGAACAATTTGGAATTGTACATGCCTCTACAGGCTTTTGGCTCCAAAAAAATCCACGATTTACTCAATTCTTGTGGTTTGTCAATTATTGCCAATAATTGATTGGTACATATGAATTTTTATTAGGAAAGATCTTGCAGTAATTAAGACCCAATTAGAAGGTATTAATAGACAAGATGACGTAGCAGTTGCCTATACCAATAAGCCGCTCCCTGGGATTCCTGCCTGAAAGATGAGCACAAGTTTGAACCCTACATGGACTTTTTAAATGATGCCATAGGAGAGCCTTTACCGCCTTAAAACTTCAGACATTTATCCCCCAAGGTGTGGAAGGCAGATTTTTCAGCACAAAGTGGGACAAACACCAAAGTCCATGCAGAGCTGGAAAGTTGAGGACCCCTTTTCAAATGTGCCCTAGGCACAGGAGTGTGATCAAAGTGGCTTGCACCTATCTTGGACAGGAGACCTTTTCCCTCCAACTTCCCAAAGGATAGAAACTATAACAATTATTTGAGTAGGAGCATTGCAAACTACACTACAACTGCTGAGAAAACTAGAAAGAACTTCATATAGCAACATCTAGTTGCATAGCAGTTTCAGGTTTGGGAAATTTCATTTTTATTTTTAAGATTTAAGATTATTTTTATGTTTATTTGTAAACATGATCTACTGTATGGAATTTTAACTATTACTTATGGTGTCGGATGATGGGCTAGTAGTGTATACTTACAATGATGCATGAAAGCTGAACGACACCCCCCATATTTAACTATTAAGCCACCCAATATGTGAGGATACATTTTCCACTGCACCTTCTCACTGCAGTCTCCCATTTTACAGAAATAACTATTGCCGTTCCGCATTGAGGGAAAGTAGAAATACCAAGAGTGTGTGCTGTTAATTGTTGATTTTATCTCTTTGATGTTGTCATTTTTATAGGGACATTTTTGTTAAATGTATATTTCAAAGCATAATGACCTATGGCTAAATTGCTATTTAATAAATTTGATTTGATTTACACGTAAGCAATAGGAACACACTGAAAACAGTTTATTATATAGGAATAATCATGACATGAGCAAAACATAGTCGTTTTTTAAAAAAGTAACAAACATCCATTTGCTTTTAAGCAAATATGTTGCTTTAATTGAATGGCTCTTTGGTGCCTCACCTTAGCTTGATCAGCTGTATGCAGTTTTTCTGAGCAGGTTTTATCACTGTCAGTTTTCCCCCAAGGGTGTAATTTTGTCTCCGACTCCAAAGCATCTTTTAGTTTCTTCTTTAAAGCTACCTGTTCATCTTTAAGACAAAATTAAAAACGGACATTAACAACAATAATTCAGTAAAAAAGTGCAATTGTCAAAAGTAGTTTAAGTTTAAGAAAAGTAGTAGTAATATGCAACGTGATCCAATTATAAAAAAACTATAGCATAAACTACATAAGATGGGTAATCAGGCTTTGCTTGCCTAGTCTTTCTAAACAGATGTCTGTTTTAAGTGGACAGATGTTGAGAGGTTCTGACCAGGGGAAAAGATAATTGCAGTAGATGTAGACAGTAGACAGGAAAGAGGAGCAGTCAAGGTATCTCCCTCTAGGAGGATAAAGAAATGAATACTATCAGGTAGTCAAAAGGCATCCAAAATACAGCTGGTGTTGCTTGAGACAGAAATCCCAATTCTTTCTCACCCCACGCCCACTCCCGAAAACATTGTTAGACTACTTTTGTGTTCATGGGGCTACAGTGACACCAATGAAGTCACACAGTAATGGAATTAAACCAGCATGGGGCCAGGGTGACAAACTTTGCTCCTTGCTGAATCAGTTTCTGAAACTAAACCTGAAATCAATTTGTGTGTAGACAGTTCACATCCAAGTTAAATAGAATGTACTCTATGTGAATTAGTAGAAAGCTGTTACAGTGCTTCATTATTGCATTAACAATTGCCAGTCAGCCCTTAAAATCGTAAAATAAAGTCAAAGACAAATATCAGTAACTCTTAGCACATTAGTCAGTTATGTGTTTTTGAAACTTACATAATAAATGATCATATAAGCAGATAGAACTAAATATGACAATATAAAAGAATATTTTAAATGGGGAAAAAAGGACACAAAAGTCAAGTCTACAGTACTTTTTATGGAGTTCTCTATCTGGTGATTCTGCAATGGCAGTTAAAAATTATTTGCAGTTGCAACATTACACCAGTCCTTTTGTGCCAAGCAGGTAGATTAAAAAATGGTGAAGGGTAGGTGCTGAAAACCCCCAGCACAGGGAATCCCTGTGCTGAAAATGCAGCAGTTCCATGGGCTGCAGAAGTTCTCATGGAGCAAAATAGAGGAGAAAGTGCAAGACTTGAGGGCAAGAGAAAAAGGACTAGAGTGAACTATTCTGTGACCTTGAGGCTATTTTCCTTATGAGCCATTGTAACTGGCACAAATTATAGCAGTCGCAAAAGATGCTCCAACATACTACAGGATCAGTGTAGACACTAAGTAGGATAGGCATAAGCCGACTCTCTTCAATTCCTATATTGGCATAATACCAGGACAGGGACAAATCTACCCTTATGCCAAAATGAATACAAATTCTACCTGGGACAAATAAAGCAGCATTTATTTTCCTTTTTTTAAAAAAAAAAAAGCTGCTTCAGTTTAGCCAATTGAGAAGCAGAACAAAAAAAAAACACCTTGAGAAAACTTTAAATGCTGTTTTCTAAACTTTGAGAAAAGCATTTGAATTAAATATGATTACAGATACATTTTAAGTACAGTCATATCAGCAGCATTGTGGTCTGTTGATCAGGCTCACCAGAGTATGTTTTGTCTATGCAATACACATGCCCTTTGAAATAAAGAATTTGGAATGCTATAGCACAGCTGTCACTTCTGTTGGGTCCATAAGATGAACCAATGGTCCTTCTTTGAAAAGGTCTCAAACTTTAGATACAGGATAACTTCACACAATCTTCAAAACAATAAGCACAAATTTGACTCCACTGTTCTTTCTGCTAAATATTGCTTTAAACAATACTTAACAATATTGCTTTAAACAAGCATATTACACCGGAGCTCTGTTCTCTGCACTGGCTGCCTATAGTCTTCCGGGCCCGATTCAAGGTGCTGTTTATTATTCTTATCTATAAAGCCCCTATATGGGTTGGGCCCCATATATCTGCGGGATCACCTTACTCCCTGTGCTCGGATCGGCCCCTGCTGTTGACTGGGAACACCCTTCTCAAAGTCCCCCGGGAATCCTGGGGGGTAACTATGGAGAGGGTGTTCTCAGCAGCCGCGCCAAGGCTGTAGAACTCCCTCTTGGCAGAGGACTAGGTGGCCCCGGACCTCTCCTCTTTGCAACGTCAATGCAAGACCTGGCTATTCCACCAGGCGTTTGGCAAGGGTGGGTGTGGGTTTTTATTTGTATGGAGGGTGGCATGGGTGAGGTATTTTCTTCCTCCCTCCTTTTTTCCTGGGGGGATATTTTCCCCCTTTTTTCCTTTCCCCCCCTTTTTAGATGTTTTATGTTGTGGTTTGTGTATTTTTAGGTGTATTTTTATATATTGTAAACCGCCCCAAGCTGCCTTTGGCAGGAGGGCCAGGATATCAAATGTTTTAATAAAATAAAATAAAAACAATCTGTACTTAGAAGCCCCAGGGCCAGCAATACATTTTTTTCAATCAAAAGCTGCCCCGAGCTACTGTGTCAGGAGGGGCGGGGTATCAAGAGTTAATAAATACATTTATTGTTTTAACCAAAGGTTATAACAAAATACAAATAAAATTACCACAAAAGCAAAAGTTTAGTACAGAACAAAAAAAGCAAAGCAATAAACTGTGTCAAAATAAAATATAACAAAACATGGGCCTTGCTCCTAAGCAGAGCATGGGCTTGACTAGGCCTGACCCCTGAAATTAATATTTAACTAAAATTCAATTATGTAAGAAATTCCCAGTAACATGGATCTTGCTCCTATATGGAGAGTAACCCCTCTGAACCCCTAAAATTAATAATTTGTAATACTTAAGATTCAATTTCATGAAATCCCCAATAACATAGGTCTTGCTCCTGAGCAGAGCATAGGTTTGACCAGGTCTAGCCCCTAAAATTAATGTCATCATGTTTTATTTATGATAGCACAAGCCATTCATAAAGACCAGTTAGGCTCAGACAAGTCATACAATAGACAGAAAACAAAACAGAAAGTCTAGTCAAGGTACAACCAAGACATCAACCTTCTACTGGCTGAGATTTCTTTAATTTAAGGGCTGTCTCTTATACACATCTAGATGTGTATAAGAGACAGACTACAAGTACCTAGTTCTTTCTTCCACTGGGACTTCTTTGCTTCCAACAAATTTTTATCCCTCTCTCTTTCACCCAGAGTACTAAATATGTCAGCTGGTTTCCATGAATTCTTGCTGAACAAAAGAGAAAAAAGAAGATTTTTATTCTGAAAGTCCGTCAACTTAGTTTTGAAGAAATTACTGATTGATAGCTTGAGGCCTGTGAGGAACAAAACTTTAGAATGCAAATTCTCAGGTTCTATTTCATTTAAATATATATATGGGTTATAAATTATATACATGAACCAAGAAACAGATCCTGTCCAAGTTATTTTGGATGATTTGCTACACAAGTCTACCTACATGACAACTTTCTGTTCAGCCTGCTTGGACGCATCTTGTTTTCTGCTTGAAACAGAACTTCTTTCATCTGGGACAGATGTAACTTCACCAGCTTTCTGTAGTAATCCCATAATGTTCTCTTCCTTGGGTGCCAGATTAGTAGCAGTATTAATATCTGGATTGTTCTGACCTAAAGAGTAAGAGCTGCTTTTTAAAAATTAGTGCTGCATTAAATTCTCATTTGCACAACGTAAAGGATATACATAGTAAAACATGGCTGATTTCATATTTAATCAAGTAAGAGGAACCATCAGAGTTTGCAGGTAAATCTACCAACAGGAGTAAAAAAATCAAGATTACAACATGTTCCTTAAGTTCAAGTTGGTGGGAAGGGCATGTTAATAAATTTAAATAAATAAATTGAAATAGCTTTTATGGAATACCTGCAAACGTAATATAGGTTTTGTATGCAGTTTAGCTAAGTTAGCACTCCAGCTGGAGAAAAGATTATCAGTGAGGGGCTTGTGGCACTCAGCTGCCAATGCTTCTCTTCCCGACTTTGATTTGTTGGCTCTGGATTGACCTCCCCTCCTTTTGATGTCCCAGTATTTAAATACGTATTATAAAAATTTGTATATTCAGTTTTAGTAATTCACATGAACTCTTTGTTGCTGTTTTTATGTTATGCTTGGTCTGTTGCATAGTTTCAATTATGCTTAAAATCAAGCTCTCTTGAAGTCTGTATAGTTTAGTCATGCTGGCATTTTAGTTGGAGATAAGTTGATCATAGGGGGTTTTGTGGCATCCATCTGTCAACGTTTATCCACCTGATTTTGATTATGTTGGCTCTAGATTGACCTCCCCCTTTTTGACGTTCCGGCATTTAAATGCGTATTATAAAATCTGTACATCTAGTTTTAGTAATTATATGAACCTTTTGTTGCTGTTTTTATGTTATGCTTGGTTTGCTGCACTCCACCCGTTGTGCCCTACGTGGTACCTCGCGGCAGTTTAGACTGATTTTACAGTCTTGATTCATGTTTGTTTGTTTTTATTTGTATTGTTTTGACGTTGTTATGGCCTGTGGCTAAACAGCTTTAATAAAACAACAACAACAACAATAATATAGGTTTTGGTTTTGTTTTTTTAGAATTAACAAGCAATTGAATGACAGCTGAAAGGTGTGGCTAGATTGCTGTGGCTTCCAAAAGAATCAGCAAGAAAGGAAAATGCATTCCTTACCTGGGAATTTTCCTTCTACAAGTCTTCTCTGGACATCACTTCTTAACACCGGGAAATGATCCCCACCTAAACTGCTACGTGGAAGAAGGAGCCCAAAAATTCTACTGGAGCATGCTCAGTAGAAATCGTTCCCCGAGACTCCAGAGTTGGTAAGCTGCATTTCTGAAATTCTAAACTGTTAAAACATGAAATAAATAATGAGATGGCCTAACACACCCAACATTGAACTAAAAATT
>QEPC01011258.1:3116998-3129459 GCA_003113815.1 Sphenodon punctatus | reverse complement strand
GTGAGAGTGCAAATCTTTGGGACTTTCGGGAGAGGCACTTGTCTGTTCCCTTGTCCAACTCCTCCCATCTCGGGATATCTGGGGGTTAAGGCCAGTAGGGCCCCTGATATGTCACTGTTGCTGCTTAATACAAGGACGGTGGCAAATAAGTTGGCCACTCGGTGGGTGACTATGGAGAGGGCGTTCTTGGTAGCCGCACATAGGCTGTGGAGTCTGTGGACCTCCCTTCCAGCAGAGGTCCAGGTGGCCCCGAACCTTTCCTCTTTTTGACAAATGTGTAAGACCTGGCTGTTCTGCCAGGCTTTTGGTGAGGGAGATGGGGGAAGGGTGGGGGGCAAGGGTTAGGGTGGTTGGGTTTTTTTGTTTTCTTCTCTGTCGTCCCCCATATGGATTGCTTTATGTTTTGTTTAGACTGTCATTTATTATTGTATTTTATATTTGTATTTATATTTAACTTAATTTTTATGATTGTTAGCCACCCCGAGCTGCTTCGGCAGCAGGGGCGGGATATAAGTTATGTTAATAAATAAATAAAATAAATAAAGATTTCTACCATTCATGATTTGATTCAGGATGAGTTCGGCATCAGATACCTCCGGAAGACCAAGGTGTCTTTACAGATTACAGCCACTCTGTCCCCCCGCTCCCAAATCTAGCCCCTTGTGTTAGATTTGGTTGGGGATAGATTGCGAATCCTCTCGGTATACCGACCACCCTGCTGAATGGCTAATTCCCCAACTGCTCTAGCTGAGCTAGTCTCAGAGGTGGTGTTGAAGTCACCTAGACATCATCTTGGACGATTTGACATACATGCTGAGGCTGGCCTTTCAGGGACAGAGCAGGAGTTCATGGTTGCCATGACAACCATGGGCTTATCTCAGTTAATATCTGGTCCGACGCATGAGGCAGGGCACATGTTGGATTTGATGTTTTGCATCAGCCTAGATACAGGGGTTCTGATTATCGGGGGTGTTATCACACCGTTGTCATGGTCAAACCATTACCTTCTGAAGCCCAGCACTCAGCCCTCCTATGCCCCTGTCAAGGTGGTGGACTGGTTAGGTTGGTGCTGGAGCCTAATGGATCCAATTAGTTTCCAGAATTCTCTGGGGGATTTACCTACTGACCATAGCGACTTCTCTGTTGATGGCCTGGTTGCCTTGTGGAATGACATCTTGACCATAGTCACTGACATAGTTGTACCAAGGTGTCCACTCCCACTGCTGCAACAGAACAGGTCCCCCTGGTATACATAGGACCCGAGCAGCTGAAGCGGGAGGGTAGGCGGTAAAGAGCGCAGGTGGTGCCTGACTCGTGCTGAAGCTGACCGACTGCGGTATAGATCATTTCTGAAGGACTATGCCATGGCTGTGATTGCAGTGAAAAAAGCTTCTCTCTCTCTGCTATCATAAGAGTCTGCAAAGTCCCGTTCAGCAGAGCTGTTCCAGGTGGTGATGGGTCTGGTAGATCCGGTCTGCCTCCACCGGAAATGGAGTCATCTAATGCCTGTTGTGATGTTTTTATTAATTACTTTGCAGGCAAAAATCGCTCTGCACGATTCACCACGACTTCGGTGCTGCTACTTCATTTGCAGAATCAGAGCTTGAGGTTATGGAATCCTGGTTTTGTCCTGTTTATTTGGATCAGTTTCAATCGGTATCACCCACCAACGCAGAGGAGGTGCTTGAAACAATGAGGGCAATCAGTTGTGAATTAGATCCTTGCCCATCCTGGTTGGTGAAAGTCAGCTGGGAGACACTGGGGCAGTTGCCAGCTGGGGTTGTCAACGCCCTTTGGGAGAGTGGGTGTCGGCTGCTGTCAGGGACTGGATGAGAGTGTGCCGATTGAAGCGGAATCCAGACAAGACTGAGATGATGACGGTTGACTGGCCTTCTGACCTGGAGGGAACTGGGACTCCTCTTGTTGATGGAGTCCGGCCCCCTCCGGTCCACCAGTTTCACAGTCTCAGAGTGCTCCTGGATCCTCTGCTACGTATGGATTGTCAGGTTGCGGCGGTGGCCAGGAGCACTTTTCACCAACTCCATCTGCTGAGGAGGCTGTGGCCTTTTCTTTCCGATTCGGATTTGGACACCATCATCCATGCTTTCATCGCCTCAAGGCTAGATGACTACAATGTGCTCTACATGGGGCTGCCCTTGATAACTGTTTGGAAGCTGCAGCTGATGCAGAACGTGGTGGTTCGTCTTCTTTCGGGATAAGGCATAGACACCGGTGCTCCAAAGTCTGCACTGGATCCCTATAGCTTTCTGGGCACAATTCAAGGTGCTGTTTTTGACCTTTCAAGCCCTAAACGGTCTCCAGCCCCCATATTGATGGGGTTTGTCCTCCGTTGGTCTCCCAGGTGTGGGAGTCTGGGGGTGCTCCTTGATTTGCAACTCCGCTTGGATGTTGAGGTCGAGATTGTGGCAAGGAGTGCTTTTCACCAATTATATTTGGTGAAATGGCTTCGGCCATATGTCTCTGACTCTGACCTGGCTACTGTCATCCATGCTTTCATCACTTCTAGACTGGACTATTGTAACGTGCTCTATGTGGGGCTACCCATGGCGACGGTTCGGAGACTGCAGCTCGTGCAGAATGTGTTGGCCTGCCTCTTGGTGGGATTGGGCTGCCGGGAGCATATTACACCGGTTCTCCGATCTCTGCACTGGCTGCCTGTAGTCTTCCGGGCCCGATACAAGGTGTTGGTGCTTGCCTATAAATCCCTGAACGGCCTAGGCCTTACCTATCTGCGGGACTGCCTCAGCCCTTGGATCTTAGATCAGCCTCTATGGTCATCCAGGAGTGTCCTCCTCAAGGTCCCCCGAGTATTCGAGGGGGCCACGATGGAGAGGGCGTTCTCGGTGACTGCACCGTGGCTGTGGAACTCCCTTCCCGTGGAGGTCCGATTGGCCCCGGCTCTCCCCTCTTTTCAACGTAGCTGTAAGACCTGCTGTTCCGCCTGGCATTTGGCGGGGGAGATGGGTGAAGGGTAGGGGGAATGGGTTAGGGTGGGAAGTTTTTTTTTAATCCTTCTTGCTATGGAGTTGTTTTATGGGTTTTAATGTTTTATTGTTATTTGCTATTGTAAGCTGCCCCGAGCTGCTGTGTCAGGGGAGGCAGAGCATCAAGATTTTATAAATAAATAAATAAAAATATTCTCTGTCATTCCATGCTCCGCTGCAGCCCCTGCCATTGGCTGGGAGCGTCGCCCTGTGGATACCAACTGTCAATCTTGTTTGTAGGACAAGGGCGCGTGGGGAGGTGTTCTCAGTTGCTGCCCCAATGCTTTTGATTCCCTTCCCGCAGAGGTTCATTTGAGTCTGGGCCTGAGCATCTTTTGGAAGCACTGTAAGACTTTTTTATTTGAAAAGGCATTTGGCAGGCGGGGATAAATTGGGGACTGGAATGGTTTAAGGGGTTCAGAATGGGGTGGTGGTATTGGGTGGGTTTGTGATAGGGTTGGGGGGGGTTTCGAGTATTTGTATTTTAATGTTTTTATGATTTGTAAGCCACTCTGAGCCTTTGGGAAGGGCAGCATAAAAATTTAAATAAGTAAATAAAATAATAAATACTGGGTCAGACCAATGGTCCATCGAGTTCAGTATCCTGTCTTTGACAGCAGCCCATCTCAGTTGCTAGGGAGAAATACCCAACAGATCATAATGGGGCAATCCATTCCCTGGGTGTTAATACATGCCAGACCATGGAGCTGTTACATGCCCCTGTTTCACACAGCCACCTCTCACGGGCTCTGCAAGGACGCCAGCAGATGGGCTGGTGGTTCCCCCAGCCACAGTGCACCCACATGCCATTCCCACCCTCCACCATAGAGTTGCAGTTGCTCCTCCAACCTTGAGTATGGTGGAGAACGCGGTCTGCTCAGAGGCAGCACATTGCCCCAGTTTAGGCCGGATTACACTGCACTGTGTACCTTGTTTTTCTGGGGATGACACCGTGCGGAGCTGTCCTGGCCCAAACCGAGGCAAACATCTGGCAGTCGCCCTTCGCACAGATGGGTAAATTCAGGGCGGGGGAGAGAAGAATAGGTGGCAGTGTCGTGTAATAACACCCCCTGTTGTTCACTCACACCTCCTGAAAGTCAGTGGTTATGTCTTCCAAGCCCACTTGGCTAATAGGTGTTAACGGACCTACGCTCCAAGTAATTATCCAATCACTTTTTAAACCAAGCTATACTACTGGCCTTGACCACATCCTCTGGCAGCAAATTCCTCAAGTTAACTGCGTTGAGTGCAAAGATACTTCCTTTTATTTGTTTTAAATCTGCTGCTTATTAGTTTCATTCATTTCATTTATTTATTTAGGCACTGGCTTCCGCCATGGCCAAAGATACATACACAATTAAAACTAAGTTCAACACCCAATACACAATTAGCTGTATACAGCTGTGTACAACATACGCAATCACAATTCTGATTTGCCAGGTCCCCCATTTCCTCTTCTCACATTATCATAGCCTCAGTCATACATATACTTATACAAAGTACCAGCACTATTTATCAGGGTTCTTATCCCTAACTTATTATATTACCGAGCTCTTAATCAATACTTGCACAATTCACTATTCAACAGATATTACCATTCTGCAAATACGTCCCCATTTGCTGGTTAGTTTCATGGAGTGTCCCCTAGTTCTAGCACTATTTGAGAGGGTAAATAACTGCTCCCTATTTAGTCGTTCCACACCATTCATGATTGTATAAACTTCTAATCATATTCCCCCCGTCATCTCTTCTCCAAGCTGAAGACCCCTTATTTACCAAGCCTCTCCTCATACAGAAGCTGTTCCATACCGTTTAACATTTTCGTGGCCCTTCTCTAGTTCTACTATATCTATTTTGAGAGGAGGCGACCAGAACAGCACACAATGTTCAGGGTGCAGTTGCACCATAGATTTATGTAGTGGCATGAAGATATTTTCAGTTTCATTCTCTTTCCCTTTCTGAATAATTCCTAACATACCATTTGCTTTTTTGACCACTGCCGCACACTGAGCTGAGAATTTCAATGTATTGTCCACAGTGACTCTCAGGTTCTTTTCTTGACTGGTAATGCCCAATTTAGAATGCTGCATTGTGTACATATAGTTTAGATTATTTTTCCTTATATGCATCACTATGCATCCATCAACATTTAATCTGTCATTTAGTTGCCCAATCACCCAGTCGCACAAGATCCTCCTGCAATTCCTCACAGTTTTAACTACCTTGAATAACTTTGTGTCATCTGCAAATCTGATCACCTTGCTCTTTATTCTCCTTTCCAAATCATGAGTGAATATATTAAACACCACCAGTCCCAGTACAGGTCCCTAGAGCACTCCACTATTTACTTCCCTCCATTGCGAAAACCATTTAGTCCTACCCTTTGTTTAAGAACATAAAAGTGCAATACTGGGTCAGACCAATGGTACGTCGAGCCCAGCATCTGTGTCCGACCGTGGCCAATGTTGGTCGTTCGGAAGAAGTACCCAACAATTCACTATGAGGCAATCCATTCCCTGTTTTTCACTCCCAGCTCCCGACAGTAAGAGATTACATCCTCCAAACCCATTTCCTATCCTTTAACCAGTTACCGAGCCACAACAGATACTGCCTATCTCATGACTAACTTCCTCAGGAGTCTCTCATGAAGCATCTTATCAAATGCTTTCTGAAAATCCAGATACCCTAATAACCTATGAAGACAGTTTAAATTTAAAATTGCAGAAAAAGTATTAACTTGTAATGTTTTGCCTTCTTACACAAAAGTGCCTCATATGTATGCCCTGCTCTTGCAAATGTTTCTTTAGGCCTGTGTGTTTTCAAGATTGGGGCCTTACTGATTACAAAATAATGCTGCTTGAGCTACAAAAGAAAACTATTCAACAAAATAATCCCTTAACTTTAACACAAATATAGACCATTTGATTTTTATTTTAAAATCTCTTATTTAATTGCACAGCTACAAACCTATTAAAAACTACCATCAGCTAACTTGGGGAAGGATTGTTTGTTTTGTTTTTTTCTACAAAATATGTTTCTTACTTGTTTCTTCTTGCTTTTCATCCTGGGTCTGAGGGAAACTTTTGGTTCCTTCTTTTACAGTCATCAAAATCTGCTGAAGTTGTTCTTGTGTTAGACATACTAAACTGTTCCTTAGATCTTCCGCTGAAATTGAGCTTTTTTGTTACTTTCGTTTGGATATCACAGGATTTTTAATGGAAGTTTCAGGATTCTGTATACCATGCTTTGCAGTTGTGCCATCTTTTTGGATTATTATAGCATGGCTGTCATTTGAGGACTCCTTTGACGAACCTTTATTTGAGGATAACATCATGTGGCTTTTGTCACCCCTCCTTGGTGAAAGTCTTGATCCAATTCTGGGTTTTATTAAAATATGTTCATGCTTTTCAGAGGTATTTTGTGATGATTTCAGAACATGACAAGTCTGTTTTGTTTTCAATGGATGATTTAAGATCTTTGTTTTATTACCCATCTGTTAAAACAGTGACAATTTATTTAATAACCTGTGAAAGATGCAACACAGTCCTGAAAACACTTATTAGTTGTCCCACTGAAGTCAATAATGGTGTTCACAAATACTATGCATGGAAATATTTTAAAGTATAAAAAGTACAACAGCGAAAACAGGCTTGTAACCATGAAAATAGATTCTACATCTTTTTCTATTGTAAAGTAGAAGCAATTCTGCCCCTCCCCAGGGTACAAGCCCGCAGGTTGCAGTTTATATTACAGGCAGAGGGAACACTCTGGGTCCCAATCAACAGTTAGTCAGCATGGACTTGAGAGAACTCTCTCATGCAAGCCTGCAATGGAAGGTCTACCAGCTTGCATTAAAGGTGGGAGCGACAGCAAGACAGAACAGCTGCAACAAAAGTTCAAAGCTGCTTCACAATGCTCCCTTGCCAATATGCTTTTTAAAATCTGTCCTTTCTAGATATTAAAGGCCATTTCTTCTCTCAGAAGTATCAACGTAAATCTTGAGGAAACTCCCACTAAATAAGTGAAATGACTCAAGATATAGGGTGCAGCCACACGATATTTACCGTGCCTTGGGCAGTCTTACCCATTCCGTGCAGCCTAATGCCATGATGCAGGAAAAAGGCCATGGACAGCACAGCAGCCTTACCCAAAGTGGGATAAAGCTACCCAGGGCGCAGCATTGTGCCACTGCTCCTTTGCCCAGTTCCCATCTGCCACACCACACGTCGACATCCGCTGTAGGGCTTTGAGCAGCTGACACTAGCTCCAGTCCTGCGTGGCCATGTCACATCTGGGGGCAGGGTAGTGGGCAGTCTGGGGGGTGGGATGGAGCAGGACCTGGTGCCCACTTTTGTGGCCAGTACCTCAGTCCACCATGCAGCGTGGTGGGGCAGCCAACAGCGGCTTGCCCAGCTGTGTTGCGGGGGGAACCATCTACCCTACTCCCCATGCTGGCCCCGAAGCGTGGCAACAGAGATTGCCTGCCACAGGGTGCACAGGGAAACGAGCCCTCCACAAATCATGTGGAGGCACATAGATGAGTTCAACTGAGAGAAGAACCTGGCTTCCTGCTTTATTGCCTAAAAATCAAAATAGAGTTTGAATTCCCAAAGCAACATGATAGCTTTAGAATTTGGCCATGACTCCTGTAATGGTGGCACTGAAGGCAGTAATCTCTTCCCTGAACTACAGTGGTGCCTAGCAAAAAGCAAAACCAAAAATAAAATATACGGAACTCTGGCTAGGATTAGAAGCATTAATTTAAAATAGCTTTTGCAGTTCATACATTGTGAAATCACCTAGTACATCAGCTTTCAAAACTCTATAGCGAGTGAAACTGTGTAGCTTTCTTTAATCTACTTACCTTGCCTGTTGATTTTGATTTTCCCACTGTAAAAGAAAGCAGAAATGAGAAAATGCTCAATTATTTTCAACTGAAAAATAGACTTTGAGAATTGGGGTCAAAAACAATTGCCATTAAGTATCATGGAAACACCTTCATGAATTTAAATTCAAGTAGGATTGGTCTTGCAAGGCTCAATCCTGCAAAATTTATGAATGCACAGAACAGGGGTGAGGAACCTCATGATGGGTGTGGGGGAGCAAATGCAGTGTGTGACAAGTTTTTATGTGGCCCCTTACCAGCTCCTAGATGTGGCCCCTGGATCCAGTTCCCACCTCCAATCACTAAAAAAAACTGAGCTCAGAGCAAGGGAGAAGTGGGGCTACACACACAAGGATAAGGGTTGGTATTACCGACTTGGCCCTCTCCTCTTCTCTATCTATACCCTGTCCCTAGGCAAACTCATTGTCTCCCACGGCTTCCAATATCACCTCTACGCTGATGACACTCAACTCTCTCTCTCCATCGATTCAAGCTCGCCTCACCAGCTGTCTCTCTGACATCTCTACCTGGATGTTTCAATGTCAGCTCAAACTCAACATAGCTAAAACTGAACTCCTTATCTTCCCCCCTCATCCTTCCTCTCCCTCTTCCCTGCCGATCCTCATCGATGGGGTCACCATCCTTCCCGTTCCCCCAAGCCCGTACGTAGCTTAGGCTTCATCTTTGACTCACCCCTTTCTTTTAAACCCTACATCAACTCTGTTGCCAAATTCTGTCGCTTCTCCCTCCATAACATTGCTAAGATTTGCCCTTTTCTCTGTGTCTCCTCTGCCAAAACCCTTGTTCACGCCCTGGTCATCTCTCGTTTCGATTACTGTAACCTCCTTCTCACTGGCCTCCCCCACTCACACCTTTCTTCCCTTATCTCCATCCAAAACTCTGCTGCCAGGGTAATTCACCTCGCCCATCGCTTCGACCACGTGCAGTCCTTCCTCTCCTCACTGGCTCCCCCTTCCTGAACAAATCCTGCACAAAATCCTAGTCATCACCTATAAGGCTCTTCACAACCTTGTTCACCCCTACCTCTCTGCACTAATTTCCCTCCGTACTCCAGTCCATGAACTCCGCTCTGCCTCTGTCCTCTCTCTCGCCCTCCCACACCTCCCCTGCTCCCCTAACCGCCTTTGTCCCTTCTCCCTAGCTGCTTCCCATGCCCGGAACACCCTCCCTGCCCACATCTGCCTCTCCCCCTCCCTTCATACCTTCAAATCCCTCCTCAAGACCCACCTGTTTCACTCTGCCCTCCTAGCTCCCATCACTTAACTCCTGCCGATACCCTCCATTCAGTACAATCTGTTACCTGAGGTCTGCGTACTCATATCCTCACCACACGGACCAGCCAGCCATCATTCTCGATGTAACCAAGCCAAGCTCGTGCACCTGGGACCTTGCATCTTTGTGAATGTTACACTCTTGTCCCTCCCTCTGTTCCCCTTCCTTCGTCTCCCCCCTCAGACTGTAAGACCCTAGGGCAGAGACCGTGTCTTGGTAAAGCTCCAGGTACATTGCTTGCGCTATATAAATGCTTGCTAATAATAATAATAATAATAATAATAATTCTTTAAAAGGAAAATACCAGCGTATAACTTAATATTGGCCCATCACTACCAGTGTTTTCTGTTAAAGACAATCCTGGACATATTTGGAAAGACTTTTTTTCCCCATTTCAACTGAAGGAACATGTGATGGGTACAGAAGAAAGACATTCTACAAATGTTCAGAGATTTGGGTTTCATGGGCTGCTGACACAAAACAGGCTGCTGCTACACGCGAAAATGGCTACAGCATCTTGCAATTTAGAAGCAGCTAAGTTTCCAAAAAATGTTTCCTCTGCTTAAACGGTATTTCACAGGTCTGAAAATATTCCTCAAACTAGAGTCATTCAGTACGTAGTGGGCAATTTTTCTCTCAGGAAGAAGAAAAGGGAAACAGACAGCCAGGCTAAGACATAGGGTGTTTTTAGACCAGCACCTCCCAATCCCATTACCCACCCATCATGTATGCTGCAAGGCCACATCGGTGCCCTATGCAGCCCTGCAAGATGCATGATGTGTGGGTGATGGGTGGGGAAGCGCTTGTCTAAAAACACCCAAGATCTTGGACACTGCCAGCTGGTCAGTGTTTGTGATCATCCATACCACTGCTGTCAGACAACACAGCTGACACTGACAGTGAAAATAATGTATAAATTTGAGTAAAAACTGGGACCAATATATAAGAAAGTAAATGTTATCATTTCAAAGGCTCAAATCTTAAAAATCTTGGATAGAAGTTTATCTTCAAACAGCATATAAGAAAAGATGCTGAAGAACCTGAACCAATTATTCATCATTATACAGACACAGAAATCATTACCATAAGATGCCAACATCAGCCTGGGCTTTCCATTCAATATTTCAGTTTCAAGCTTTAAACCGTCCCTACAAGATAAGAAGGAAAGGTAAATGCTTCTGTACCTGAAACCGTTCCCCAACCCCCGCACTTTTCTCCTTATTTTTCTACCCCTCCCCTCCTGCCACAGGCAGCTCGGGGCGGCTTACAATTACCACAATTCAGCTGTGGATTCCGTGCTGTGCAAAAGGGAAGCTCAGCTGGCTCGCTGGCATCCTCCCCACGGGAAATTGAAAGGTCTACACCCATGCGACTGGCTCTTGGGGCATCCGGGAACCCCTCGGTGCTTCTCGCTCTTACTCCATCCAACCCCCCTAAAAAAAACCTGGTGATAGAATAGCATCCCGCCGGCCCTAGGAAGAACAATGCCGCCTCCCCAGAAACCCCCCACAGAATCTCAGGACACGAGAGAGACCGCGCCAGGCAAAGCCCCGCTTACCCCAAATTCATGGCCCTCCCCCTAGTCTCTGCACAGGCCCAAAAAACCGAGACGCCCCTCAGAGGGGAGCAGGTGCTAGGATGTCGCCAAAGCAAGAGCAATCCCCGTTCGTGTCTGGCGTCTCCCTTGGTTGCTGCCACCGCACAAGGAGAGAGGCAATGATAGGCCTGCCGTGGAAGCAATGAGCTCCTCTCACACTGAGAGGTCCTGGCGCCAGCGGGCGAAGCATTGTGGGAGATGGAGTCCAGTAGCTTCCCGCTCTCGAACGCGGGCCGGCCGCTCTCAGGGCGATATTCTTCTAGCGAGAGCGCTGCTAGCGTAGCTACACGCAGGAGCTCCACCAGCGTTCTCGCTAGTACCTCCTGGGCTGCCTAGCACAGCTCTGCTTCCTAGAACCTCCTGCTCCTTCAGCACCGCAGCCTTGCAGTTGCTCGTGGTACATACACCATACTGTGTGGAGATTCTCGTAGGACACCAACCCTGGCTGGCTGATATCTCCTGGGGCTGTTTTGCTAGGCTAATATGAGAAGGGCCGGGGTGTCTCAAAACATGCAGGGACAGGAGGCAGCAGGGACAGCCACCCCAGCCCAGTAGCAGCATGCCTCCAGGCAGTGACAGCACCTGGCACTCCCACAACTATAAGCCATAAGAAGTGGCAGCAGCATGCCCAGCTTTAAGCCAGGAGACTGCACTCATTTATTTATTTAAACATATATCCTGGCCTTCCCCCCAAGGCTCAGGGCAAGTTAAGAAAAGAAAAACCATATCAAACAAGCACATAAAAAGTAGGGATGGGCGAACAGATCGTGGTTCGGGTTTGGCCGTTCAGTTCGGCTGCATTTGTTTCGCCCGTTCGGTTCGGCTGTGTTCGGTTCGGATGTTCGGCCGTTTGGTGGTTCGGATTCGGTATTCGGTTCAGTCGGGCTCGGTTCAGTCTTTAGTTCGGTGCAATCGGGAACTGAAAATGACATTTGGTTTTTGAAATAAAAGGGAAAAACTGAAAAACCTATTTCTGGCTATGACATTTTTGTTTCTTATTATTTTTTGATGAAAGTTAGGGAGATTGTACCCTTAATGGAGGGCACTAGGTATACCCAAATTTGGAACGATTAGATAAAGGAAACCGATTTCAGAAGCAATTGAATGTTGTGATTTTAAGAAAAGCTCCATACACGTTCATGGCTACAACTTCTTTATATTGCATCCAATGTTCATGAAACTTGTGCATATTACATCCCTCCATATGCTTAATATTTCTGCCAATTTTCAGAAAGAGTGGATAAAGGGTCCCAAGGGAATAAGACATTAACCCAAAAGTACATTTCCAGCTGTTACATTTTGATATTCCATTCTGTTTACAGGATATTTGACAAGAATGTATCAAATACCTTTCCTGCCATTTCGGCAAATGTACAGGAGTTTTTGATAAAGGGACCCAATTATATAAGCAATTGATGTTGTCCCTGTGAAGATCATTATTCAGATGAATATCAGCATATTCAGTGCCAGTCAGAGGCAGGCACCCTGCATGGCAGGGGGAGAGAGACTGTAGGAGGAAGAATGTGGAGCAACCTCCCTTCATACCTTCAAATCTCTCCTTAAAACTCACCTCTTTCGCTCTGTTCTGTCTGACTCTTTATCCTGCTGAGCCACTATTCCTATACCTACGATCGGTTTACCCTTATCCTTGCAACATGGACCTGCCTGCTGTCATTCTCAT
>QEPC01011258.1:3072201-3103094 GCA_003113815.1 Sphenodon punctatus | reverse complement strand
CAATATTACACAGGGGGAAACACAAAGAACACAGGGAGGGGTACAGAACTGAAATGAAAATCAATCTAATAATAATCCTACTCTAAATAAATCCAAAACTTTAAAAAGGGGAAGGGAATCAGGGATGGAATAAGAGGGAGAGGGAAAGGATTCAATGGAGGGAGGAAGGAAGATTGAATACAGGTAGGGGTAAAAACAAAAAACGACACCTAAATCTATCTAATATAATCTAAATAAATGATGATATGGAGGTAAATGGGTTGGATAGGTGAAATAGGAAGAGGATGGCAATGGATTGGGGAGCTGGGAGGTACAAAACTGCTGGGAGAGGGAGCCTTCTGAAAACGCCTGCTGTCAGGAACAGTGACTAGCTCAGAAGGTGTTGGGAAGGGGGGAGGGCAATGAGTTTTGTTACATGCTGTGCCCGCCTCACCGCAAGCCCCATTGACTCCATGCAGCCTAGCCTATGGCCAATTGCAGACTGCGAAGCTAGTGGTCTGAGGAGAAAAGGGATGGTGACTGGGCAGGCTGGATGCTACTCCAAGCCTCAGTCTCCAACCCTGGTACCTGGAAGTCTGTTCCTCAGCTGACTCCCCCTCCCTGTCACATTTTGCCACCCGAACTCGATCTGAACCGACAGAACTGTTCGGTCATTTTGGAGTTCGGAATCAAGTTCGGTTTGGGTTTGGGTTTAGTTGTTCGAACAGACCGAGTTCGGGCCACACTCCAAACTACGTTTGCACATCCCTAAAAAACACTGAAACCACACAAGGCTGCATACAAAACCAGCAAAACAAGTATTTTTAAAGTGACCTTAGTCACCAAAT
Organism: Sphenodon punctatus; assembly: GCA_003113815.1. Taxonomy (NCBI): domain Eukaryota; kingdom Metazoa; phylum Chordata; class Lepidosauria; order Sphenodontia; family Sphenodontidae; genus Sphenodon; species Sphenodon punctatus. The sequence continues at coordinate 3,102,267 of QEPC01011258.1, read as the reverse complement.
AACTTTGTCACCAAATAAATTCTTTGGGAAAGCGTCTATCGTTGATTTGTATTTATTTTTATTTTTCACATTTAATACCCAACCCCTCCTGCCTCAGGCAGCTTGGGGCAGCTTATGTGTCCAATAAACATATAAAACAGTATACAATTCTAAAACATCTAAATCAAATTAAATATTTATTTGCTGAAGCCATAAACTGTGGCAAAATAATCATTAAAAATGCAGTAAACATACAGTACATAGGGTATATGTATAGTGTATCAAACATCTAAAAATTCATTCAATCCCCCACCCCATATTAACTCCCCCCATCCTACCCATTCCCTCCACCAAATACCTGGCAAAACAACCAAGTCTTACACTGCCGCCAGAAGGTGAGCAGATCTGGGCAGAGGTGGACCTCCACCAGAAGGAAGTTCAAAGCAACAGACCTGCCTCCAAGAACACCCTTCTCACAGGAGCCACCCAACAAAAACATGGGACCTCCAGGAGGGTGCCCCCAGATGACCACAGGGGCCACCCCGGGGCATGGGGAATGAGGTGATCCCTCAGGTAGGTAGAACACAGACTGTTTAGGGCTTTATAGGTCAGCACCAGCACCTTCAATCTGGTCCAGAAGACTATAGGCAGCCAGTGCAGTGCACAAAGAACTGGAGTAATTTGCTCACAACAACCCATCCCCATAAGCAGATGGGTCACTGCATTCTGCATGAGCTGCAGCCTCCGGACCATCACAATGGGCAGCCCCACGTAAAGCACATTGCAATAATCCAGTCTCAAGGTAACGAATGCATGGATGATGGTGGCACGGTCCTGATCAGAAATATATGGCCGGAGCTGTCTTACCACATATAATTGGCAGAAGGTCCCCTTAGCCACAGCCACCATCTGGACATCCAGGCGCAGCTGGGGATCGAGGAGCACCCCCATGGGTGGCCAAAGGAAGGCAAATCCGATCAACGATGGGCGTCCCACCCTCGCCCAGATCACTGACCCTGCTAACGAATATCACCTCCATCTTATCAGGATTCAGCTTCAGGAGGGAGTGAGGGGAGTTCCCCTCTTTCTCCCCCTCCCCTATGGAAGCCAGGGTGGTTGGAAAAGATGCCCTAAACCCCATTCTGATTGGCTGGGTTCCTCCATAGGAACCCAGCCTGGGACCCCTCCCCAATCCCCCAGAGAGCATCGCTTCCCCAGGGCACCATCTGGAGCATACTCACTGGGGAGTTGGGGAGGTGACTCCACTTAGAGTCTCCCCTCTCTCCTGCTTGTGGCCTGCCCAGGGGAGCAGGAGTGAGGGAGAGAAGACATCCCCTGCGTCTAGGGATGTGCGAATGTGGTTTGGGGGTTGGGGCAAATACGGGGTGTTCAGCCCGTCCGCAAACCCCCCAAACCCAAACTGCCCCTCGCCCAAACCAAGTTCGGGTTCCGAACCTGTTCAGGGGGGCAGGGGGAAACCCGGTTTCCTGTCCCTCCAGGCTGCACGAGTGGAAGGGACGCTGGCGGTGGCGGCTCCAGCAGTGCTGCAGAGTGCTTCAGGCTTCTACTAGGCCTTCTGGGTCAGGTGACCAGATCAGGTGACCCGGAAGGCCTAGTAAAAGCCTGAAGCATTCTGCTGCTGCTGCTGGACCCAGCCCCGCTGCTGCCGCCGGACCTGGGCCCAGAGCCCCAGCACCACCAGGTAGGCTGGGCTCCAGCCCTGGGTCCGGTGGTGGCCGCAGCAGCGGCCATGGGTCCAGCAGGGGCGGTGCTCTGGAGCGCTTCAGGCTGCTACTAGGCCTTCCGGTTTGACCCAAAAGGCCTAGTAGCAGCCTGAAGCGCTCCGGAGCATCATCGCCACTGGACCCACTGCCGGACCCACCCACCACCGGACCCAAGGCCAGAGCCCCGACACCACCAGGTAGGGCCATGGATGATCCTGGGAGGGTTTTTAAAAGAAAAAAATCCTGGGCGGGGGGGTGCTCCCCGGCACCCCCTCCACCTGCGCAGCCTGGAGGGGGGAGGGAAAACTGGGTGTCCCCCCCCCCCGCCTGAACGGGTTCAGTCCAAATGGACCGGACCGAACTGAATGGTTTCGGGTTTGGCCGAACCCCGAACGGGCCAAACACTGAGCCGCTCGGTGTTTGCACACACACCCCTGCCTCCCTGCGGAGGTTCTATAGCCAGGCTGGGAGGCTCTGGTCCCACTGCTGGGAGGGAGGAAGGAGCCAGAAGGAGGTGTCCCTCCAACTCCGCATGCAGGTCCTGTGCACCGCACAGCGGGAAGGCTCCTTTAGTCAGCCCTCCCCATTTGGCTTCTTGCTGTGCACCAGCGCTGATCAGCTGATTGGCACTGGTGCACAGGCAGAAACCAAATGGGGAGGGCTGGTTAGAAGAGCCTCCCTGCTGCGTGGCACACAGGACCTACACAGGGAGGCTGGGGCAAGGCAGTGGCCACACCGGAACAACAGCAATGGGGCAGAGGTGTTGGCGGGGGCATGGCATTAAGAGAGAACAGGGCTCACAACCCTCTTTTTGATTATCCAATCCCAAACAATTAAACTTTTTTTTAATGATGGGGCATAACCCAGCACTAGCCATTGCAGAGGGTTCATCTCACAACCCCTTTTTTGATTTTCCAAACTAGGGCTGTAAGGAAAGGGAAGTTCCAAAGCTGTGGTGCAGTCACTGAGAATGCCTCTCTGTGGGCCCGAGTCATATAAAACTGGTCCAGTGATGGAACCTTCAAGAGGGCACTCTTGGCCAAACTTAAGGGCCATGAAGGGACATAAGGAGAGAGGTGGTCCTTCAGATATTTAGGGCTGAAACTGTTTAGGGCTTTAAAGGTCAATCCCAGAGTGTATTGACCTTTAAATTGAATTTATTTATTTATAAAAACATTTTTATACCGCTCCCCCCCCCCCCATGGCAGCCCAGGACAGTATATAACATATAATAACAACAACAATTAACTAATTATTATATGTTGTATAACATCTCATGGTTGATTTTGCACATGGAGACAGATTAGGGTTGCTGCTGGTATACTATGCACCTTCCTGTACAGCAGCTTCCCTACTTGCTTTAGTCGATCTGGTAGGAGGAGGGGGCTTGTGCCCAGAATGCTACAGGCTAAAGGCAGCCAGTGCAGACTCTTAAACACTGGTGTAATGTGGTCCCGGCGGTGACCCAACCCCATCAAGAGATGGACTGCCACATTCCGCACAAACTGCAGCTCCCAAACAATCTTTAAGGGCAGCCCCACATAGGGTGCATCACAGTATTCCAGCCTTGAGGTCATGAAGGCATGGATGACGGAAAGAAAGGGACATAGCCTTCTCACTAGATGTAATTAGTGAAAGGCACTCCTGGCCACAGCCACAACCTGACGTTTCAGGTGCAGCTGGGGATCCAGGAGCACCCCTGGATGCTAGGGGTGGGACTTTTGGTTTTAACCGAAACAGCCTGAAAGTGGCTTTTTTGGTTTAAAACCAAAGCAACCAAAACTTTGGCTCTCTCAGTTCCCAGTTTTCTGATCTTATCTTCCCATTGAAGTCAATGGGAAATCCTCTCATTGACTTTAATGGGAAGAGTCAGCCAGCCGGACAGAGAAACCTGCCATACCCCATTCCCCGGGACCCACTCCCAGCCTCGAAGGGTGGGGAATCTGGGGATGGAGATCCACATCCCTAACACCCCCGTCTCCTCCCCCAGGGCTCAGATTTACCCCCATCCCCCAGGGCCCTGCACTTACCGCTGCTGGTCCAGGTCCGGAGGATGGGAGTGAGGAACAGTCACTGACTGGGCTACCAGCTGGGCCTCCTCTGCTGCTAGCTGGAACCAGCTCTGCTGCCAGGTCGCTGGGCCTTCTCCACTGAGGGGTGGCGGAGAAGGCCTAACCGCCTGGCAGTGGAGTCAGCTCCTGCCACCAGCCAGCAGCAGAGGAGGCTCAGCCACCAGCAGAGGAGCCAGCTCCACTGCTGGGCAGCTGGGCCATCTCCTCTTCTTTCTTGGTCTGAAGGAAGAAAATGCTGCTGAAGCAGCAGCACACATGCACAAATTGGCCAGCAAGGCCATTCTACTAGGGATGGGCGAACGCGGTTCGGAAGTTCGGAGTTCGGCCCGAACTCAGCCTGTTCGGACGAACACGAACTGATCGAACCGAACTCAATTCCGAACGTCGAAATGACTGAACAGTTTGGTCAGTTCGGATCACGTTCGGGTGAGTTCAGGTGGCAAAAACGTGTCACTGGAAGGCAAAACGTGACATGGAGGGGGAGTCAGCTGAGGAGCAGACTTCCAGGCACCAGGGGTGGAGAGGCTTGGAGTAGCAGGCAGTCTGCCCAATCACCATCCCTTTTTGCCTCAGTCCACTGGCTTTGCAGTCTGTGATTGGCCACTGACTAGGCTGCACGGAGTCAACGGGGCTTGTGATGAGGCAGGCGCAGCAAGAAACAAAACTGATTGCCACCGCCCTTCCCAACACCTTCTGAGCTAGTCACTGTTCCTGAACAGCAAGCGTTTCAGAAGGCTCCCTCTCTCTCAGCAGTTTTTGTTCCTTCCTATTCCTAATCCATTGCCATCCTCCTCCTATTTCACCCATCCAACCCATTTACCTCCATATTATCATTTATTTAGATTATATTAGATAGATTTAGGTGTTATTTTTTGTTTTTACCCCTCCCTGTGTTCACTGTGTTCAATCTTCCTCCCTCCCTCCCCCCTCCATTGAATCCTTTCCCTCTCCCTCTTATTCCATCCCTGATTCCCTTCCCCTGTTTTAAGTTTTGGATTTATTTAGAGTAGGATTATTATTAGATTGATTTTCATTTCAGTTTTGTACCCCTCCCTGTGTTCTTTGTGTTTCCCCCTGTGTAATATTGTATATATAGATAGATAGTTATTAGATAGATAGTTACTAGATAGATATACATAGTAGTTAGCTTAGTTATAGAGATAGATAGAGATACAGTGTGTTTGTAGGACAAGGCCTTTGTAGTTAATTATTAGGATATTCCATTTAGTTCAATAGGTTTTAGAATAGTTAATAGCAGTTAGATTTAGTGTAGAGATAGATATATATAAAAAAAGAAACAGCCACTCCAGCCCCAGGACCCACCATCAGGGTTCTGGGGCCTACGTTACTGGCAGGGAGGGCTGTGGCCAATATGTATCTAGAAGCTGCCACTCTAGCCCCAGGACCCACCGTCATGGGTCTGGGACCATCATTCCTCGCACAGAGGCGATGTCATTCCACTGCACCAAGAAACAGCCACTCCAGTCCCAGGACCCGCCGTCGGGGTTCTGGGGCCAAGTTACAGGCAGGGAGGGCTGTGGTCAATATGTATCTAGGAGGTGCCACTCTAGCCCCAGAACCCACCTTCATGCATCTGGGGCCATCATTCCTCACACAGAGAGCCTTTTTCTGACTCCCAAACTGAACCGAACTGGACCGAACCGAATGACCGAACAGGAACCATGATCTGTTCGCCCATCCCTACATTCTACGCATGTGCAACCCTTATCGAAAATGGCACCAGCAGCATCAGCACCATTTTGGAAGAGGGCAGCTGTTCTTCACATGCGTGGAATGGCTGCCCTCTTCCAAAATAGCTTCACGCATATGCAGAATGTCTACCCTCTTCCAAAATGGCGCCGATGCTGTCAGCGCCATGTTGGGCTGATGGTTTTCATAATCCCTAGGGACTACAAAAAAATGGGCTGTGTGCCCCAAGCCCAATATCCCCTGAGGCAAAAAGGACAAACAATCAGACAGGGAACAGCCACTACCCCTCCCTCCCACTTCCTTGCCTTTGCCTCTCACTCAAGGGAGCCCCCACCCTCATAAAATTCTCCCATCTGCCACCCAGGAGAACAGCCCCCCCACCCTCTGCCCATACCCCTCCCTCTCACCAAAGGGCCTGGGCAGTTCCCAAATCCCATCACCTTCTACATTCAAATAAACAAACAACCCCCCCCCCTGTTGTTATTACCCCTATTATTGCCTCCTTTGGCGCTGTCGAAGGGTGCCTTTTGGTGTTGCCCTTCAGTGATGCCTTTTATGCTGAAGCACAGGCTGGAGGGGTCCATGGCTGCTGCTGGCATGGTGTCCTCCCATATGTCTGCCTGTGCCTTTCCAAACCCTGCCCCCCACTCTCCCCTGGAAAATGCTCCCCCTGGGGGGCTTACGATGTTCCATGTCCAAGGGGAGCTCAGGGGACCAACAGGCACAGCAGCAGCAGCAGCAGCAACAAGAGTTGGAGAATGGGAGCCCATTCTCAGTGCTTGCCATGACAGCTAGTGAAGATCCTTCCTGTATCACTGAGGAAATCTACTCAGTTGAGCAGTTGGAAGAAACGGAGGACATAACAGACGAGGTGTCCCTTATATGCTTGTGGGATACACTTTGAATATTATATGACGGCTAGTAAGGGTCTGGAAATATCGTGAGAAGGGCTGTGAGACCCATGTGTGAGAATATGATGGAGTCACTCAAAGAAGAAAGGAAGCTTTCTCACCAGATGGAGTTGATGAAAAGCACTCCTGGCCACTACCACAACCTGACAGTCCAAGTGCAACAAGCAGTGGAAACTGGCCCCCCAGGGTGTTTGGGACACTGCCCAACAAGTACTGAGGGGCCTGCCGCCACCGCTTAAAAAAACAACAACGCGCCACTGCTTCTGATAGTGCCGCAGCAGCCAGGCTCTGACTTTGCTCTGGCTGCTGCGGCACTGTCAGTTCTCACTTTCAGGATCCACTCCTGAGGAGTGGATCCCAGAAGGCACAAAAAGGCTAAGCCCAAACAGCGTTTTCTATTGAAAACGCGATTTGGGTGGCTGAGCTCCTCAGTCCACAGCACGTACAGGACGTGCTGTGGAGGGAGGGGCTAGCCTTTCCATTGCACTCAGTGGGTGCAAGGAAAGCTCTCTCCAGGGTGCTTGCTGAAAGCGCCCTGGTGAGATGCCTTGGACCGGGTGTCTGAGGCAGGGACCAGCACGCATGCGTGCTGGTCCCTGCCTCACACACCCGGTCCAAGGCATCTCACCAGGGCGCTTTCAGCAAGCACCCTGGAGAGAGCTTTCCTTGCACCCACTGAGTGCAATGGAAAGGCTAGCCCCTCCCTCCACAGCACGTCCTGTACGTGCTGTGGACTGAGGAGCTCAGCCACCCAAATCGCGTTTTCAATAGAAAACGCTGTTTGGGCTTAGCCTTTTTGTGCCTTCTGGGATCCACTCCTCAGGAGTGGATCCTGAAAGTGAGAACTGACAGTGCCGCAGCAGCCAGAGCAAAGTCAGAGCCTGGCTGCTGCGGCGCTATCAGAAGCAGTGGCGCGTTGTTGTTTTTTTAAGCGGTGGCGGCAGGCCCCTCAGTACTTGTTGGGCAGTGTCCCAAACACCCTGGGGGGCCAGTTTCCACTGCTTGTTGCACTTGGACTGTCAGGTTGTGGTAGTGGCCAGGAGTGCTTTTCATCAACTCCATCTGGTGAGAAAGCTTCCTTTCTTCTTTGAGTGACTCCATCATATTCTCACACATGGGTCTCACAGCCCTTCTCACGATATTTCCAGACCCTTACTAGCCGTCATATAATATTCAAAGTGTATCCCACAAGCATATAAGGGACACCTCGTCTGTTATGTCCTCCGTTTCTTCCAACTGCTCAACTGAGTAGATTTCCTCAGTGATACAGGAAGGATCTTCACTAGCTGTCATGGCAAGCACTGAGAATGGGCTCCCATTCTCCAACTCTTGTTGCTGCTGCTGCTGCTGTGCCTGTTGGTCCCCTGAGCTCCCCTTGGACATGGAACATCGTAAGCCCCCCAGGGGGAGCATTTTCCAGGGGAGAGTGGGGGGCAGGGTTTGGAAAGGCACAGGCAGACATATGGGAGGACACCATGCCAGCAGCAGCCATGGACCCCTCCAGCCTGTGCTTCAGCATAAAAGGCATCACTGAAGGGCAACACCAAAAGGCACCCTTCGACAGCGCCAAAGGAGGCAATAATAGGGGTAATAACAACAGGGGGGGGGGTTGTTTGTTTATTTGAATGTAGAAGGTGATGGGATTTGGGAACTGCCCAGGCCCTTTGGTGAGAGGGAGTGGTATGGGCAGAGGGTGGGGGGGCTGTTCTCCTGGGTGGCAGATGGGAGAATTTTATGAGGGTGGGGGCTCCCTTGTGTGAGAGGCAAAGGCAAGGAAGTGGAAGGGAGGGGTAGTGGCTGTTCCCTGTCTGATTGTTTGGCCTTTTTGCCTCAGGGGATATTGGGCTTGGGGCACACAGCCCATTTTTTTGTAGTCCCTAGGGATTATGAAAACCATCAGCCCAACATGGCGCTGACAGCATCGGCGCCATTTTGGAAGAGGGTAGACATTCTGCATATGCGTGAAGCTATTTTGGAAGAGGGCAGCCATTCCACGCATGTGAAGAACAGCTGCCCTCTTCCAAAATGGTGCTGATGCTGCTGGTGCCATTTTCGATAAGGGTTGCACATGCGTAGAATGTAGGGATGGGCGAACAGATCANTGATTAAGTAATGTAATGTCCATCCAACATTAACCCTTGGAACTCCTTGCTGCCTGGTTATGCCGCCTACCGTTGTCCTGGCTCCGCCCACCATTGCCCTGGCTCTGCCCACCGGCCGGCCTTACTGCCCCTCCAACTTCAACACCCACCAGCTGCCCCTGGCAGCAAGGAATCTAGGGGCACCCCAAGGCTGTGAACCTTGGTAGCCAGAAGATGCGGGACCCCATTAATGATGGAAGTCTCAATTTCCCCCAAGTCACAGGGCCAGCCAACCATCATCACTTCAACCCACATCCAGTCCCCAACAGCATCTAGACACTGGGTAAGCAACAAGACCTCAAAGCTTGAGTTGGATGAAAAGGAGAGGTAAAACTGGGTGTTGTCAGCATATTGATGGCACCTCACACCAAACCTCTATACAATCTCACCCACCAGCATCATATACACATTGAACAGGAGGGGAAATAAGATGAAACTCTGCAGAACTCCTCAAGGGATGTCACAAGGGGACGATGAGTAATCGCCCATCACCACCTACTAGAACCTCTCCAACAAGAACGAAAGAAACCACTTAAGATCAGCCCCATGCACCCTTGCCCCACATCCTGCTGTCATGCCAACAAAACTTCGCGATCAACTGTGTTAATAAAGGCTGCTGAAAGATTGTACAAATTCAACAGAATACAATTTCCTCGGTCAATTTGCAGATGTAGATTGTCAATCAAGACCATGCATGGTCTCAGTGCTATACCCAGGACAAAAGCCAGACTGAAGAGTAAGCATCAAGCAATGCTTTCTTGAGCAGCCATCAGACAACCAGAGTTTTGAGGGTGACTGGCAATATGCCCCAAAATCCCAGCCAGAAATGGCACCAATGGGTCCTATCTGGCTTTCCTAGCCAGGATGGGCAAGAAGCTAATTCGCAGCTGTTTACCTGCATTGCTCTAAACACATCCTTCGCATCAGTGGGCAACACCAATTGAAACGGATCCAAATAAATCAGACAAATCTGAGTTTCTACAATCCTAAGGGGAAGGGTGAGTGTGACAGGGGACCCCTAGTCTGCACAGTTTTGGGGAATAGCTCTGGTCCCCTGCCCAGTGTTAGTGGGGCACCCTGCAGTACCCCACTTCCAGAGGCATAGGTACCCTAGATGTAATGGCAGGCCTCCACGCTTGCCCCTACAGCCAGTCCTTGACCCACCTATTAAGGACTTACCCCAACAATGGTGGATCCCTTGAAATCAAAACATATAAAGCATAACCAAAAGTCCAATATTTGGGAGAATCCACCTGAGTACTTCCAGTCCTGTTCCAAGGTTGAGGCCTACTTCCCTGCAAGAGGCCTGGGCTTCAAGAAGCTCTGCTCTGGGCCACTGTCTGACCATTCCGGGGCTTCCTAGCCCTAGGCAGCCTGCGTCTCTGGAGGGAATACTTCTCCCTGTGCTGTCTCCAGCTAACTGCTCCCTCTTTGGGCTGTGCTGTCTTAATATAGCTAGGAGTCTCTCCTTCCTAGCCTGCCTTAAAGGGCCAGAGTGCCTTTTGTCCTTTAGCTTTATGTTCTGGATGCTATTTTGTGACTTCTTGTTGGTTTCTTTGCCATTTATGGCACCATGGTGCCACATTTGGGGTAGAAATGTAAGTAAGTAAATAAATAAATAAATAAATAAATAGTTCCTGAGGTAGAGATAGCCAATTAGCTAGGGCTGGCACAGGAGCCATGGGTATTTGAAGCTGCACTCCTCCATTTCAAGCCAGTGGTAGAGCATGCAACACCAGTGCAGCCACAGATAATACTGCACCATCTCTCCATGCACTGAAGAGAGTTTGGCTAGTGACTTCACATAGGCCCTTTTCACACAGACCACGGTGGGTGGAAGGATGGGTGGGCGGTGCGCTGGGTGGACAGTGCATGGGGGTGAATTCCCACAACGCCCCCCCACCTCTACCCATCTCCATGCACGGAGCATTGGGCACTGGCTCCCGTTGCTCCGTGCATGGGTGATGGGTGGAGTGCGGGAGCGAGCTTCCCCCCCACTATCCACAGTGTTCCCACGGGCACCCACCCATCCCCCCACACCCGGTGTGGTGTTCGTACGGGTGTTACCCTCCTGCAAATGAGTGCAAAGGGGGGCATCCATGTGAAAATCGCCATAGTCACTGGCCATGCATGCATCCCATCCTCTGTCTCCCAATATCACTCTTGAGGTTATTTTTATAAAGCATTGACCATTTTTAAAATGGACGCTGTGGGGCGGTGGGTCTGTGTGCACTTGGTGGAGCATACATGCACTTCTGGTGAGTGGGGGAGGGTTTAGACAGCGGCGGATGGATGTGTGCACTGCTCAGTGTGTGTCCCCATCCACTCACCAGCCACCCATGGCCCTGCACAGAGCAAACCAGGTTTTTCCAGGTTGCTCCATGTGGGGAGATGGGTGGGGGTGGCTGGGTACACTGGCAGTACCACATGTGTACACTGGGTGGACCTGCATGGTACCGTCTGGTGAAAAAACGGCCATTGTTCCACAGTGTGCAAGTATGAAAGTCCTCTATGCATCTGATCCTCATGCTGCTGCCCTGAAGCTAGCCATGCTGACATGAATGGAGATAGTGCTGGCACAGCAGCTTGAAGACTGCACTGTTCAAGAGCTATTTCTCTTGTTTCCCTGGCAAGAATACTGCTGTGTTTTTTCTCCTTTATGAGTATTTCATACTTGTGCATGCAGAGACAAGTCGGGATACAGCCCTAGATCCTTCAGCAGTTTTTCAAATCATGTTATTCCCCATCCCTCCCCCACAATATCTTTTAATTGTGTAGTCAGAACTTTAGAGTTCTTAACAGCAGCAAAAGGTCACTTATTTAATAACACAGTTAAATGAAAACTATGGAAATATAAAAATAGCATTTAAAAGTAGCAGCAATTTCAAACTTTTTTTCAGTCAGCAGGTGGCAGTAGCTTAAAGCATCTCAGACCAACTTATTCCAGATCTTAGACATGAAGGGAAATCAAGCAATTTTCAAATGCATTGAAATATCAATGAACTTAGCAGAATATTGGAGATTTTATGTTGTATAAAACATTTTGGATTAGGGACTCTTCACAATCTAAAGAAGAAATTACTATTTGAGTATTAACCTCGTGCTGCTCCTCTGTTTTATCAGGAAGTATTCCTTCTCAAAGGGCCACCTTTTCTACCAAAATACCACGCAAAAATCATTCTGAGAATAATTAGGGAAGCTGAACTATACTATACAAATGGGTGCTGCACTCCACATGGAGTCCCTGAAATACGAAGCATTGGACATGGGGATATAAATGGACAGAATGATAAGGACCTGGGATCCAACCCTAGCCACCCCCCCAAGGCTATGGGTGGAGAAGTAACCACCGCCAGCTCAGTAAAATCAAGATTCCGGCTAACCAGAAGTCCCAGTCCACCACAGGGTCGCCCTTGGGAATGAAATTTAATAGCCGGAAGATGGTACGGCACAAAACCTTCAAATTCAAGGGGATGCTGGACCCAAGTTTCCTGGACAGATATTACCTAATATTTCTTAAGATGCTTGGTGAAATCTGCCTCTCCCTTTTGCCTACACCAGCCTGCAATATTCCATGAGCACAAAGCCAGGGGTTTAGCAAGATTGGCCACAGGCAGTCACCGGGCGAACAAAGGAGGACTTTGAATATTATCTGATGAAGTGGGCCCTTGGGTGGGCGGCCCCAAAGGTGACGCAATTGGGGGCAACGTGGGAGATGCTGGAAATTGGATCTGAGTCTCAGAGAAAGAGCCCCGCCCTTCTGCTCCAATAGAGACTAATGGTGAGCAATTCTGCCTGGGGATCTGGGCCATGCAAAAATGCAGACTCACTTAGGAACGGCAAGGAAGGGTCATCTGTCACTGCCACATTAGAGGATGGTTCATAAGAAGCGAATTTCTGGAGCCTCTCCTGAATTGAATTGAATTGGTCCAAGGTCCAAGGAAAGCTGTCTTGGGCAGGGGTCTGTTGTAAGAGCCTGTTGCCCTCTTTGGATACCGGCTAGATGGAACAAATAGGCACCTACTACAGGACTGTGACAGTAGGGGGGAAACCACTGTGTCGATATAAACATGGCCAAGATGAACTCCCGAAGCAGCAAACCGGTCAGCATATTGGAGCAAGCTGTCCAAAATAACAGGGGATTTGAACTGTATCACCAGCCATTGGTTATTGTTAGCAAAAGGCAGAGAGGTAAAACTTAAAAATATGGTCTAAAGGAACAGGATAGTGGATGATATTAGAAATATGACGTCTAATACTAGTCTTAGAAGACCACCAGGGAAAATAGTCAGAAGGCAAGGGGGCTATCAGGAACACAGGGGAGGAAGCAGCTGGGTTACATACGTGCTTTCCCCGAGGCCGTGATGGCCCTCTGTTTTCAACGAGGGTGGAAAGGGTAGGACCCTGAGTAGCAGTTCCGCCATCCCCCAGCGATTGACAAGAGACTGAACAACCTTGAGCAAGCTTAGCAGCTGAAAATCCATGAAGAGCTGCTTTGCATACCTCCACGGCCTCAAGAATATTTTTAAGCTGGAGGGACTGTGCCAGAAGCTGCACTAAGAGTCTTTAACAGCAAGGTGCGGGTGCAAGTTATCTATGGGGCCGAACTATGGGCCTTTTCCTACTCCCAGGCTATTAACCCAGTACAGCAAGGTTTCTTACGTGTCTTGTGGGTCAGCCAAGAGGTACCCCACATGCAGTGGTGAGGCTTGAACTGGGTCAGAGGGCCTGGTCTCAGGTGGCCACAGAAATGGCCTTGAAATTTGGGTGAAATTGTTCACCAAACAATGCTCTGCCTTGCTACAGTTGGCTGGTCACGACACCTTTGTTAGCCTGTGGGTTCGAGCAGTAGAGGAGCACTTACGGTCTATTGGCCTCTCCAAGGAATACCTTACCCACAGGCCCCTCGGCTCAGTCAAGAAACAGGTACTGACTAGGTCGATTGATATCTACCGTCAGGGAGAAATTGGGAAGATCTCCTCCTCGCCCCATATGAGGGATTATCCAGGTTGGGTTCCGGATCAGGGCCAAATGGCAGAATACCTTGCCACCTCCATCTCAGCCAGAGCTAAGCACCTTACCTTCGGTGCCAGGGTCAATTCCTTTCCCTCCCAAGTCTTGGAGGGACGTAGGCAGGGAGTGCCGTTCTTGAAGCGACTGTGTCCTTTTGATAATGAGTCGGTAGAAATGGTCAGCCATATTATTCTACGTTGCCACCTTTACGATGCCCAGAGGGAAGAGTTTTTGGGTGCCCGTTTGAGTCTCTTTCCTGGGAGGTCAGACATGTTCTTATTACAGCTTTTGTTTAACTCCCTTGACCCCCAGGATATTAGAAATTTGGCAGCCTTTTTAGTAAAGGCATCCTATTCCAGAAAGGCCTTCCTGGAATACAAACATTGGGCTCCAGCCCATCCTTAACTTGTCTTTGTTCCCTCCCTACGATCCACCGCAGTGCTTAATTCCTTTTGGGTCTGTTTTAGTTTCATTGCCAATTCTCTCCCCATGGTTATTTTCTATTTAACTGTTACTGCTTATTATTAGTGCTAACTGTGCCCCTGTGAGGGCTTTTTTACTTAGATTTGCTTATCCCCCCATTGTTGGGGTGCCTGTCTGTGCCCCAGCTGTCAACCAGGGGCAGGTGGGCATTTAGATTTATCATGGCCTTATTGCCTTTTAGTTTGTAGTTTTTAGTTTGTATGCTATTATCGGGTATTTCCCCCGGATTTCCTTACCCAGTTTTTTTCTTGCTTTGTGTATTATGATATGGTCTTGGACCGTAATAAATTACTGACTGACTGAGTGCTGCATTTCAGAATAGTGACTGTCTTCAGAGAAAGTGAGTTCAGTAGTTTCTTTGTCTTTAAAAATGTTCTGCTTCCTACAGTGAAGAAAATAAAGGCTACTTACTGTAACTTAGTTCTTTGAGATGGCTCTGTGCATTCTCACTTATGAGATCACGTGATGTTTTGAGCAATCTGGGTAGCCTGTGACTCTAATAGCAGTCCTCTGTATGCTTCCAGAGTGTTCTGGAAGCTTTGCAGCTCCTACCCCTCCCTCTCACACACCAACCCTTGAGAGAGTAGAAGAGTATAAAGAGAGGGGAAGGAGCCAAATCCAATCAGTTCCTTCCCATCCAGCTGGCAAATTATGCGTCTTCTGAGGGGAAGGTGGGCAGGTAGTGAGAATGCACAGAACCATCTTGAACTAAGTTATGGTAAGTAACCTTTATTTCTCCTTTGAGTAGCTCCGTGATTCTCACTTATGGAAGAATATAAACAGTTAACTGAAACCTCAAGGCAGAATAGTAGAAAGTACTGCTCTTCCAAAAAAAATCTATCTCCGTGCCGCCAAGCCCAAGGCATAGTGTCTGACGAAGGTATCAGAGGATGACCATGTGGCAGGTTTGCAAATGTCCTGTATAGGGATTTGTCAAAACGCTGCAGTAGTGGATGCTACTGCCCATGTGGAGTGTGCCCTCAGGCCAGCTGGGATGTCTCTGCCTGAGTTCTAATAACAGTGTGCACTACAGGGCACAATCGCCTTTGATATTCTCTGTGTGGACAATTTCTTGTCTTGAATTTTCCCTCCAACAGAGAGGAAGAGGATATCTGATTTTCAGAAGAATTTAGTATGGTCTAGATAAAAAGCTAGAGCTCGTTTTATATCCAGCGTATGTAATGTAGCCTCCAATGATGTTGCATGAGTCTTCGGAAGAACACTGGAAGAGCAATTGTTTGATTGATATGAAAAGAAGACCCTATCTTAGGACAAAAGGAGGGGTCCATCATTAATTGTACTTCGTCTGTATAAAACTGTAGATACATGCTATAAATCTAATATACCTAGCCACATGTAAAGGAGAGTTCCAGCAAGGAATAACTCCATTGGATAAAGGGAAAATAGTAAATGCAATTGTGTCAGAACTTAAAAGAAGTTCTGACCCAAAGTTCTGACCATCATACAATTGAGCCGGAGTACACTTCTGCTGGACATCTTTCTTAGGCTAAGAAGTCTGCATACCCATTACCCACCACTTCTCTGCCACTCACAACAGTTTTCTCACAGGCAGAAGGGGGAAAGATGTCATTTGAATTTATCTCAGCATTATTAGTTTGAGTCAGACAGCTAGAGCAATCAACTTGCTCAATTGTGCAAAAATAAGTTGTAAGGTTTTGCTAATTAGCAGGATTTTATCAGCCATTAGCTCCATAGGTACCGTACAATCCCCATTTTCAGTGGTTCCTGACCAGATCCTACCAAAGAGTCAGAAACTTGCAAATGATTTCCCTTCTCCAATTTCCCTTGCTGTGAATCCCCTTTTAACTTTGACTCAAATTCCTGATTTAGCCTTGGCAACTTAAATTAGGCCTGTAGGGCATCAGATAGCACTGCACTACCCAAGGAGGAATCAGGAGTTTCTTCTACCTCAGGGTCCAAGGCAGCAAAGGAATTAATGAGTGGGTTAAGAGAGCCCAGCACATTTTCACTAAATTTCTGTGGTCCCCAAGACTTAGTATTTTGGATATAAACATCCAGCTTCCTTTGTTTCAGGGGTGGAGAGTCCTGACCATTCAAGATTATTGGCCTTTTAGTTTTAGGAGGCATAATTAATAATTTAAAACATATAAAATTAGATTACTGTAAAAGCTAGTAATAACCACCCTTAACTTAGGCCGCTTTTACACGGACGCCACCCACCCACGAACACCCAGAAAAACCCATTGGATGGGTGGGAAAGTGTCCATGTAAATGTCCATGAGTGGGTGGGGCGTGTGCTCGACCCACCCGCCAACACCCACGGAGCAGCCGCGAGGAAGCCAGAGCCCTCCGTGGGTGGAGATGGGTGTCCAACACCCAAGCATCCATGTAAAAATGAAAACACCCACACCCACTGCGCCGGTGCCAGGGGGAACGCACGTGCCACCACGCAGACACGTCCATGGTGGGGGGAAGCTGGAAGTCCGGTTGAGAGTCCATAAAGGAGGACGGAACCACACCCCATGTGTGTGGGCTCCCACGATGGCGACCAGGAAGGCCAACGAGAAGGCCAAGGGAGCTGATGATGCCCCACGCGCGGGAAGAGGCAGGGTGAGCACGGGGACCCAGGAGCGCCCAGGGAGGGAGAGTCCTGGCGAGGCGGTGCAGGGGGAGGGGTGCCCCAGGCAGAAGGCACAAGGGCTGGGAGGTACGAGGGGGGGTACCCTCCGGCAGGGAAAAAAAGGGGGGTAAACGTGCCAGGCTGTAACACAGCTCATGTGTCCCAGCACAGGGCAGAGGGGTCGCACCGACAGCCCTCCTGGTCGAGGACCCCCAGCCCAGCACATCCCAGGGGCACAGCCCAAGGAGCAGCAGTGAGAGTGAGGTGAGCATGAGGGAACCACCTCCCCCCACAGGGATGGGCCCCAGACCCGGCACCATGTGCCAGGGAACACAGGGCAGGCAGCAGCCACATAACCCAGTCCCCCATCCCTGCAGGACAGCTCCCAGATAACGGAGCACCGCACTACCGGGACGACAGCCGAGGAGGTCCCCCCTGACCCCAGGTGAGCAGGGGGAAACCCCAGGGGGGAGAGGGGGGCAGGCCCCTCGGGGGCATGGAGGGGGCCAACAGGAACCAGAGTAACCCCTAATGCACTACCCCCAACAGGACATGACCATCACCACAGCTGCCACATCCACAGGGCGGGCCCCATGCCGCCAAGTCGGTCGGCCCCCCACACGCAGGTCCCAAAAGGGGGAACCCTGGTCAAGGCAGGAGATCAGGGACTTCATATGCATGTGGGGGTCCAAAAGGGTCCAGCATGACCTGGTGCACAGCTACAAGACCAGACAGGTCTATGAAGCCATCGCCCAGGAGATGCAGTGGCAGGGGTACAGTAGGGATGTCACCCAGTGCATGCAGCAGGCAAAGGACTTGAGGTCCGGATATAAACATATCAAGGACAACAATCTAAAGTCCATCTGGGTCATGCGCACAGCTGAGTTCCAGGAGGAGCTGCACAAGTTTCTCTGCATGGACGGGGACATTGTGGCCTCCCGCACACATGGCAGTGCCTTCACCAGGGGCAGACGCAGGGCCACCATGCAACCCCCCTGACAGATCCCACAGAGCGGGGGGGGGGAGGTGCCCCTGGCAAGGCCAGCCAGGAAGCGGGAGGGGACAGCCCCGTCTCACAGGGGGAGGAGGCGCCCTGGGGATCCGAGCACCGGACCACCACACTCAGTGCGCGCCCCCAACACCCACAGGTCTACCGGCCACAGGGACAGGGGGCGCACGCAGAGCAAACAGAAACCCAGGACGGCCCCCAGGAAGTGGAGGAACTGGATCCAGGTACGATTGCCCCAGCGGGGCCAGGGGGTGGGGGTGGGGAACGGCCTGGATGGAGGCACGGCGGCCAGGGTCGGGAGCTGGAAACACTAACGGTGCCCCTTCCCATTGCAGCACAAGGCATCCTGGAGGTGCACGAGGTGGAGGTTGTGGAGGAGGAGGAGGAGGAGCAGAAAGGAGACAGGCCCAGCAGCTCCCCCCCCCACCAGGTGGGAAACCCTCCACGGTGGGGCACACCGACCAGGGGCCACAGGGGGCCAGGTGAAGAGGGGGGCAGAGGTACAGAGGGGGGGCACCAGGGGGCATGCAACCTCAACCAGCAGGGCCCAATAGGGGCAGGGGTGTGGGGGGCAGACAGGAGGGGCTGTTGGGCCCACAGCGGCTCCCACGGCACACCTGACCATCACGGGCCTCTCCCACGATGATCAGCTGCTGGGGGGCCATCCCATGAGAGGGCAGGGGGACCCCACAGGGGAGGGCTGAGGGGAGCTGCCACACTATGAAGGGCCACCTCACCAGGCACCCCAGGTCAGGCAGTACCGGCCAGCGGGGTACGCAGGCCGAAAGCACTAACATTCTGTCCAACCTCCCGTTCAAAGACCAGGTGCCTGCTTGCATGAGGGGTGCATCTGCTGGCAGCGTGGAGCGGAACTGGGAGATGCGGGCCAGGAACCAGCACCGGAGGGAGGATCTTGGCAGGGAGCTGCTGGAGGAATCACAACAGTTAGCCGCGGTGCACTCCCGGGAGCTCGCGCTCACCAGGGAGCTCATCCAAGAGGAAAGGGAAAGGGACCGGGAGATCCTGGCTGCCATGATGGCCTGGTCCTGCACCGAGCACCTCTGGGACAGCCGCCCTCCAACACGAGCAGCGGCGTGCCTGTGACGGGCTGGAGGGTCAGGCCGCACTGCTCATTGACCTCATGGGGGAAGCCATGGAGGCCCTGTGGCATGGCCCCCGGCGTGACAGGCCTTGCCATGCCGCGGAAGGAGGGTCGGCGGCCGACCAATACCATGGCGGCTTTCCACTGGTGCAGGTGCCCCCCCACACCTCGGCCACCCATGGTTCTCCCAGCAGCAAACCTACTCGGGCCTGGTCCACGAGGTCCCCCTCCCCCACATAGGGCAACCGGACCTGCTGGCGGGACTGCCCTTCCAGCCCGCCCCCCCTGTGGTCCCACCCCTGCTGCCACCCCGACCCCTCCACTGGGAGGTGATGCCCCCACCCCAGGACCATGCACCCCAGGATGACCAACCGCCCATGGTGGCCGCCGCACCCACTCTGGCAAGGCCGTAGCACCCCAGGCCCCCGGGGGTAGGGGGTGCAACTCCGGGGGGGGGCACTGGGATTCTGGGGACCTGCGCAAGGCAGGACCCTGGTAGGGAACACATTGTAGAACCCACTCTGAGCACGCACTATATGAGCTGGGGAGCAATGGCCATTGCCCGAGGCACTGGCTCTGTGACGTTGTACTGGAACGGGCATGGGCCATAATACCATGGGTGGGCTGTCCAGGGGCTCGCACCAACAGGGATCACCCTACGGCATGTGTTATGCTCGTGTGGGGAGTAGGGGGCTCCCTGGATGACCATGGGGCACCCAGTGGCCAGGGCCCTGAAATGGGAAAGAGATGAGTGCACACGAGGATCGCTTACCCCATTCTTGTTTCTCCATGCAGGGACCGTCAGCAGAGGCCGGTGTGGAGCAGCCAGTGGATGACAGGGAGGCCAGGCTGGTTGACCAGCGAGTGCTGCGGTCAGCTGCAGTTAGGTCACGCCGACCTGCGAGCCCCGGTGGTGTGGCCAAGAGGGCGCTCGCACCCAGGCAACCCACGGGACCCATTCCCGGGACCCCCGAACCCACACATGGAACAGAGGCATGGTTGCAGGTAAAGGGTAGTACCCAGCTTTATTTAAGGGGTTCACAGGACTATGGACATGGGTGTAAGTCAGGCACTGCCTGGCGTTCGGCTGCCTGTTCTCCTTTGAGATGCACCGGAACACCCCTCCCTGCGCATGTTGGTACAGGGGCACTGGGCCAGCCCTGTGCACCAGTGGTGGGTTGTCCAGGGCAGTGCCCCCTGTCTTGCATACATTGTGCAGGATGCACACTGCCAGGATGAGAAGGGGGGTGGGGTGGTCCAGGTCGAATTGGCTCCTGTTCATCAGGAGGCACCAGCGCGTCTTGAGGAGCCCGAAGGCCCACTCCACCATGCTGTGTGCGGACGACAGGCACTCATTGATCAGGCAGTGGGCTGGGTTGTGTGCCACAGGATAGGCCTGCATGAGCCACGGGCTGAGTGGGTATGCGGGGTCCCCTATGACAACAGGGGCCATGGGAACCCCCTCTATGACACAATACAGGTTGGGGGCAATCTCCCCATCGAAAATGTGTGCATAGAAGGGGGAGGCACGCAGGATACGCGTGTTGTGGCTCTGCCCCGACTGGCCTGTGTAGACATCTATGAACAGGCCCCTATGATCCACTATGGCCTGTATATTGATGGAGAAGGCCTGTTTTCAGTTCATGTAGTTGATCTTTGCATGAGGGGGGTGTATGATGGGGATGTGGGTGCTGTCAATGGCCCTGATTCAATGTGGGAACCCCCATTCCCTCGAACCCACGCATCACCTCCTCGGGGTCACAGAGCTGGATGACCCTTTCCAAGAGGAGCTCCACGAACAGGTCGCACACATCATGGAGGGCCCTGTTCACTGTGGACCATCCTCTGCTGGCATGTGCCCTGGCTGCAGCGCACTCTGCTGTATGGCCTGTGCCCACGGTCCACTCTCCCCTGGTATCGCGGAAGCTCCTCTGTGTCCACCCAGCCTAAGGGTCACCGTTCTCTGTGTGCTGCTCAATCCCATGCTACAGCCCCTCCAACCCACGCCCGACCGCCTGCAGTGGGTCCTTTATGTACTGTGTAAGCCGGTGGGGGCAGGGCACTGATTGGTGCTACACTGCGGGTGTGCTGGGCTGCCCCGGGTGCCGGGTCCGGCTGAGCATCCCTGAGAGTGCACCGGCTGCATGGCCACCGGGGGGGATGGGACCGCGTGCATTTCAGGGTACCCCTGCCTCCACACCCACACTATAGTCCCCCCTGCCAGGGTCCACCTTCGCATGCTGCAGCTGTGCGTGGTATGGATACAATGCCTGGCTCGGCTCCTTGGCCTGGTGCAGTGCCCGGCCATGGTCTCCTTCATCACTTGGCACCTGTGCTGGATCCCTTCTGTCCTGTGTGTGGGTTGCGACTCCCCATCCCCAGCGGGCTGGGATATCTCCGGCATGCAAGGCTGCCTGTGGGCGAGGGCAGCCACTCGTTCCGTGCTCGTCCCAGTTGCTGCAGCCCTTCGTCTCCCGCCTGTTGCTTCACCGGAGTGGGCCCCACTCCTGCCACGGCCAGTCGTTCTGCGGGGCCCTCATCCGGGGGTGTACGGGAGGGGTGGTCGCCTTGTGCGGACATGCTGTTGGCGACCCTCTGGCTGAGCCCTGACATGCAGCTGTTGGTGGGCGATCCCCTGTCGGTGGAGGATGGCTTCTGGCTCCTGTTGCAGTACATGTGGATGATGGCTCACCAGGTCAGAGCCCCAGCATGCCGGGGCCTTTCCCTCGAGCTCAGCTTCACCCCCCTGTGCCAGCCTCCTTGGGGGCACCCATCTGCCGTTGTCATGCCATGGACTGCTGTGGAGTTAACGGCAGCTTGCCTGCTGATGGAGCTACCTGGGTTCAGCCTCACCTTGCTGTCTGGGGGTCCCCCTGTTGCTGCCCTGTACACTGGCAGCCTCCTGCATGCCCGCAGCATCCCGCACGCACCCTCAGACATGTCAGACCTGGGCTTGCTGTCCCCTGAGGTTGGTGGCCCACTCTGGACAGGGAACCCCTCCATTGCAGAGCTCACCACCCTTTGATCAGTGAGGGACCTTCCAGCTGTGCAGGCTGCAGCCATCAGAGAGGACCTCCTCCTTCCGCTTCCTGGTGGATGCTCATATGTGCACCCGAGGCTTCCAAAGGGGCTTGTTCACGTGGGAGGGTCTAGCGCCGGGGTCACCACCCCAGGAGTGCTCACTGGACTGTCTNAGAACCCACTCTGAGCACGCACTATATGAGCTGGGGAGCAATGGCCATTGCCCGAGGCACTGGCTCTGTGACGTTGTACTGGAACGGGCATGGGCCATAATACCATGGGTGGGCTGTCCAGGGGCTCGCACCAACAGGGATCACCCTACGGCATGTGTTATGCTCGTGTGGGGAGTAGGGGGCTCCCTGGATGACCATGGGGCACCCAGTGGCCAGGGCCCTGAAATGGGAAAGAGATGAGTGCACACGAGGATCGCTTACCCCATTCTTGTTTCTCCATGCAGGGACCGTCAGCAGAGGCCGGTGTGGAGCAGCCAGTGGATGACAGGGAGGCCAGGCTGGTTGACCAGCGAGTGCTGCGGTCAGCTGCAGTTAGGTCACGCCGACCTGCGAGCCCCGGTGGTGTGGCCAAGAGGGCGCTCGCACCCAGGCAACCCACGGGACCCATTCCCGGGACCCCCGAACCCACACATGGAACAGAGGCATGGTTGCAGGTAAAGGGTAGTACCCAGCTTTATTTAAGGGGTTCACAGGACTATGGACATGGGTGTAAGTCAGGCACTGCCTGGCGTTCGGCTGCCTGTTCTCCTTTGAGATGCACCGGAACACCCCTCCCTGCGCATGTTGGTACAGGGGCACTGGGCCAGCCCTGTGCACCAGTGGTGGGTTGTCCAGGGCAGTGCCCCCTGTCTTGCATACATTGTGCAGGATGCACACTGCCAGGATGAGAAGGGGGGTGGGGTGGTCCAGGTCGAATTGGCTCCTGTTCATCAGGAGGCACCAGCGCGTCTTGAGGAGCCCGAAGGCCCACTCCACCATGCTGTGTGCGGACGACAGGCACTCATTGATCAGGCAGTGGGCTGGGTTGTGTGCCACAGGATAGGCCTGCATGAGCCACGGGCTGAGTGAGTATGCGGGGTCCCCTATGACAACAGGGGCCATGGGAACCCCCTCTATGACACAATACAGGTTGGGGGCAATCTCCCCATCGAAAATGTGTGCATAGAAGGGGGAGGCACGCAGGATACGCGTGTTGTGGCTCTGCCCCGACTGGCCTGTGTAGACATCTATGAACAGGCCCCTATGATCCACTATGGCCTGTATATTGATGGAGAAGGCCTGTTTTCAGTTCATGTAGTAGATCTTTGCATGAGGGGGGTGTATGATGGGGATGTGGGTGCTGTCAATGGCCCTGATTCAATGTGGGAACCCCCGTTCCCTCGAACCCACGCATCACCTCCTCGGGGTCACAGAGCTGGATGACCCTTTCCAAGAGGAGCTCCACGAACAGGTCGCACACATCATGGAGGGCCCTGTTCACTGTGGACCATCCTCTGCTGGCATGTGCCCTGGCTGCAGCGCACTCTGCTGTATGGCCTGTGCCCACGGTCCACTCTCCCCTGGTATCGCGGAAGCTCCTCTGTGTCCACCCAGCCTAAGGGTCACCGTTCTCTGTGTGCTGCTCAATCCCATGCTACAGCCCCTCCAACCCACGCCCGACCGCCTGCAGTGGGTCCTTTATGTACTGTGTAAGCCGGTGGGGGCAGGGCACTGATTGGTGCTACACTGCGGGTGTGCTGGGCTGCCCCGGGTGCCGGGTCCGGCTGAGCATCCCTGAGAGTGCACCGGCTGCATGGCCACCGGGGGGGATGGGACCGCGTGCATTTCAGGGTACCCCTGCCTCCACACCCACACTATAGTCCCCCCTGCCAGGGTCCACCTTCGCATGCTGCAGCTGTGCGTGGTATGGATACAATGCCTGGCTCGGCTCCTTGGCCTGGTGCAGTGCCCGGCCATGGTCTCCTTCATCACTTGGCACCTGTGCTGGATCCCTTCTGTCCTGTGTGTGGGTTGCGACTCCCCATCCCCAGCGGGCTGGGATATCTCCGGCATGCAAGGCTGCCTGTGGGCGAGGGCAGCCACTCGTTCCGTGCTCGTCCCAGTTGCTGCAGCCCTTCGTCTCCCGCCTGTTGCTTCACCGGAGTGGGCCCCACTCCTGCCACGGCCAGTCGTTCTGCGGGGCCCTCATCCGGGGGTGTACGGGAGGGGTGGTCGCCTTGTGCGGACATGCTGTTGGCGACCCTCTGGCTGAGCCCTGACATGCAGCTGTTGGTGGGCGATCCCCTGTCGGTGGAGGATGGCTTCTGGCTCCTGTTGCAGTACATGTGGATGATGGCTCACCAGGTCAGAGCCCCAGCATGCCGGGGCCTTTCCCTCGAGCTCAGCTTCACCCCCCTGTGCCAGCCTCCTTGGGGGCACCCATCTGCCGTTGTCATGCCATGGACTGCTGTGGAGTTAACGGCAGCTTGCCTGCTGATGGAGCTACCTGGGTTCAGCCTCACCTTGCTGTCTGGGGGTCCCCCTGTTGCTGCCCTGTACACTGGCAGCCTCCTGCATGCCCGCAGCATCCCGCACGCACCCTCAGACATGTCAGACCTGGGCTTGCTGTCCCCTGAGGTTGGTGGCCCACTCTGGACAGGGAACCCCTCCATTGCAGAGCTCACCACCCTTTGATCAGTGAGGGACCTTCCAGCTGTGCAGGCTGCAGCCATCAGAGAGGACCTCCTCCTTCCGCTTCCTGGTGGATGCTCATATGTGCACCCGAGGCTTCCAAAGGGGCTTGTTCACGTGGGAGGGTCTAGCGCCGGGGTCACCACCCCAGGAGTGCTCACTGGACTGTCTGTGAGTGGCCCCTTGCCACCACCCGCTCGCAATCACTCCGGTGCCCTGGATGGTGCATTGCCTACCCCCCCTGTGCCTCCGATTGGGGTGTGTGCTGCTGTCTGCATCGCTGCTGGCTGCTAGCTGGTTCCCTGGACCCCATTGCCCCTTCTGGGTGATCGCTGCTCCTTCCTTCTGGGGCTGCCCTGGTGCCCTCTCCCGCTCTGTGCGAGCACTCCTGTGCCCTCCTGTTGTGCTTCTCTTGCCCGGACGGGGGTCCACCTGCACCCCTCTGCTCTGCCTCTCTGTGCTTGGGGGACCCCATTCCCCTGGCACCAATAAAATGCACATGCAGGGGTCCAGGTCCGGGTGCTGACTGTCCACGTGTGGGGTGTGCCCTTGGTGCTTTTACTGCCTCCGACCCTCCCAGGACCCATTGGTGCGGGCATTCCCCATTGCCCTGTCACTTCTCTCCTCCAGCTACCATTGTCGTGCTGCTGGCGATCTTGCACCTGGGTGCGATGGTGCAGCAGCTGGAGCGGGCGGTGTGGGACATGCAGGTGGCGGGCCGGCTGTTTGATGGCATCTGTAACTGTGCTGCCTGTTTGCTGGGCCCTGTGCCTGTGTCCCTCCATGAGGGGTTCTGTTCCTTGGTGCCCGGGGCTGGCACTGATGGCTGTCTCCGCTCCCTCTGTCCCATTCAGTGCAAGCCATGATCATGGAGTGGACCCGGGAGCAGGGGGTGTTGTTGGAGCTCCTCCTGCACATCCTGGAGTGGCTGGGCTGGGCGCAGGCTGAGCGCTGGCACCAGGTGTGGGGTCGCTGGCCCTATTGACTAGGGGTTGTCCCAGGTCTGCCACTGCTGGTGCTGCCCCCCCTTCTGTTACTCCATCCCCCTCCCTGCCCTGTTGTTGTTGCCCCCTGTTGCTGGTTCCCCGTTTTATTAAAGGCTTTCTTGTTCCTTCCCGGTGTGTCCGTGTTGTGCTTTGCTTTGACCTCTCCCCTTGTGCGGGTGCCTCTATGGGGGGTGATACAGGGCTGCCTGTGTTGTGTGGGTGCCTTCCCCTCCTTGCCCCCCGTGGGCCATGTGCCCATCCCTGTGTGCTTCTGTTGTCTGGTGTGTGTGTGCCGCTCTGGTGTGTGTCTGTGGGGGGTGGGGGGTGGGACTGGCGCCGGGCTGTCTGGGCTCTGTGCCGGGGCTGTGTGGAGCCAGCTCCTTTGTAGCAGCTGTCATCCCATCTCCCTCCCACCCTGCCTGCATGGGTCCTGGTGGCTTGGGGGTGAGGCCATGTTGCTTGGCTTAATTTGCCCTCGGTCGTCCATGTTGTGCCGTAGCTGTGCTGGGCTGTGTTTGCCGGGTGCTTCCTGGGATGGGTGTTTGGCCGCTGGGTGTTTTCTGGCCCCTCCCCTTTCCTTCCCACAACCCCCTGTGGCGCTGTCCATGTAAATGTCTCCCTGCTCGGCGCCGCTGGGTGTTCGCTGGGTGTACTCACCCACCCATCCACACCCATCTCCACCCATCGGGCTTGCTGCACCGTCCGTGTAAAAAAGGCCTAATAAGTAAAAGATGGAAAACTCTTATCTACCAAGAGCAAACCTAAAGGGTTAAAATATTACTCTAGTATACATACAAAATGGCTCAGAGCAAGTAATCATTAACTATAATTTTACAAAAAGCCTCAAAAACCCCAAACCCAAAGATAACTTAATTAGATGATACCAGGCCAAGGCTTGCACCAATAAGCCACAGATATAAGAATCCCCAATAAGGCCTGACAGCCTCAGCTTCTAAGGCAAATATTTAACTTAATTGTACCATTGGACAGACAAAAATAAGTCTAGTGCTCGTTATAAATAAGATTTAAACAAGCATAGACAAAATTCCACAAACCAAGAGTTAATTTAACAGGTACTTGAAACCAGATCTGGTAATCTTATATTCTAAAAGAGTCACACACCCAAAAATGGGTTTAATGACCTTCCAGCCGTATAAGGCTGCACTTCCAATGGATCTGTGTTGCCTACAGAATGGGTGATACTGTCCAGATACAAGTGGGACTCATCTCCACAAGTTAGTTCGGGGGCGGGTTCAGTATATGTCCTCCTGGGGTTATATCCTCAAGACAGTTCCTTGAACCAGACTCTGGCCCAACCATCTAATTTGGGTCTTTGCTCATCTGCAAGGATCAAGAGCGGATCAACCTTGTCCCCTGGGGAGGTATCAAAGCATTGAGTCCGGTTTCTCCTCGCTCTTCTGCAGAGATCAAGGTGGGTCAGTCTTCTTCCCTGGTAAAAAAAAGAACACAAAATCTGAAGTCGACTTTATCCTTGCTTGTCTGCAAAGACCTAGAGTGGAATGATCTTGTCCCCTGGGGAGAGGGCAAAACTCTGAGTGCACTTTACTCTCATTCTTCTTCAGAGATCTAGAGCAGATCAATCTCGTCCTCTGGGAGATTAACAGAATTCCAGGTCCACTCTAACCCAAGGAAATCTTTTCTTCATGAGGGGTCCCAGGATTACCCTGGTGCCATGAATAGCATCTGAACCAAGCAAACAAAGGTCACACACCTGGGCTCCCTGGGCCTCACTCAAGGGCCGTGCCCTTGTGTGCACAGTCCTTTCGCATGTGACCAACAGCACGTGCTTATGACATGACTGCAGGCTGTGGCATCATTTAAATCACCCCCTCAGGCAGAAATAAGACGGTGTTCCTGGGCAGGATCAGGAAGCAGCCCACAGAAGGTGCTCCTTCTGGCCAATCCCTCTGCCAGCAGTGTCCACAAGACCAGAAGCCAAGAGCAAAAACAGACAGCATCCCCAACAATAAAAAAATGAATAAAATAAACCATAAAACAAATATAGAGCTCGGGACGGTTCTCCACTCTCCCTCCAAAGCCTCAGCATTTAGATTTGTAGCATGTATAAACTGTAAGCCTGGTGTAGCAGGGAGCAGTCCTGTGGGGCGACTGCCCCTTTAAGAGGGGACTGAGTGGGCCAGCCAGAGGACTGACAGCATGTGCATTGGTTTGGGATATCTAGGAACCAGCCTGGGTTAAATGCAGGCTGAGAGACAGAGTCAGCGTGGGCAGGACATTGGCCCTTTAAGGCTGAGGAGTGAAAGCCTGGCCACGCCCACTCTACCTGTATAAGAGGAAGGCTGAGTGAAGAAGAACTCAGTCTCTGTCTGGGAGCTGAAGGGGCCACATCTCCCTAACAAAGCCTAGGCACTCTATGCTCTCCAGGGTGCTGAAAGTTGGAGAACCAGGTACTAAGGAGAGGCTGTGCCTGGGAGGGAGCTTTGTGCCTGAGGAAGGCTTGTCCAGAGCTTGGGGCTTTGAGGCCTGGTTGGATGGACTTTGTGGGTTAATGTTAGGTTGCTCCTGAGCTTGTGAAAGAGACTGACCTGGGCCTGCAGGATGGAGGCGACTGAGCCGGCAACCCCAGGGATTGATTTAGCCAAGGCTCGGGCTGAATAGGCATGGCATCGGGGTAGCGCTAATTCTCCAGAGACGCCCCAGCACCCTCGTGTGATCCTGAGGAGTCCCCCTGCTACACTTCGGGATATAAGAGAAATTAGATTTCTATGGAGAGATGATACCAAATTAAAGTGTGTGATTACTATGGTTAGACCTTTTTTAGATAACCAGATTATGCACTATAGGAGGGCTTTTACAAGTTGGGGGGGTGTTGTTTCCTACAAGAGTTTTTATTAAACCCCATATTTAAAATAACCCCCATCGATCACCCACTTAAATTTAAAATAAATGAAGTTATTGTGGGGTATGAAATAATCATTGCCCGGTTGTTTCCTTATTTGACAAAAGAAAGTACTAATCTGAAAATGGAGGCTTGGGCTCCCAGCGATGGCTGGTTTGATGCAGAGTGCCAAATTAAAAGGAGGAAGCTTCGTAGATTATTTCGGAGTTCGAGCATACAGGAGAGATAATGTAAGGGAAATACCTGTAACTTTTTTTTTTTTTTGCTGCCAGGAACAGTTATAAGAGGCTGTTGAAAGAGAAAAGGCTGGCCCATTGTAGGTCTTTATGGCCAAATTTGGCCAAGGTTGCTGGGGATAGAGGGAATCACACCTTTTGGAAATTAATAAATGGTTAAACTCTTTGTCTATGGTAGATCTTTCTACCCAGGTTTCTAAAATGCAGTGGGAACAGCATTTCCCCCTATTATTTGCCACCAAAAGTGTGGATTCTATCCCAACAACCCCAGTAGCAGCTTATACCTGACTGGCCTCCAGTAACTATCTCTGAGATAGAGTATTTAATAAATAATCTGAAGTCCAATAAGGCTCTAGGAGGTGATTATATCCTTCCAGAGATGTTGAAGACCTTTCAGAATTGGTGGGTGCCAGTTTTGGCAGTCCTTTTTACCCAGACTGATGGCTCACAGAAGATTCCTCAAAACTGGGGATCAGCAATTGTCATTCCTATCTTTAAAAAAGGTGACAGATCGTCTCCCGGGAACTACAGGCCAACTGGTTTACTTAGTGAAGTCAGCAAATACTATGCCAAACACTTGGCCTTGACATTGGAGGAGTGGATAGTGCAGGAAAACATACTGTGAGACGAACAGGCAGGATTCAGGCCAGGCCGTTCCATGACTGATCACTGCTTTGTAATCTTCCATCTGATAGAAAAGTACCTGGCCACCCAGGGCATCTTGTATGCAGCTTTATCTATCTGAAGGCCGCTTTTGACCTGGTACCATGGGAGTGGCTTTGGTATAAATTGTCTTGTTCCTCTATAGATAAATTCCTTTTTCTAAATATGGGAGTTGTATAAAGACACATCCCTTAGTGTACGACAAGACTCTAGAGGATATCTATTTGATTTAATACTTTGTGGGAGTTAGGCAGAGATGTATCCTAGCTCCCACATTATTCAATTTATACCTGAACGTAAATCACCCTCCCTCCCTTGGTGACTCGCCTGTAGCATGCCTTTTATATTTGAATGACGCCATTCTTTTGTCTCTAACCCAGGTGGACTTGAGAAGACAAATGGAATCCTTTTCAGCTTATTGCCAGCAGAATATTTGAACAATCAATTATGAAAAGACAAAAGTCATGGTATTTTCTAAAGACAGGATCCAACATAGATGGTATATGGATGGTCACCTAATCGAACAGGTCAAATGTTTTAGTTACCTGGGTATTATCTTCCAGGCTTCTGGTAGTTGGTCGGCTCATACACAGGCCTCTATTGCCCAGGCTACCAAGAGTGCCTCAGCTATTGTCAGGGCCCCGATTCTTCTGCGAAAAAATTTCTGAAATTCTGTGACCCAAAATGGAAAATTCTGCGACCCAAAATGGAAAATTCTGCGACCCAATAAAGTTACAAAACCGGTCTAGTAAAATTAAAAATGAGTTCTTTAATAGCAGTAATGACATCTTTATAATTAAAAACAAACATTTATTTACATATTTGCATTAATTAACACATTTTACAGTC
>QEPC01011258.1:3009403-3025243 GCA_003113815.1 Sphenodon punctatus | reverse complement strand
AGTAGGTGGGGTAGTAGAATTAGGGTGGGGTAGAGTAGGTGGGGTAGAACTAGGGGGGTAGAGTAGGTGGGGTAGTAGAACTAGGGTGGGGTAGAGTAGCTGTGGTAGAACTAGGGTGGGGTAGAGTAGCTGGGGTAGAACATGGGGGTAGAGTAGGGGTAGGGCAAGGGGTGTGGGGTACAGCTAGGGGATGGGAGAGGAGGGGTTTGGCAAGGGGGGTGGGGTAGAGGGGGTTACAGCTAGAGTGGGGTAGAGCTAGAGTGGGGTAGAGAAGAGAATAGAGTGAGTAAAGTGGGGTAGAGGTGTAGGTGGTGTGGTGCAGTGTGAGTGCGCTCGACGATGCTCGCTTACCCACAGCCGGCTACTTGCACATGACGTCCAACGTTGCCAACTGCACAGTCCAACACAGTCCAGTGGCTGGAGGAGGAAAAAGAATTTTTTTTTTTAATCCACTGTGTTGTGCACACAGTTGCCAGGCCCCACGATTGGCCTGGCAAGCAACCGGGGACCCTCTCTCCACCCCCAAACCTGAAGAGAACACCAGGTTAAAAAACTGGGGAACCCCCTGGCATGGTCAGCCAGGCCCTGCCACACTGCCAAGCAGCATGGCACCAGTGCCACCCCACCAAAGAACATGCAAGCCATGCCAGTGAGCCACCGTGCACAGCAGTGGGGCTCCCCACCCCCCAAAACAAGTGGGCACAGCTAGCCAGGCCGCCAGCTTTCCCACATCCCATCCCCCGCTGGCTCAGCTTCCAAAAAAGCCTCAGACAAGACACAGCCAGGAGTCACACACAGGCCCCACCATTAGCCTGGCAAGCAACCGGGGACCCCCCCACCCCCAAACCTGAAGAGAACACACAAACCTGAAAAGACACTGCAAAGCACACAGCACCTCAAAATCCACAACATGGTGCCAACCAAGGCCACCATTCCCCACCCCCTGTGCCAGAAACTTAAACTCTCATCATGTCATGCCATGCTGCCCAGCCCCCACAGCACATGTCCTGTAGGCTAAAATAAATCAGTCACTGACCCCCCACATGCTATCCTTAAGTCTAGGGGTACCACCCACCCAGTGTCTCTCTCCCCATCCCCCTTGCTAAGGGCACCAAGGGGATCCTATACTAAGAAGAGGGAGCCCCAAACTTACCAACAGTCACACGCACACATGCCTCCAGCAGTCTGTGGATCCTTTCAGTCTCCAAGCCTGCTGTAAAATGGCTGGTCAAGCACAAGCTCCAGAAGTTCTCACAAAAAGAAATTAAAAAAACCAAGATTATTGGCCAGCACCAGCAGCCAATTAAGTGCCCATACCCCTAAAGAAAGAAACCTTCAGGATTGGATGACTTTTTTGATTTCAAAAAAGTCAACCAATCCAAGGCAGGGTAAAAAAAGGTGCCAAATGTATCCATTTGCACCTCTGGGAGGGGGCAGGGAGGGACTCAAGTACTTAAAAACAAACTCTTGCATGACAAAAGCCTCAAGTGCCAACTGCAACTGCCACCTTCAGCAATGTAAAAGATCTGGTAACCGGTACCATTAAAAAGATCAAGTACAGTTTACCGGATTATCGGATTTAAATCTGGTATGCATAATACCGGCAATACCGGTTACCGGTAGAACTGGTACTCCCACCCCTAAGCTTCAGGCCCCGCTTTCCTGGTTGCCTTCCAGGAAAAGCACTTGAGAGGACAATAGGAAGATGATGGAATGACAAGAAACTAAGCAGAATGATAAGCACTTGTAATGTTGGGAGGGTTTTGTGTGTGTGTACGTAAGTGCACGAGGAGGTGGAGCTCACACTGAGGGACAGGGCTTATTGGATGAGGAGACAGGACTTGTCCCTCTGGCTGCTTGAAATGTTGGGTATCAACAGGTGTATCCCTTTCCCCCTCCCCCTGCTTGAAGCATGGGTGGGTGCAGCACTTCTGTTTTCTGATGATCAGCTGATTGGGGGGAAACCATAGCTCCTCCCATCCCCAATAGGAGACCAGGGGAGGGAGCAGTAGCTCCACCCCGCAATAGGGGATAGTAGGGGAGAGGAGATGTCTTTCCCAGGGTGACAGAATACCTCGGGTTAGCCCTAAATGTGATTGTTGTATCTGGGTCAATCCTGTAAAATGATTGCTCTACTAGGGCTAATTACAATCCCCCCTCCATTTAAAAAAATGATTCTTGCTTCTGGGATTATTAAAACAAGGTGGTTCTTTCTACAAAGAGTTAATTGTAGGAAAACTATACTGTATTTGCAAAAGTCTAAACATGATACCTCAAACTACTGCTTGTGTAAAAATTCTGATAAAAGCAAATGGGCTTTCACGAAATAGAATGGATCCGTTCATATTTGTTCTCATAATGTCAGAATTATCAGAATGTGTGTAGGGAAAGAACTACCAGATCCTACCTAATTTCCTGGTAAACTAAACACCTACATTTTAAAACTTACATGCATGAAGACTTGCTTTATGTGAAGAAAATAATTCTAGAATAATAGTACTTTCAAATGACATACTTATCACCTTTTTTCTGATGATTTTGAAATACTTTTCGTAAAGCACTTGAAATACCAGTTAATTGAGCTTCAAAACAGTACATGTAAAATAAGTAAGGGCTCTATTGTTACAGAAGAGTAAATTGCATTAGTTAAGTGCACCAGTTAAGTATAATAGCATTAGTAGTTAAGTCAGACAGACAAGAAATTTTATTCATATAGACTTAGAAAAATGTTGAACTTGTGTATTCTATCTATCCTTAATAAAAAATGCATTCAACATACAATAGTTAGTTGCACTAAGTATGGGCCCAATCCAAGGTATGTGCATACATCAAGTACAGGTTGCATGTGCACACCAAACATGTATCACATATGCACCAAGACAAGTGCAAGATTTGCACACATAACATGCACTTGGTGTACACACATTCTCTACTTGGTGTGCATACAGTGTGCCCATGATGCACATGTGCAATGCACACATGCACTACACACCTACCTTGGATTGGCCCCTATATGTGTCTTAAGACAAACAGATGAGAGTGTTTCAGCATTTTAGTAATTAACAATAGAAGATAATTATTTTTAGCTTGTGAAAGGAGTTTCTTTCATGGTAGTTAAGCCTTAAATCACTTTTACTCCTGAATCATTCACAAGTCAGGTGCTCTAAATCAAAAGTCGCTAAGGAGAAGGGAGAGAAAATATGTACTCTGGAAAAATGAAGAGTACATACTTCCCTTTGCTTTTTACTTGGAAGTAATTGTAGCATGAATACTTTACTTTGAAGTAAAAACAGAAGGAGAACATTGTCATGAACATTAGGCAGAGATTATGAAGTAATACTTCTGTACAGTGTGAACAGTATTTGAGAAATTACTTTGATTTTAACTACATCAAAGTAATTACTTCTGTTTCTCTCTGTCAGAACATGATCATGGTTTCAGAAATGGAGTACACTAAATGAAAATGCAGATGCCGCTGCGGTGTGGGCATCTATTGGTCTGCATAGTGTAGCGATTTTGCTCACAGTACTATTAATCAGTTGTACAGGGCACAGGATTATTTTCCACAGCTTCCTTGTGAAATATCACTCTAGAGGCTGACACTTCCTTGAATAAAGTAGGACTAAAATGATTAGAGACTTGAAGATTGATCCTTTATTTTTATTTCCAGAAGAACCACTTTTTAGAAGTAGTGTAGAAATTGTGAGGTACTATCCCACCTATTCTGTTTGTGTACATGTACCCATGCACATAGCAGCGTGCTACATGGGAGATGTTTTGGTAGGTAGGGATAGGGTGGGATGCTGGCTTCTTAAGCAGAGTCCGGACAATTGCCACCTTAAGGCAGCTCGGTGCTCTGCCCTCGTTGATCACCCCAGTCAACAATGGCCCCAGTGTCTCCCAGCTGCTTTCACCAGCCAGGACGAGCATGGATCTAATTTACAACTCATGGCTTTCACAGCTCCCTGCGCCTCCTCTGTATCAGTGGGCAACAACAACTGAAAGTGATCCCCAAAAGATAAGGCTGGGCTTCTATAACCCCCAGCTCTGACTCTGCACCAGAAACGATCACGCTAAAGTTGTGGTGAATATGAGCAATTTTATCTGCAAAGTTATCAATACAAATGTTACAGTGGGCTCTGGACACCTCCAGTTCCTGGTGGAGACAGGCTGGACTGACCAAACTCCTGACCACCCAGAAAACCTCTGCTGGACGCAACTTCGCAGACACTAAAATGGCAGCAAAGAAAGTCTTCTGCGCTACCATCACAGCCATGGCATAGTCTTTCAAAAATGATCTGTGCTGCAATCGGTTGGATTCAGCTTGAGTCCAGCACCACCTGTGCTCTAACCACCTACCCTCCCACTTCTGCTGTCTCAGGCCCTCCGTGTACCATGGGGACCTGTGTTGGCACAGTGGTGGAAGTGGATGCCTGGGAGCCCCCATGTCGATGCCCTCAGTCAAAGTTATTTCATACTGCAATGAGGTCATCGACAGAGCAGTTGTTGAGGATGGCACCTCCAAATCTCCAAATGATCTCACCCAGGGGCCTCAGATACATATGTAACTGGAGCGGGGAGAAGATGGAACCCTGTGGGACTCCACAAGGGAGCTCCCAAGGGGATGACGAGCCACCGCCCAACACCACCCTCTGGGTTCTCCCAGCCAGGAATGAGCAGAACCACTTCAGAGCAGTCCTGTGCAGACCAGCCAGATCCTGCAACCATGTCAACACCACCCCATGGTATCAAAGGCCACTGAAACATCTAACAAAATCAGCAGGATACAATTCGCCCTGTTGATTTCTAAGCAAAGATCATCAACCAAGACCACAAGCACAGTCTCAGTACCATGCGCAGGACAAAAACCATACTGACATGGGTCCAGAAAACCAATAGCATCATGATGTACTTGGAGCTGCAGGGCAACCACCCACTCAATAACTGTTCCTAAAAAGGGGAAGTTAGAGACAGGGCGATAACTGGCGGGGGAGTCAATATCAGGAGATGTTTTCTTGAGCAGGGGGTGGAAAACTGCAGTCTTGAGGCTGTCAGGCACCCTGGCATTGAAAATCCTAGCCAGTAACTCCCCCCAGTGTCTCTGTTTAGGACTTTAAAGGCAGTAACCTTCTGTTCTTCTGCGAGTGGCTCCTCACAGGCCGTTTTTACATGGCTCCACTGGGTGGGTGGGTGTCTGTAGGCATGCTGGTGCATGGGCAGAGCATGCACACGGCCGTACATGTATCCGCACTCACCCCCCCACTCATCCGTACCCATGGAGCAACTGCCGGTTTTCCCAGTTGCTCCATGTGTGGGGACGAGTGGGGGGTGAGTGGGGATGCGTGTTAGGCAGGCATGTGCACCCCTACTCACCGCAGGCACTACATTGTTCACACGGGGCTCCCCCACCCATGAACACGCAGAAATCTGCGTGTTCATGGGTGGGAGAGGCCCATGTAAAAAGGGTCACATTCTCACAACTGTCTTACTTATACCCTCTCAACTAGAACTAGAGGACACTCCATGAAAATCATGGGTGGCAAGTTTAAAACAAATAAAATAATTATTTTTTTTCACTCAATGTATAATTGGGTCATGGAATCTACTGCCAGAGGCTGTGGTAAGGGCCAGTACTATGGCTGAGGTTAAAGGAGGTTTGGACAAGTTTCTGGAAGATAGGTCTATTAGCAGCTATTAGCCAGACAGGATCAGGGAACATGATGGGAGCTGGGGGAAAACAACAGGGAAGGATCCCACATTGTGACCTGTTGGGTGCTTCTCCCAAGTCACCGTGATTGGCCACTGTCAGAGACAGGATGCTGGGCTAGATGGACCATTGGTCTGACCCAGTATGGCACTTCTTATGTTCATATGAAATCTTAGGTAGGAATTTAGGATGTAAAGTAATATCTATTCTATCTTGGAAAATCTGCAAATATGGTTCTTACATTATTATGGCTGCTATTTCACTAACGCTTCTTAATGAAGTAATTGCTAAGGAATATTGTCTTTAAACCCCCACCCCATTACTAGTTCATTTGTGCCACCCATATAATCAATCCATGCTGCCCAGGGGCGCAAATGAACAGGCTATGGGTGAGGGACAGAAATGGTTATGGGTGAGGGGCAGCATGAATTTATTATATGGGGGCAGGGGCGCAAATGAACTGGCTATGGGGTGGGGGCAGCATGAATTGATTATGGGGACACAACTGAACTGGTTATATGTCTCTTTCCATGGCATAATGCGCTTAATAGTCTGGCTGTATTTTGGGTGTCTTGTGTGTTTGATAGCAGCAACCCCAGGCCCACACAGCCGGGCGGCACCCCTAGGCCCACCGACAGGACACAAAGAGGGGGACCCATCTTGACTTCTTGGCCAGGGGCCCATTCCATCCTAGCTACACCCCTGAACATACCCCATCCCTGATGAAGTCTGTTATTTTCCTTTTCCCTTTCTCTGAGTATTGACTTTCTCTTTCTTCATTTTACTAGGTTGTAATCCCACCCCATTGAAGTGAATAGCAAAACTTCAATTGACTTTACTGGCTGAGGACTGCATTCTTTTCATAGGAAACAGCAACTCAGGGGTGAACTTCCTTTTTCCTCTCTGCCAAGCAATCAGGAAACCATGAGCTGTAGAGAAGAGTATTTTCGCTGGAACCCAGTGATGTATTAATCCTCTGTATTAATCTTTTGGGTTTGGCAAATAGGTTTCCTATTATTCTAGGAAAGAGTCCTCTCTAATTCAAGGTACTCAAAATCTTTCTTAGTATATGCCACAAATTCCATGGTGGCATTGGGTGCAGTCACACGAGATGCCCAGGGAGGTTTGCACGGGATGCAGTGGCTCACATATCCAGGGGCTGCCAGATATTCGCCTCACCAATTGTCTGCCACAGGACAGTGCAGGGATCAGGCCCGCCTAGTGTCAAAAGAAGGCCATCAAGGAAAAACAAAATTATAAAATTGTAAGTATTTCCAGTTGCCTTTATTGCAACCGGATACCACACCACACAGAGCCAGTGTGGTGTAGTCGATACGTGCTGGACTTGGACCTTGGAAGCCAGGGTTTGAATCTTGCCCTAGCCATAAAGTCACTGGGTGTTCTTGGCCAAGTCACAACCTCTCAGCCTCAGTTCGCCATCTGTAATAAATGGGAATGTGTGTGCCTGTGTTCCCCTCACCCTTGTCCACTGGACAGGGACCTATCTCTAATAATAACAACTGATGAGCACCAGGTACAGTTCTGGTGCTATATAAATGCTTAATAATAATAATTTTAACATAAGGTGAAGAAATATCATGTGACCAGATAGTTTTCTGCAAACCACCATCAAATGCACCACAGACCATCAGTGGTCCATGCACCACAGATTATGCATAGCAGGTAAAATTTTCTAAAGTACCCAGAAGTGTCACTTGAAATTTTTCACTGTCACCCTAAGTTGTACACTGCCTAGGACCTACTTCATGGCAACACAATGCCTTATCATTGCACCATTTACGTGGCTCCAATTCTTATTTACTTTTCAGCGTTAATAACTAAATGCAAGTCTTTTTGGTTCTGGCTTGTGTTATACCTCAGGGCATATAAATGTGCAATTCTATTCTTGTTTTGCTAATAGCTTCCCACTAAAATGATAATAGAAAGTAACCATCAACCTTCTGCAATCAAATGCCAGCATGAGATTGTATTAATCTTTCATAGCACATTTAACAATTAAAGAAGTGAACATATGAGCTGTAAAATTTATTGTTCAAATCAAGCAAAAATCTCTTTCAAGAAAATCAGTTGTATTGATTGGTAGTACAGCTGGTATAGGATTTCAGGTTCTGATTAAATATTGCATGAGTTCCATTGCACAGTAGTCAGTTTCTGATAATAAAATTATACCTGCAAACTAGAATGAACTCAATATTCTTTTATGGATGAGTGATGAATAATACCATTTGGATGGCAGAGTTATTGCCAACACATGTACATACATCATATGCTTATACCATAAATGACTTCTTGTGATTTTAGATGTTTTTGAGGTTAGACGTGATAAGATACAAAGAGACGCTCATCTCCCTTCATCTTCATTGGCCTTGGCTTGTCATGATGAAACTGTAGGAGTGATAATGGCATGGAAGATTTGCACTTATTATTTAGATATATACAGTTCACGAAATATAGCAAGCACTTGAAGTTCTTCACAAAAGTTTAGAGGAGTTATCTCTCCACATTTTGGGTTCCTTACAGTGTAATACTAAAGTAGTAAGGCAACCTTTATGGGTAGTTGTGGCTGAAATCCCCAAACTAGCACATTTGGGAACCCAAGTGTAATCTCATCTTTTGCCAATGTAGTAAACCAATTGGTATTTGATTATAGGATCAAAAAAACTAAGGTTTAAGAGAAGAGTTAAGGCTCTTACAAATTCAAACATGTTCCAAAAAGCATGGAAATTGTAAGTTAAGACTCTGGCCTTAACTTGTGCCATCTAAGCAGTAAAGACAAACAATCTCCCTAACCTGCTTCCTCTAAGGGTAAAGAAGCAGAGATGGGGACATGAACACAAGAATAGGAGATAAACCATTTTAAATAGACCTGGCCGGGTGTGTGTGTGTGTGTCCATGTGAGCTTGGTGGAGCACACACGCACTTTCAGCAAGTGCGTGTGGGGCTTCAGATAGGATGGGATGGGTGCGCGCTGGGATGTGGCCCGGCCCCCGAACCGCCTGCTCATGCCCCTGAACAGAGCAATGCTCCATATGTGGTCATGAGTAGGCGGTGCGTGGGTCATGGGAGTGTGTGCCTCCCCATGCTGCCTTCAGACGGGCGCTGGGGGGGGGGCAGCCCATGTAAAAACCATCATAGATCCATGTCAGAGTCCCATGATCTGGATCCTCCTCAACCTGAGCGCATCCATGAGCCACCCACCTAAAGCTAAAACCACCCATTGCCCTCCACCTATGCCAGGGTGACTGCCAGAGGCCTTCCAGGGCACCCCATGTACCAATTGCCTGTTCACTCTACCTCAGGACACCTTCCGCCAGACCCAGTAGTATTCTCCCTTTCCCTCTAGCCCAACCTGGAAGTTCAGGCTTTACCCTTGCACTGCAGACTGCTCCCTGAACCTCCTCCCTTCATCTTCCCAGCCCCCACCCCCTGTACCCTGTTCCCTTCAGGCAGGGTGAGGAACCACTGGGTAGTCAAGCAGAAGCTGTGGCCTATTCCTCACCTCCCCATCCTGGCTAGGGGGCACCAGGCCAGGGGACACAGTGATCCTTCTGACTGAGGGAGAAGGGGAAAACTCAACGTACTACTGAAAACAAAAGTAGCACGAGAGGCTGCCAGCCCTCCCTGCAAACAACAGCGGCGACATTCCAGGAGGAGGGAATGCAAACCGCATCCAAGCAGTGCCCCCTCTCCACTGTTCAATCTCCTTCCTCCAAGGCAGCAGGAAGAACACACTGAACCCAAGAGTCTGGACTCCCAGGCCCCTTCCTTAACCCACTACCTCACTTTTTAGGACTTTTCAGGATTGTCTAGGACTTTTAGGGACATTGCAGGACATCTGGGGTTTTTTCAGGACTTTAAAAAATGGCGTTCTTCCCCCTTGCCCATAAAGCCGCTCATAAACTTTATGGTTGGGGTCGAAGAGGAAATTGGCGGCTATCTCAGGCTTCCTAAAGTGGCCAATATCAGTGTGGCACTTCTTGATAGAGGGGCCAGCCTGCCCATTGAACCTGCACCAGCGTTCTGTACTAGACCTGAAATGACAAGCATCAGTGTCTAACAATTCTGTCAGAAACGTCTCATCTGTTGCCATTTTCCCAACACGGCATGGACACGGCATCCCCCTACTTGCTGCCACTTTCCACTATTGCCTGTTGCTATTTCTTGGCAGTGAACAAATTGTCAGAAATTGTTGCAAGTCCCATAAGGTGTCGGAAAATACCGTGAAGTGTCGAAATTTGTTGCTAAAGTGTCAAAAAACTATCTGAAATGTCAAAAAAACTTGAAAAAGTAAGTAAAACTGGCAGAAAAACTTTCAGAAATGTCAACTGTTGGAAATTGTCACTATTATCTTAAGTGCAGCAGAATACCTGGAACTGTCACAAAATGTTGGATAGTGCTGTAAATTGATGGCAAATGCTGTCAGAGCAGAGGCAAGACTGTTGAAATGTCAACAGTAAATAGCAAAATGGCAAACAATGCTGCCGCTTCAGGTCTATGATCTGGCATGTGTAACATAAGTGTGCAAGTTCACTTTCGCCACTGAATAACATGGGAATTGCAAAATGTCCTCATTTAAAAACTAAACAATGGATTTTAAAAATCCAGACTCAGGAATCGACTAGAATGCACACTTTAATTTTCTGATAACTCTACACCTTCTGATGAATAACTTTAAACACACTTTTCATCATCAAGAGAAACCAGTCACAAACCGCAGAAAAAAAACAATTCTGCCTCCAGTTTTCAGACTTATATAACCCAGCCGTTTTTCAGCCAATCTGTCTGAAATTTGGACTACATCTACCCCTCACTAAAACAATCGATCCTACAAAGCTTTACAATGATAGGATAAATCATCTAAATATTATAACAAGTATAAGTTTCCTGATTTTAACAGAGAGTACAACTCACCTTAACTATAGAGCTGATCCTGCAGCTCTGTAATATACTTTGCATGTTTTAGTTCTTATCTAAATCAAGGGATTATATTTAAGTCTGAAAATGTAATGTGGGCACAAATTTGTGAAATCATGTTAGATGGTGTTTACTGTGGGTCTTCACACACATGTATATATGTGTGCACACATGCACACGTGCACACACACACACACACACACACACTGTTTTTGGAAGCTAAATATGTTTTTGGCTGGTTTGAGTCCTGGGAGCATTTGGAGCCAAATTAATTTTTGACAAGAAGAGACAAAATTATGGAAGCTAGATAAATTGCTTTGTTTGTTTCAGCAGTGGCCCTAGCCTGCATTCTTACAGTTTTTTATTAACTGCCTTCTAATTCAGTTATATTTCCCATGTGTAACTTCTCCAGACACTTGCAATGATCAATGATGGAACACAGATCTCTTTGAATATTAACCTTTTAATAAACACTGATACTTTGTGTTCATTGCCCAGATATCTTATGCAAGTAAATTTTCAATACCCTCTATTGTTTAAAAAGCATCATTTGAAGTGAGTTTGGTTTAGAAAAAGAATACAAAGACTGCATATTTATTGTCTGCACATGCACTTAGTATTTGAAGTTCCAGACAGCAAAATGAACTAGTTTAATTTCCATGTTATTTATCCATCCCTGTCTTCATGGAAGTCTTATCAAACCCAAGCCAATTACAAATCCCACTTTGATTATCAGTTCGATCATCCAGATTAATAAAAGTATCACTTCCCCAATACTTTAATCAGGACCATCAAGATGGAAATAGATGTTTCTCTGTAAGAAGAAAGGACAGATGGTAGATTGTGGAGATTATCAAATAGGGAATAGATTGTGGTGGAAGGTAAATTGTGCAGTTCTACATTAATTGAGTAGGTGTGTGTCTCACTACAGTCACATCATTACAGCAATAAAATAGTAGTGCTTTTTACTTTCTAACAAAACCCAGTAATGAGCATCCAGAACAGAGTGATCCAAAGTGATGTTATAGCCCATGTTGTCCACAGAGCACAAACTTATATACATACATGCAAGCTTACACATCCATAAATGAATGCTGGCTAGTGCAGAGGTCCAAATTTTGTAAGAGCAGCAGAGAGCATAGGTTAATTTTTCCTTCCTAAATAGCATTACTGAGGGTGATTTCAGACGTTACGTGGTCCCGAATCACCACAGTGGATTCCCAGTGGTGGTGAGCTGTCCAACCACCCCCTGTGGTCCAGGAAGGCCCCGAACAGATGTGATGGGACTGGGACCACGGCAGGGAATCGGACAGACCGACTGACCATGGCCCGAGGCAGCGCAACAGATGTGACGCCAAATCCGGGCCGTGGTCAAAACATCAAGAAGGCACCGGGGAGGGGCGGGAAACAGACATGACTGACTGAGGGCAAACGAAGTCAAAAGCACCAAAAGGAAATGCCCACACAAGGTAAATGGGAAGGGAGGGGGAGGAGGGAGAAGAGCCACTGAGGCGGCACACACAATGAGCACAGAGACAATGAGGTCACAGTGAAACACACAGCACAAACATACGTCTGGGCGCATACACACCCATATGGGCACAGAAGGGAAGGGGCAACACAACGGGATGGAGAACACACATGGCACAATGGGCAAAGGGGAGGGTGGGACAGGGAAGAGGGGGGCAATGGCCCAGGGGCAGGGCAGGACACAGGGAAGGGCACACAGAACCCCCACAACAGCACAGCCTGCATGGGCACCCCCACAGCTACACAGGCAATCCCAGAATGGGAGGACCCCTCAGGGGCAGGGCACAGGCACAGGGGAGGCCACATGGACCAGGGAGCAGCCCAAGAATGGTGCAGGAGGCTGTCAGGGACCACACGCGCCGGCGAGGGTGCAATGAATGGGACGGAGGTGAGCCAGAGCCGAAGTGCAGGGAGCTGGTCCAAACCACCACCCCCTTGGGAGGAGGCCAGGAGGTGCAGTCTGGGGACCCTGGAACCCCACAGTCACAGAGTAACCCAAGGGGGCGGGGGGGCACAGGCACAGGGGGGAATCACCCCCGGGCTATGAAGGACAGCAGCACCTAGGGTGCTGGGAGTCAGCTCAGAGATCAGGACACAGCCACAGGAGAAGGCAGCCATGGAGGGGAACAATGGTTGCAGAGGCAGACAGGGGGGGCCTGTGGAGGGGGCCCAGAGCCACATGCAGGGGCAGCAGAATCCCAGGAACCAGCCAGCACAGCAGCAAGCCTCCGACAGCAGGGAGGGAGCGGGCAGCAACCCACGGCATCAGGGAGGAGGCAGGAGCTCACAGAGGGGTCAGCATTCAGGGCCCGGAAGGCACAGGGGGCCCACAGCCAGCTGCAGGGGGTCACAAAGTGGCCTGGGGCTGGGTGGCCCACCAGGTGCACAAAGTGGGGCCACTGGAGCATGCCCCGATGGTATCCCAGCACAGACATGTGGTGGGCAACGAGGTAGTATGCCCCAAAGGGATCCTGCATGGCGAGCCCCACCTGGACATCCAATCGGGACCACACACCAGCCAGCGCCATCAGCTCCACCCCGGTGGGCTCAGA
Source organism: Sphenodon punctatus (assembly GCA_003113815.1). Taxonomy (NCBI): domain Eukaryota; kingdom Metazoa; phylum Chordata; class Lepidosauria; order Sphenodontia; family Sphenodontidae; genus Sphenodon; species Sphenodon punctatus. The sequence goes on along the minus strand of QEPC01011258.1, from coordinate 3,012,019 downwards.
CAAACCATAGTCAGCAGCCAGGAGACACGGAAGGTGACCGAGCTCCAAAAGGTGGTGATAGACTGCCCCACGCGACCTCTGGTACCCACGGGTCCCGTGGACACAGCCAAAGAAGGATACCGCCAGGGCAGGGCCCCCCTCCACCAGACAGGCCATGTAGGCAGCCAGGTTGCACAGAGAGAGAGCAGACACAGTCTCCACCACTGACCACCCCACATGTGAGCACCTCATCTCCGGGATGCGCCCATTGGGAAACGGATGCAGGCCCAGTGTCTCCACATGCAGCTGGCAATCGCAGGCGCTCGCCTAATAGCCAAAGTAGCGCAGTCCGGAGCTCAGACTTGCATAGGCACCTGTGAGGCTGTCCGGGCAGCTCAGGAGCAATTGCACAGCCGGGGAATGCCACAGGTCACACAGGGCCATGGTCTTGCGGAAGGTCCACCTATGGGGGGTGCCAGGGGTGGTGGGGCCTGTGAGCCCTGGGAAAGCGCTGCCAGCCATGGTCCAGCAAGTGGATGATACTACATGCAAGGAAAGGGGGCCCCCAAAATCCCTGGAGGGATGGGAGGGGAAGCAGGGGAGCTCCAAGGCCAAACGATAAGGCCACAGGCCACAACAGGGCATGGCTAACGAGTGAGGCATGCGGTGCAGACCCAGCACAGCTGCTGGAACCAAGCACACATATAGGACAGCCTACACACTAATCAGGGTGGCGAGGACAACAGGCAGTCAACACAGAGAGGTGGGAGGTGATGACAGCAGGAATGAAGCTGCTGCTGCCTGCATGCCCGGGTGCAGGCTAGTCCATGTGCCAGGCCCCGTGCAGGGACCACAGGTGTGCGCAAGGGGACACCCACCGCCGTCCTGCCCCGGGCACCCTGCAGGAGCTGGGCCAACTGGCTGGGGGGGGCAGAGGTGAGCCAGGGCCTCCCTCCAGGTCACGGCCTCGGGGGTGGGGCACCACAGGCACCAGCCTATAACGAGTATGGTTCCAACCCACCCAGGGCACCGTTCACCATGGAGCTGGGAAGGCTGGGCACCTGTGGGATGCACCTAGCCATCTGCGCGGAGTGGTACAGCTCACATACAGATCTCATGTGCATCCAGACTGCAGAGGTGCACCTGGCCACCCACCTGTGGGTGGGCATGGCCAGGAGTGCTGCTAGAGCCTGTAGAGCCCACCACAGGTGCAGGCACTCCCTGACCTGGCTTAGGGCCCTGTGGGTGTCCAGGACGGTCCAACAGGCCCTCCTGCATGCCCGAGAATGGGCTGCTGTGCTCTGCAAGGCGGCTGAATGGCTCCAGTGCCAGAGGGAGACCATGGGCCATGCTGCCCAGATCACTATGCCCATTGCCTGGTGGGTATGGGTCATGGAGTGGGGATGGGGTGGTGGGCCAAGGCGCTGGCTCAGTGGGATGAGGCCGCCTGGAGAGCACACTTTCAGATGGACAGGCGCATCCTCCTGTGACTCGCGGAGCTGTTAATGCCCTGGCTGGAGCGGCAGCACACCCCCATGCGGGCCTCCAGTCCCATGGTCCAGCGGGTGGCCATCAGAGTCTGAGCCCTTGCAACGCCCGACTCCTGCTGGTCCATCTTGTAGCACTCCGGCGTCGGGGTGAGCACCGTCGCCGGGATTCTGAGAGACATCTGCGAGGCGGTGGAGGGCGTGCTCCTGGACCGAGCAATCCAGCTGGTGGACCAGGAGGCCGTGATGGTTGGCTTCACGGCTGGAGGCTTCCCCAACTGAATGGGCGCCGTGGATGGCACCCACATTGAGATCCTCCACCCATTAGATGGGGAGGCCTCGGAGTATGTCACCCGACACGGGTACCACTCCCTGCAGCTGCAGGCAGTCATGAACCACCGGGGCTGGTTCATAGACATTTACACGGGCCACTCTGGGTGCAGCCACAAAGCCCAGATCATGCCCATCTCTCCCTTCTATGCCCGGATATACCGCCGGGACTTCGCGGACATGGGGATGACCCAGGTCGAGGGGGTGCTGATGCCCCCCTGCATCCTGGGGGACCTGGCCTATCCACTCACCTGGTGGCTGATGAAGGCATACCTGGTTGCCAGGCACTGTACAATACTCGCCTGTGTGCAAGCAGGACCATGGTCGAGAGGGCCTTCGGGGCCCTCCAGCAGCACTGGAGGTGCCTTGCGGGCCGGCTGGACAACACGGTGGAGACCTCGACCCTGGTGATTGGGGCCTGCTGTGTGCTACACAACGTGCGCGAGACTGATGGGGCTGCCCTCAACTATCCTCTGCCCCAGTGTCCTCCTGGCCCCGTGCCTCTCTATGTGAACGCTGAGAACCTGTGGGAGTACTGGTATGCAAAGTGCATCTGTGCTGCCCTGGTTCAGCGGATCAGCCGGGAGGCTGAGGCATGAGGGCACCCACCACCATCTCCACCACCCCGGGGCCACCACCAGCACTCTGGGCACACCCTAGATGCCCACCCGCCCCCAGCCCCGGTTCCATGAACAGAGAACGGACTGCGACGGTGGTGCCCATGCCTTTAATGTGAATACCTCCTTCAGTTCACACCACCACCACCCACCTCCCAGTGCTGTTCCCCCCCCCCTCAGGCTAATCTCCCCCTTCCCCCCCT
>QEPC01011258.1:2992902-3008632 GCA_003113815.1 Sphenodon punctatus | reverse complement strand
AGGAGTTAGAGGCCAGATCAAAGGGCCTCTTGCCAGTCGAGGTGTCTGGAACCTTATCAGTTTATGTGTCTAAATGACGAATGATCCGGCCATAAACATCTCCAAACTGAGAAGGAAGATTTAAGTTAGTTTTTTCTAGCTAACATATCTATTTAATTAATAGTTAAAACAACCTTGACGCTATGATTGAGTCTCTCTGTAATCTGACAATTATTCTTGATAGAAATATGAGGTTTGTTCAAACCTTGAAGGAAGTCTAACACTATTTGGTTTCTTTAAGAGAGCCAATTAGAATCCAGTGTATTTCCTTGCTAACTGACATCATCGCGTCACTGCTCAGGAATGTGAGCCTCCTAGCAGGCAAGCTTAAGAAGAGAGACACAGCCTGGCTTTTTTCAGACTGAAATTCCACACACCATGGGATTTCTTTCTCACCAACATCTTGGCAGACAAAGGGAAGAACTGGGAAGAATGTAACATATGGTTCTTGATATCTTTGAGCCAATGAATTGTGCATATGTTAAGCTTTTAGAAGTTTTTTCTTAAAATAGAAATGTTTTAAGATCATGTAACTTTGATTGGCTATCAATACCATTCTATGTAAGCTACTGATATTTTCTATTTAGATTTAAGTAAATTATGCATATATTTTTATATTCAAAAGTCTCATTTATTTATAAATATATTGTCATTTTACAATACTTGCTTTGCTAGCCTGGCCTCAAAGTAAAGTGTAAAACTCATTTTATACAATTAGGGGGAAAAGGTCCAATCCAGTATGATTAGTTCAGCTGGAAAACATAGCCTTCTTCCCTTTTATAAAAAGAGTAACGCAACACGACAAGGTGCCTATGTCATGGAACCGGTCCATCTTGGCTGAGTGGTCCCTCACCATCCAGTCAATGGCCTGTTCCAGCCACCCAAATGCCTTCACCAGCCTGCTGTGCTCCCAGTGCTCCCGTCTCCATTCGAGGCGCACCTCCACCTGAAGCCTCCGGTCCCTGGCCTCTGCTTGCTGCACGACCCATTTGGTGGCCGCCTCCATGTAGTCGATGGCCACTATCATCCGCTCGTCCTGCTTGGTGGTGGCGCGGACAATGCCCTCCACCTGTTCCTCCCTCCAGTGCTGTACCTGTGCTCGGTGCTCCCTCATCTGCTGAACTGGGGGCACAGGGCCAGCGTGCTGGGACCCGGCGGGTTGCCCTGTTGGGGTGTACAGTAGGGGTTGGTTAGGAGCCCTGGCCTCCTGCCCCCATCCCGTGGCACAGCTGGGGGGTCCTGCCCCCCCTTGGGTGGCCAGCCGGTGCCCTCCCCTGGTGGTGCCCTGTGTCTGGGCCCCCTCTCCCATGCACCAAGTGGCCCAGATCCCCCTGCCCAGCCACCCCCAGCCCACACTCCCCCCACTCGTCGAGTGGCCTCACCTGGGACCTCTGGCTGCTCCTGGGTCTGCTCGCCACCGTCCCCGTCGCCTGCCTGTCCTGGGTGATGGGGCGTGCCCTGTGAAGGTATGGGATGGTTGGGGTGGGGGTAGGTGGGACGTGTCCCCCGGTGGCCCCCTGGGCCCCTTTCCATGGTCTGGGGTGTCAGGGGTTGCTGGGGGTGGCCCTGTGGCCGGTGGACCCCCGTCCCATCTCGGCCCATCCCATCCGGTCCGCCCCCCCCACATGGATGCTTACCCTTGATGTCGGTGTCTGAACTCTCCGAGTCCGGCCCCTCGGTGTTGTTGCGGTCCCCCTGTGTCCCCTGACTGGGGGCGACCTATGTGCCGGACTCGGATCCCCCTGTGTTGGACATCAGGTGGGGGCTTTCTGGGCCAGTGCACGTTGGAGGCCTGCTGCTCCCCCAGGTCCTGGGGCATACCTCCAGGGGGGTGGGGTCCCTGGAGCCGGTGCCTTCTCATGGGGTGGCGAGCAGAGGGGGTACCTTGGACCATTCCCTGCCCTGGACCACGGCACTGCCCATGAGGTGTGGGGTGATGATGGAGTCCTTTATGTGAAGGATGTGGTCCAGGACGTCATAGTAGGGGGTGGTCTGGGCTCCATGGACGGACCACTCGTTGTTGTCCTCAATGGCCTTGTACCCCCTCTTGAGCTCCTTGACCTTTGATCGGCATTGGGCCATGATTCTGTGGTGCCCCACCACCTCCATGTCTCACACGATCTCCTGGTACATGTGCTCATTCTGCTGGTTCATGGCTAGCTCCAGCTGGTGTTCCAGGGTCCCCCAGAGCCTAATGAAGTCCTGGGTTTCCCTGTGCCCCCATTACCCCCCTCGGTGGTAAGGTCATCTCCCATGTGGGCCCTCCTGGTCCTGCTCCTCCTCCTCCTGCTCCTCCTCCTCTGCATGCCCTCCGCCCATCTCCTCCAGGGACTCGGGCTCCCGGGCCCGTTTCCATATCTGTGGGTCGTAAGGGGGGGGGGTGTTGGTTGCCGGTTTGCCTCACCCCCGCAGTCCCCCTTTCCCCTCTCCTGATGGCCCGCCCCCCCCTTGGTGCTCCTGTGCCATTGACCCGCCCCCTCGTTCCCCATACCCATTTCCAGGGTGCCTCGTACACCGGGCCTGTTGTCTTCTCTGGGGCGGCCTGTCCCAGCTGTTGCTGCTGCTGCTGCTATCCCTCCACTGCCTCCACATGCAGCATGACCACCTCCTCCGCCTGTGCCTCCTCCACCTCCTCCTCCTCCTCCCTCCCTTGCTCGCCCTCTACTCTCCTCTCCCTTCCGCCTCGCTCCATCCCGCCACATTCCCCTGCCACCGGGTGCCCTTTAAATCTCCCTCCCTGGCCTGTGTTGTTGCTCGTTGCCTGGCAGGGACGCTGCATGCTTTGTCCCCAGCTAGGAATCGTTTTGCTTGATTCCAGCTGGTGGTTGCTGTTCAGACGTTACGTTTTGTTGTTTCCTGGTGGGAATTGCTTTGACCACCCTTTTGGAGATGGTCTAGGCAGGAGCTCTGGGAGGGTGGTTAATTTTGTTCCCTGCTGGGAATTGTCCATGGTGAATATCTAGCAGTTGCCGAACACGTGTTCGGGGCTCTTTGGCCCCGCCGCAGGGTTGTGTGTGGTTCACTGTGGTTTACTGTGATCTCGTAACGTCTGAAAACACCCTGAGAAAGATTTTTCAGTATCACCAAAGTCTTTAACTGAGGCAGAATTCCCCCCACCTCCCAGCATATATCATTACTCTTCTAAAAATGCATGCATGGGCTTTGATACAAATTTTAATTTAACTTTATAAAAGAAAAGATTTCCATTTAACTCTCCATTCTGTCAGAAATGCATCTCCTGTTCTGCAAAATAGTTACAAATGAGCCTCTTACTACTCAAGCCTTGGCTGAAATGCATTATGTAGAAATCTGACAACTGTTCAGCATGATTTGCAAGCTGTAGAGAATTCCAAACAGTTACACATTCCTTAAATAAAATTAACTCCAGTGCAAGTGGGCTGTAGAGACCTTATGGACAACTTTAAGAAACATACAAGCATCTCTGTATTAGCCTATTTAGTTTATTTTTTATCCTAGAATATCCTACCCCACATATTTTTAAATTTTCTTTCTTTATTTAGCATCGTTACAGATAATGAGTCTAATCTTCTTTTCTTCAAGGATCAAATTGGACTTTTAAGCTCCCCATGGTACTGAAAATATTCTCAAGGATGATTTGTAGAAATGGATTTTGACGTCATATATATGGCACTAGGAACATTTTCTGCTTATTCAACAGTGTTATGTAGGGTAACTAACAAAACTAAGTGAATGTAATGGGGACTTGGATGAAACACAGCAGTGGTTCCCAAGCTTTTGCCTGCGTAACCCTACTTTGAAATTTAAATATAATTCAGCAAGTAGGTCATGTAAAGTATATGAAATAAACAGTGTGACCCTACTTGGGTCCTCACCCAAAGTTTGAGACAGAAGCTCTCCTTACACTTCCAAACCCCAATATGTGTTACAGTAAAGTTCTAGAGAGAGATTTGTGGCAGAACAATCAGAAAGCTGAAAAATAATTACTGTATTTTTTGAAAAAAAAATTATTTACAATTTTTTTTTATCCCACACCCTCCTGCACCTCGGCAGCTTGTGGCGGTGAACAACACAAAAACATAACAATAAAATCATCTAAGACTACAATATATAAAATATATAAAATGGACACATAAAATAGCAGCTAGCAAATAAAACCCCTCCCCACTCCCCTTCCTGAAGGCCTGGAGGAACAACCAGGTCTTACAACATCTGCAGAAAGAGGGGAGGTCAGGAGACAGACGGGCCTCCAATGGGAGAGAATTCCACAGCCGAGATGCGGCCACCACGAATGCCCTTCCCGCTGTTGCCACCCAGTGTACCCAGGGGACTTCGAGTTGGGTGCCCCTGGCCGACCGCAAAGGCCATGAAATGACCCAAGGTTCGAGGCGGTCTCGCAGGTAAACAGGACCCAAGCCATTTAGGGCTTTATAAGTCATAACCAACTCCTTGAATTGGGCCCAGAAGACAATAGGCAGCCAGTGCAGAGTCCAGAGCACCGGTGTAATGTGCTCATGGCGACCCATCTCCGTTAGGAAACAGGCCGCCGCATTCTGCACCAGCTGCAACCTCCAGACTGTCGCCAAGGGTAGCCCCACGTATAGCACGATGCAGTAGTCCAGTCGAGAGGTAATGAAAGCATGGATGATGGTGGCCAGATCCGAGTCTGAGACATACGACCGCAGCCGTCACACCAGATGTAATTGGCAAAATGCTCCTCTTGCCACAGCTCCCACCGGACAATCCAGGTGGAGTTGCATGTTGAGGAGCACCCCCAGACTATGGACATGAGCGACCAGAGGGGAGAAGACCCTGCCAATGATGGGAGCCACCACCCCCAGCCCTACCCACCAACATCACCTCTGTCTTGGGATTCTGCCTCAGGCGGCTCGTCCTCATTCAGTCCTCCACATCTGCCAAGCACCGGGTAAGCACTGAGACTGCTGGGCCTGGGTCTCCAGAAAACAAGAGATAAAGTTGTGTATCATCCGCATACTGATGACATCGTATGCCGAACCCTCTCATGACCTCACCCAATGGTTGCATAAACACGTTGAACAGGAGAGGGGACAGAATAGAACCCTGCGGGACTCCACACATGAGGTTCCAGGGAGACAATGTACATTCCCTGAGAACCACTTGCTGAGTTCTCCCTGCCAGGAATGAACGGAACCATTCAAGAACAATTCCACTCACCCCAGCCCAGTCCCACAGCCTCGCCACCAACATCTCGTGATCAACGGTATCAAACGCCGCTGACAGATCCAGTCAAATTGAGGATCTGCCCTGATCCAATTCACGGTGCAGGTCATCAACCAAGGGCACAAGTGCAGTCTCCGTGCCAAACTCGGGGCGAAAACCAGACTGCGAGGAATCAAGAAAACCGACCAGGTCCAGATGTCCCTGTAACTGCCAGGCTACCACCCGCTCAATAACCTTCCCTAAAAAGGGAAGGTTAGAGACTGGACGATAGCTGGCTAGGGAGTCAATGTCCAAAGATGGCTTTTTGAGCAGAGGTCGCACCACCACCTCTTTAAGACGGCTCGGCACCCTGCCCTCCCTAAGGGAGGCGTTGGTCACCCCCACCAGCAACAGCTCTAACGTCGCCTGGCTGGCCTTCACCAGCCAGAACGGGCATGGATCTAGTTCACAACAGGTGGCCCAAACAGTCCCAAGGACATCCATCACATCAGTGGATGACAGCCACTGAAACTGATCCCACAACAACAGACATGGCAGGGCTTCCTGTACCTCTGATACATCCACTGTCATAAATGCAGCATTGAGATTGCAGTGAATCTGGGTGATTTTATCCGCAAAAAAATCAGCAAACATGTCACAGCGGGCACTGGAAAATTCCATTTCCAGGCGGAGAGAGGTCGGACTGACCAGTCTCTGCACCACCCAGAAAAGCTCAGCTGGACATGATTTTGCAGACGCAATGAGGGCATCAAAGAACTTCTTCTTTGCTGTCTGCACCGCAACAGCATAAGCTCTTAAATTAGCTTTATGCTGCAGTTGGTCAGCTTCAGCATGAGTCCGGCGCCACCAGTGCTCCAATCACCATCCATCCTGCCTCAACCAGTGCAGGTTCTCCATAAACCACGGTGACCCCTGCTGTCGGCTCTCTGGAAGCAGATGCTTGGGAGTTATCATCAAGTACCTAATAACTTAAATGCAGCAACATACAACTCCAAGTTTAGTCACCCATATGACATATAGAAAAGTGAACTAAATATTAGACTCCTTTTGTTATTTGTTGGAATCTTGCTGACACAATAACAACCAAGTGCTTCTCATAAGGAGGAGACCCAGTGATCAAAGACCTGATACTAAAAACAGAGAGGCAAAACTTTGTGGAAACTTTAAAAACAAAATTTCACCCCTATGTTTTAAAATAAATAAATACTTCTACCCTTGAATCTTGAAATAGCATTATGAGGATCTGCCTGAGTCAGACCCACGGTTCATCTTAGCCTAGCATTGTCACAACCTGATACAGTAGCAGGGTTTCAAATCTGGCTCTCCTGGATCCCCAATAGAGGCCTCATCCAGGTGTGCTACCTGAGACCCTCCAGGATCCCCAGCAGGGGCTTCACCCAGATGTACTACCAGAGAATCTGAATCAGAGATGCCACGTGTCAGACCTCCTGAACTCCTGGCCCTGGGGGGCTTTGGAGTGCTGCCTCCACCACCTCTCAGGCCTAATTGCAGTCTAGTTCCCACCCCCCTATGTCTCCCATTCCTTGCTGTGCCACACCCTTCCCTGGCTGTGTCCCGTTGCCCCAGTCCTGCCTCCCAACTTCCTGATTGGCTTCCAGTCAGTACATAAAGCCTGCTGGTAGTCACAGGAAGTTGGGTGGAGCAACTGCTCTCTTCCCCATGCTGTATTGTGCGTATGTGTGTTGATTCCATTGTGCTATAACCTGGTTCTAGCCCCTTGTGTTGTGCTTGTATCCTGTATGTTATATTTTATTTATTTATTTATTATTTTCACTTGCTATTCCACCCCTCTTGCCTAATGGCGACTCATGGTGGCTTCCAACATATATATAAAACAGTAAAATATTAAAATACAATAATACTAACAATACAAAAAGACATCATAAAACAGTATAAAACTAATTATGTGCAAAAAAGTATCTCTCTCCCACCCCAATCCATTTTACCCATCCCTCTTTCCGCCCCCCCCCCTCCATCAAATGCCTGACAGAAGAGCCAGGTTTTACATTACCATTGGAAGACGAGACAATTCAGGCTGAGACAGATTAGGGCCACAGCCATTGGAGTAGGAGACCTCTCCCTTCCTGGCTGCTAGAAGCAGTTACTTTCTTCTTTGAAACATACTGCTCTATTACAACTGAAGGATCAGACTCAATGGTAATGGTCCTTCCAGTTTTTCTTGAATGACCCCCTTATGACTCCAAACAGCAGCAGACAAACAAAGTATTTCCAGACAGCTGAGACTGCAACCTTATTTGTAGATGACCCAACTCCATTTGGGGCCCCGGTCCTGCAGTTTAGGAACATCTGCTCTATGGCAGTTTTATGTATTCCCACCTTGTACTTTCCCACCTTCTGGCTTACTTGTGTTCCCTAGTTCTGATCCCTTGTATTCGTTGGCTCCCACTTCCCCTTGTAATTCTCTAGCCCCTTTCTCAGTCCTTGCTTGATTCTGTGCTTCCTTGTCCCGCCCCCGCCCCCCCATGTTTCCTTTCCTGAACCTTGATGATGAGTCATGTGCTTTCTTAGGCTGGTCTTCCCTGGCTCTCATGCTGAGCATTAGTCTCCTTGGTTCAGAGACTAGCACCTACCTTACTCCAGCTCTCTCTCTGTGTTCCAGGTCTCCCCTTCCATCTCCCTGTGCCCTGATCCCCATTGCTCATAGCACTGGGGATTGAACTTGCGACCTTATACATGCAAAGCATGTTCTCTACCACCTGAGCCATAGGGATGGGCGAACAGATCACGGTTTGGGTTTGGCCGTTCGGTTCGGCTGCGTTCGGTTTGTCCGTTTGGTTCGGCAGTTCGGTTCGGCAGTTTGGCTAGTTCGCCGAGTTTGGGTTCGACTGTTCGGTTCAGTCATCCGAACAGGCCGTTTGGTTAGGCTGTTCGGCTGTACGGTTCGGCTGTTCGGGAAGTGTTGTTATGGGTGTTTTTTTGTTTTTTATATATTTTTTGGTTTTTTATTGGGTTTGATATGGTTTTATTTTGCTTTTTATTTGTTTTTTTTGGTTTTTAAAAAAATATAATATTATATATATCTATCTACACTAAATCTAACTGCTATTAACTATTCTAAATGCTATGAACTAAATGGATTATCTAATAAGTACACAGAACTACTCCTACAAACACTAAAACTAAATCACTAACGCTATCTCTATCACTAAGCTAGTTCCTACAACTGTCTACTATCTTTCCCCCACCATCCCATATCCATATCTATCTATCTATCTATCTATCTACATATATATGGGATGGGGGGGGAATCACAAACAGAAGAGGAGTCTGTAGTGAAATACATACATTACATACTCAATGAGTCTGTACAGTGCATAACACAAGGTTTCAGTTTATGGTTTAAGTTTCATTTCATTACAAAAGTGAAATGAAAACTTAAAGCAATCTAATAATCCTACTCAACGCCTGCTGTTCAGGAACAGTGACTAGCTCAGAAGGTGTTTGGGAAGGGGGGAGGCAGATAATTAGTTTCGTTTCTTGCAAGCCTCTCCACCCCTGGTGCCTGGAAGTCTGCTCCTCAGTGACTGACATCTCCCTGTCATGTTTGACCTTCCAGTGAACCTTTTTTGCCACCCGAAATCATCCGAACGCGATCCGAACTGACCAAACTGTTCGGCCATTTCGCCGTTCGGTGTTCAGTTTGTTCAGTATGTTCGCGTTCGAGTTTGGTCGTCCAAACAGGCTGAGTTCGGGCCGGACTCCAAACTGCCGAACCACGTTCGCCCATCCCTACTGAGCCACAGCCTACCCCATTAGCTCAGTCAGTCCATTAAGAGAAAACAAAGCAGCGGATACTGTACACCATTCTTCTTGAGAGTGACAAAGGAAATAAAATCATTCTTGGACTTGCTTCTACTTTGAGCTTCTTCACAGAACTCTTCTTTAGGGAAGCAATTAACTTAAAAGTTGGCACCTACTCCACAACCAAAGTAAGTTCAATAAAAGGAATCTTCTTAATGACTTTGGCTGCATTCTTTTAATGCGCGTATTGGTAAAGGTTCCTTTTGCTCAACAGGATTCAGACCAAGCTTTTTTGAGCTCATTTTGGACGTCCAAAGACAAAATATCTAATTTTGTGGGGCCTTTTTTCCTCCAGTTGATAGATACAGGGGTATGACTATATTAAATGGAAATATTTTTGGTGAATTTACTTATTTGTCTGCCCAGGTGAGAAGCATTATAGATATATACTTGTTTCTGAGAGAGCTTTACTGCGGGTCTATTATTTTCCTCATTCAGCATCTTGGTGGAAACACTAGGGCCCTTTTCACACAGACATTCTAACACTGATAAAATGGGTGTTACATGTTATTATACATGTTGCAGGGCACCTATAGAGCACACCTGCAACATGTATAATAAAATGTAACACCCATTTTCATTGTGTGAAAAGGGTGTTTGAAATGGCTTGCATGCAAGCAAATATACTTTGTAAGAGCATTCTGGTTTTATTATTAAAAAGGAGGTAGGATGATTTCTCCAGTCCTTAAGGTTTATAAGGCCAAGGTTAACTAACTAACCTGCCTAACTGAGTCAGACCAATGGTCCATCTTAGCCCAGTATTGTCACAACCTGACATGGCAGCAGGGGTTTTTAAATTCAGGTCCAAATCTGGCTCTTCCAGGGTCTCCAAAAGAAGTCATCCCATACCTGAGACCCCTCCAAGCCCCCAATAGATACCTCCACCAGGCATACTACCAGGGACGCTGAGGTGGAAATGCCAGGGATTGAACCTGGGACCTTATACATGCAAAGCACACACGTTTACCACTGGAGCTATGGCCCTCAATTCTTGTATTGAGTGCCGATTTTGGCCCCATCCTTAGTGAATAATTTAGAAAGTCAGCAAAACATGTTTCTAAGAGTTATATTGCATGTCCCAAGGGACACCCCGGCAGTACTGGACCCGACCTGAAGGACTGAGGGGCCGGGACCAAGAGGGGCCACAAGACCCATTACGGACCCACGGAGAGCCCCCGTTCTCAACCTCGCCCCTCACTGCTTCACCTTCAGCTGCTCCAGCGTCAGCTGTCCCGCCTCCAGCTGCTGCTGCAGTGCCGCCATCAGCTGCAGCACGCCCGCTGACGCAGGGAGAGAGTGCGCAACATGCTCCTGATCCGCCCCCACCTGCAGCCATTGATCCTGGGTGTCAGAGCGCAACCTACCCGGGCTCGAGGGGGAAGGAGGAAGAAGCGGGCCCCCCAACCGCAGCAGCGGGACCAACCCCCGCCGCCACAAAAGCGCCTAGAAGCAAGGCGGGCGGGGAACGAAGAGGCGGAGCAAGCAGAAACGCCGCGCCGCTCAGCACGCCCCCAGGAAGGGGCGGGGCCAGCACAAACGCCACGCCGCTCAGCACGCCTCCAGGAAAAGGCGGGGCTGGGAACAGACAGATAAAAGGAGGCCTGGGGGCTGCAGAGCAACGCCGGTGAACAGCGTTGCTGCAGACTGGCCCCTTGTGCTTATCGGAGTTTTGAGGAATACCAAAGGAGTGTGTGGAGTGTGGACGGAGCGTGAGTGTGTGGCACGTGGGTGTGGTCGTGGTGAGTGAGTAATTGTAGATAGTGGGAGTTGGTGGTTCTAGAAGTGGGTGTGTGTGAGAGGGGGAGGTGTGGGTGTTGGGCACTGTCCTATTCCCCCCCCCGGGGGTTGCATCCCTCAGCCTCCACCCTTCCTTGACGGTGCGTGTGCCCTATCCCTTCCCCGGAACCCCCGCACTAGTAGGGTCCCCGTTTCCCACACCAGTGGGCACTCCCTTCTTCCCTGTGTGGATCCCCGAGACACGTGTGGAGTGGGTGAATTCGTGGGGGTTAAGGAGTTGCTATTCAACCAGCACGAACGAGAGGGGGCTCACTCAGGGCCTCGCTGTCTCCCCCCCCATGATGAGATAGGCCGCCGCTTATTCCAAAGCCAGCGGCCCTATTACAACCTGAGGGGTGTCGTTCTCGATTCACGTGTTGCCCCCTCGCGTGCGTGCCGGGGAACCAAGAGGCCGTCTCGCCTTTTAGTCAGGTTCACTTTCCCCCCTGTGTCGTCCCCCCCTAACACTGGGGGCATGGCTCCAGAGACCCGGCCGCCCCAGCCCCAGCGCCATGGCACTCAGAGTGCTTGCAGCAACGCCAGGGCTCTGGGGATAAAGGCAGCTCAGTCGCTCCCCAGCACTGCTGGTGATCAGTGCCTTGCGCCTCGGATACTGGCCCCTTGTTTGTCGTTGCCTGTATACCTTCTGGAGACCCTAGTGTGTGGTGTGTTTGGAGTGTGTTTGGACTGTGCGAGTGTGATGAGTGTTTGTGCGGGTGTGAGTGGGCAGTGTGAGTCAGGTAAGTGAGACTCCTTGTTCCTTCCCCGCTGCACTCACTCTGATTCCCCTTCTGACTGAACGCACTCTCCAGTACCTCCCCTGTCCCTGAGACTTGCCACCCCTGTGTCCCCTGCACCAGCCCTCACTTCCTTCCTTACCCTATACCCTGTGTGCTCAGCTGTGGTGGCAGCCCAGAGGTGTGCGCTTGACCCAGATACCCTGTGATGATTCAGGCTGTGGATTCTTAATCCTATAAGCCATATACGAGCCTGAGGGTGTGTTTCCTCGCTGTTTACGGCTCCTGTGTGTCTGGGGACCCTTTCCTACTTCCCGTCCTGTCCCCTTTCCCTTCCCAAACCTCACAGCCTGGTTGCATTCCTAGCAAAGTGTGCAATTTTGAAGTTCTGACTTCGCCTTAATCTATGTGTAAGTGAAAATTTGTTGCTATCGATGCTTCCTCTATCCGCATGTGATATTTGGGAAAGAGGTATGGAACAGATATTACTCTTTGGGTTTTTCAATAAATATATTCTATCTATGGGCTTTCCAAGAGCATGGGGTCTTATTATAAGTGGTATGAAAGATCAGGAAGGACAATTGCTACATGATGCCATTTTCTCTCAAAAGGTTGTTTTGCTGTATGATTAATTTCCCTTGATAACGAGTGAGGCTTCCTATTTTTCATCATTGTTGGTATGGAGTCATAGGATGGCTTTCACATTAGTAAGGCTGGAGGGGATGCCCTCGGCAGTGCTAGAAGGGAGGTACACAAAGATCCCTCAAAACTTAAGGTTTTGCCCCTTCTGTGTATGTACAGAAAGTGGTTGAATCTCTGATGCATATGATATTTGATTGTCAACTTTAATGTTTATTTGAATCTTTTCGATCAATTGATTGTTAATATGGGGCCTTGTTTGCAAAGGGAGGCTTTGGTGAAACTCTTGTCTGATATGGACCCAGATATAACCTTGATTGTGGCTAAGTTGTATGTGGCTGCTTTCAAACTCAGGAAGGCTACAGTTCTGGATATTTAATTTCTTCTGTTCATGGTTGAATTTATATTTGGTTTTTCTTTGTGTGATTGTTTATATTTATGTTGGCCGATGGCTTTTACAATAAATATTTAAGTAAGTAAGTTGCAAACCACTCATTATGAAGTAGTTCTGCTGAAGCCTGGGTGTAAGCGGTTTGTAGATTGCAGTCTCTCTTTTATACAAGAGATCAAGATACTATACTATAAATACCATTGTATTTCTTGACATCACTTGCAGGGGGCCATGCCCAATTATGGGTGCTCCTTGGAATGACAGAAGTTTCCAGGTGTTATTTCATAGACAGTCACAAAACTGCAGTAGTAATATTTTCTCCCCTTTTCTATTTCTTTCTTGTCACTGCTAAAAATATTTCTATCAATCAAGTAGGAAAACACCTATGTTCAGTAAATCACAGAGAAATTATCATGCATATGATGTGCTAGGAAAAATCATTGAAGCAATCTGATTTAAACCAGCTGCATAGATAAAACAGAAATGATATATCTAGCAAATGAATACTGTTAATTATATTTCCATCACTCTGTGGTATATTGTCTTTTAGCTTTTTCAGATAAAACAAAATTTATTCACTATTTAAATCTCACCAACTTCCAGAATCTAGGCTGATGGACTTTAGGAATCCATTTGGAAGAGAAAAATATAATCTTGCATTGTGACTAACAAAACAATACCAAAAAACTAAAAGGAACTTTTCTTCTGTTTCTCAAGCCTTCAGCTCTTGCTCTTTCTTTTCTAACAGATGTTTTTAGGTAAATTTTATTTGCATTCTCTGTCTTTGACATCCACATATAATTTACTCATTTTCTGGGTAAAAAACCCACAGATAAACTATCATAGTACTTGTCAAATATTCCTCATTCTGAGGAATACTAGCTTTTTAGTCCCAAACTTATCCATGTGCTATGAAAATTTAGAATCCCTTTCCTAATAGCGATTAAAATTGTGAGCGTGAGATACAAAGAACCATGACACTGAAGTTATGGTAGAAGTTATTCACACAGAGGGTAATAATCTACTTAATTTTCATAATGAACTGAAGGGTTTTTTGTGTGTATTCCTTCTTTTGGGATTGTCACACACTGAGAGACATATTTCGGACTTGGCAGATTGAGATGTAACAGTCACAATGCAAATTAACATATGGGAAAAAGAGAGAACATTTGTGTAATGGCTCACCATGTTCTTTGCATATATCATCACCAAACAGAAAAATAAGAACAAACAAAGAGCAGGAGACAGACCACCAGTTGAGACATTCTGTCAGACTGCTAAATAATTTGAAGAAACTCATGGGGAAGCTTTCCTATGAATCCCCACCACAGCATGGTTCTGAACGCTTGGATTATATACTCTCCTGCAGCATCTTCTTTCTGCAAATGATTATGTCCTTTACAATGAGAGAGAAATGAGGGCCCAGTCATGTGAGACAGTAACACCTCTTGTGAGGTGCTCAGCACCCTTAATTGAGTGAAAGAGGAGGATGTTCAACTTTTTGCCACTGGGTCTCAGCATTTCAGAGAACTGGGTCCTATAACAGGAGCCAAATATTCAAGGCACATTAGATACATTTTCTGTAAACCAGAAATGTAACACTAGTTAGAATCTAGCTAGTTGAGCAAAATCCACTGTACCAGTTAGGTTGCTTTTACCATCCAGGGGACTAACATAAATAGAAACATAAGGAGAAATGTCTGCCATTTTTATTTTATATTATATCCGTTTATCATGAAACCAAGAGATGGGGAAAGCTTAAGAGGCAGTGTCTTGTGTGCTGGAGTATAAATAAATATAGCATGAGAACACTTTAAAGAGTCTGCTCTCTCATGCTTTCCACAGTTGGGGGAGGGCTATAAATATTCATGCCTGAGGGCTGAAGGCAGGAATTAAGATGAGGCCCTTCATGGGGGAAAATTAGTCTTCATTTTGCTACTGTGTGCATCCTGCACCTCTTCTGAAACACCAGATGCTGGACACTGTCAGAAACAGGTGTACAGATCCTATTTACAACACAGTTCATCAGTTGTTTAGTGTTAGTACTAGTACTTTGCTCCATTCAGTTCAGTGGGACTCCTGTTCAGGACTGGATTTAGGATTTTTGCTGTCCTAGGCACTTCTCAGGCTGCTGCCCCCAGGTCGTGCCCCAGAAGCCAAGCCATGCCACAAAATATTAGGTTATCAAGTACTGTTTCTATGTAACAATGAATGAGCTTGGACATTTCTCTTCACCCCCAGTATCCCCAGCACTCACACCTCACAACCCCATAGCAGGCACCACACCCACATCCCTCCTATCCTTCCGTTACACCAGGGGTGGGGAACTTTGGCCCTTCCAGTTCCTGGATCAGATCCTTATATCCAGTTCCTACCAGAACTGAAAATCTAAGTTCATGAAAAGGAAGCAGAGATGAGGGCATGCACAGAAGATTAAAAAACAGATCCATAACCTGGATCCTTCACTTCCTGAGTGCACTTTGTAGGCACCTCCGCCTGCAACTTTTATGTGTCTCTCAGAGTGTGTGTACTAAGTTCTCAATTGGTCCCTGGGAGGGAAAAGGTCCCTCATCTCTGCACTTTCAGTACCAATCCTACAAGTTCCCAGACTTGTGAATAAGAGAAAAACAGATGAAAAAAATCCTTAAGATCCCTAATTGCCAATAAGAAGTAGCACTAGATTGCTTGTGGAGGAGCAGGGGCGTAGCTAGGTTGGAATGGGCCCAGGGACAAGAAATGGACTGTGGGCCCCCCCCCCCGCCACCCCGCCTGGCCCATCACCAGACTCCCCTGTCAGCCAGCATTAGCCAGCATTAGCAAGCTTCTGTTCCACATCCTCTGGCAACAAGTTCCACAAGTTAACAGTATGCTGAGTGACAAAACTTCCTTTTCTTTGAGATCTGATGCTGGTTAATTTAATGGAATATCCCTTTCTTCTAGTATTATTTGAAAGGGTAAACAGCAGCGAGCTTTCTATTAACTTGTTCCTTGCCACTCATAATTTTACAAATTATCATATTCCCTCTGAGACGAGTTGTCTCTTTTCCAAGCTGAAGAGCTCTACCCTGCTTATCAAGCTTCTTCTTGTAAGAAAGTTGTTCCATATAACTTTGATATTTTTTTC
>QEPC01011258.1:2942639-2953006 GCA_003113815.1 Sphenodon punctatus | reverse complement strand
GGAAACTATAGTTATTTTGATTCTGGCAGGAATAAATGTTCTAGCGAAGAACTGGAAAAATGCAACAGGACTGACAGAAACTGCTTGGATTAACAGGATATGGTTTATTTTTTCAATGGAGAAATTAAAAGCAAACTTCCATAATAAACAAAAGGACTTCCTGCTTACTTGGTCCCCTATCTGGAATTTCCTACAGCAGTATAAGAGACTGGATGGAAAAGTATACTACCTTCATGAAAAAGAGATCATTTGAGATGCCATTAAAGAAACAGAAAAAAAGAGAAAATGAACAAAATATAAATACATACCTCTGATACATAATAGTAAATAAGGAGGGGGGGAAACAACAAAGAAATACAGGTAACTAAAATATTATTATGTTATATGAAATATGGAAAAAAGGGCGAAAGGTGTAAAGCCCTAGTATGTTAGAGATGTTTTTGATTGAACATTAATAAAAAATTAAAATTAAAAAAAAAAAAGAATCCCTCCCACTAAGAAGGCCCCGCAGTACTTATGGTGGAATGGGGCGTGGGTACAAGTGAGTGACCCTACCATTGCTTGGGCCAGTATGGAGCAGGCGCAAGGGCAGTCAGGAGGGGAGGTGGCGGATGTTGGTACGGGGGGGGAGCAATACCAGCCTCAGCAAGCTTTGCAGGTGTGGGCCCCTGGGGCGGCCGGCCAAGTTGGTCTGGCCGTGTCAGCGGAACACCCCCCCCGCCCTGCTTGGTGGCACGTATGCCAGCTTATCCTCACCTATTGGGGAGCATTTGTTGCCCGCCACGAGGGAGAAAATATGGAAAGGAGAGTATGTTGACCTCTTCGCGCTCTTATTTAGCGATCCAATAGTCGAACGCGGGGAGGAAGAGGAGAAGAAGGACAGGGAGAGATATAAGCGACCCAAGGCAGATAGGAATTGGGCCAATTGGACGGCAGCCTATGTAATCTATCATGGAGTGCTGCTGGAAATGTTCCCGGATAAGGGAGAAATCCTGTTGAAATATGGGGAGATTATCCATAGGGCCTACAAGACCGGGCGCCCCGGTGCCTGGTTGCTATATGATGAGGCGTTCCGGCATCGGGCAGCGTTCACACCAGGTCTCCGGTGGGACACTCATGCGCATGACCTGTGGTTAAATTGCATGAGTGATGCGGCAGGTGCACCAAAGGCAGACAGTGGCCACCGTTTGGCAGGAGGAGGGGTGACCCCCATAAATGACACGGCGAAGGCCTGGGGGAGGCAGGCTGCAGAAGGGAGTGCGGGACGGTGCTGGGAATTTGACCGTTTTGGCAAATGTGCCTGCCCAGCATGTAGGTTTTAGCATCCCCCTCCTCTCCCTCTGACCTGACCATCTGCATTGATGGGGTCACCATCCGTCCTGTTCTCCGTGCCGCAGCTTGGGCTTCATTTTTGACACGCACCTCTCCTTTAAACCTTACATTGACTCTGTGGCCAAATCCTGCCGATTCGCTCTCCTCAACATTGCCCGCATACGCCCCTTTCTATCTATCTCCTCGGCCAAAATCCTTGTTCATGCCATGGTTATCTCTCGCCTCGACTACTGCAACCTCCTCCTTGCTGGCCTCCCTCGCTCCCACCTGTCCCCCCTTGTTGCGATCCAAAACTCTGCCGCCAAGATCATTCACTCTGCCCGTCGCTTCGACCATGTAACGCCTCTCCTCCTCTCCCTTCACTGGCTCCCCCTTCCTGAACGTATCCTGTTCAAACTCCTGGTTTTCACGTTCAAATCGCTCCATGACCAAGCTCCCCCTTACCTCTCGGACCTAATCGCCCTACGCACTCCTGCGCGCGCTCTCCGCTCTTCCTCTGTCCCCTCCCTCGCTCTCCCTCGTTTCTCCTGCTCGCCCAACCGCCTTCGTCCCTTCTCCCTCGCTGCCCCGCATGCCTGGAACTCCCTCCCTGCCGACATCCGCCTTGCCTCCTCCCTCCGCTCCTTCAAATCCCTCCTCAAGACCCACCTTTTCCATGCTGCCTTTCCCAATGCCCTCTAGTCTTTCCCCTTGCTCTTACTGTCAGCCCTCCTCTGCTGACTGCTGCTACCGACCACCTTGTAACCAAGCCAAGTACACGCACCTGAGACTTCGCATCCGCCTGAATGTTTGTTTGTCTTCTCCCATGTCTCTCCCGCTGTCCCCTCTCCCTGTCTCCCCCTCCTTGTCTTTTAGATTGTAAGCCACAGGCTGGGACCGCATCTGATTGTATGTTCTGTACAGCGCCAGGTTGCAACTGGCGCTTTATAAATGTATAATAATAATAATAATAATAATACCTGCTCCTCCTGTGGGGGATTTCATGCTGTGTTTGCCTGCACCAGGCACAAGCTGGGGAACAAGGGTAAGGGACCAGGGGGACAGGAGTCCAGGGGTACGGGGTCTGTGGGAAAAGGCCCCATCACCAATTAAAGTGGAGAGACTGAGGGTTGCCCTGCTGGCACACCCCAACCAGCCGTAAGTGCAGTATGTTGTTCGGGGTTTTACGGACGGGTTCAGGATACCGGCGGCCGACGTGCAGCCGGGAAGGGTGGCCCCCAACTTGAAATCAGTGTTAGGTATGGAAGAAATTGTGACCGACAAGATTGCTAAGGAAGTAGTCGAAGGGCGGGTGGCTGGTCTGTTTGGAACCCCCCCATTGCCTGGTATGATCTTTTCCCCATTGGGTGTGGTGCCAAAAAAGGCGTACGGCCAGTATCGCCTAATTCATCATTTGTCTTATCCACGGGGGCGGTCGGTCAATGATGGGATTCCAAGGGACCTGGTGTCGGTGCATTATGCAACGTTTGATACAACGGTTGCACTGGTTAGGAAATTCAGCAGCAGGGCTTTGCTCATGAAGTGCGATGTAAAATCAGCATTTCGCCTGTTGCCCGTGCACCCTGACAGTTTTCCTCTGCTAGGTTTCCATTTTCAGGGAAGGTACTATTATGACAAAGCCATGCCCATGGGATGCTCGATCTCATGCTCGGCGTTAGAGCGTTTCAGCTCCCTGGTTGAATGGGTCGTGCGCCGCGCGGCAGAAGGGGGAGGCATCACGAAATATCTGGATGACTTCCTCTTCATCTGGCGGGTGGGGTTACAACAATGTGCCGACCTTGTGGGGTTTTTTCAGAGGCTGGCCCAGCACTTGGGCATTCCGTTGGCAGTCAAGAAGACAGAGGGGCCGAGTACAACTTTGAGGTACCTGGGCATTGAGTTGGATACGGTAGCGGACATGTCCTGGCTGCCGTTGGACAAATTGAAGGCACTGATGGGCAAGTTGGAGGAGTGTATGGGAGTAGCCAAGATCATGGTTTAGCAGCTGCAGCCGTTGGTGGGCAGCTTGAACTTTGCGTGTAGGGTGATAGCACCAGGCAGAGCATTTATGTCCTGGCTGTATGGTAAATTGGCAGGCAGTCCATTACCACATTACCACATTAGGGTTACACAGGACATGAAATTGGATTTGGGGGTTTGGCGCAAATTCTTGCTTCAGTACAATGGGGTGAGTATGTGGAGGCCGGGGCAGCTCCTTTTGGCAACAGATCTTGAGGTGCACTCAGATGCATTGGGGGTGCATGGGTTTGGACTGTACTTCAATGGCAGGTGGTGCGCAGCCAGGTGGCCGCAGGAATGGCGGGTGGAAGGCATAACTAGGGACCTCACATTCTTGGAGTTATTTCCAATAGTAGTGGCAGTGCACCTCTGGTCCGAGCAGTGGGCAGACAAGGCAATACTGTTTTGGTGTGACAACCAGGCAGTAGTGCACGTTGTTAACACACTGTCATCCCGCTCATGACGGGTAATGTCGTTGGTGAGGGCATTGGTCCTCGTTTGCCTACAGCACAACATCTTATTCCACGCCAAGCACGTTCTGGGACTTGATAATGAGATTGCTGATGCTCTTTCTCAGTTCCAGATGGAGCGTTTCCGCGTATTGGCACTTCATGCCTACCCGAACCCCGAACCCATGCCGCAATGCCTGTGGAGCCTTGGATCATAGAGCTCTACACAACATTGCAGGCTTCACTGGCACCTCACACCAGAACAGCATATGCTGGTGCCTTTCAGGCATTTCAACAGTTCCGGGCACAGCACGAATGGAACCTGGGTTTCCCCATCCCCGAAGTGCAAGTTTTACAGTTCGCCATGGCCCTTAGGGGAGAAGGATTGGCAGCAAGAACAATTGCCGGGAAGCTAGCAGCAATTGGTTTTATGAGCCAGTTGGTGGGCCACCCAACACCAGTGAGGGGTTTCTTTGCTCGCAAGTTAATCGAGGCATGGTCCCGTGAGCAGCCACCCGTTAGTGATTCGAGGCTTCCCATCACACCACAGTTGTTAGGCAGAATAGTTAGTTCATTACCGTTGGTGTGTTTCAATGAGTTTGAAACAAGTATGTTTTTGGCACTGTTTAAAGTAGCATTTTGGGGGGCTTTTAGGGTTAGTGAGTTGGTAGTTGAATCAGTTAGGGATAATTCGACCTGGGCAATAGGAAGGCAGGATGTTACACTTGGGGACCGTCAGTTAACTATCTACTTGAGGAGATCTAAGACAGATCAGAGGGGATATGGGCACATTGTTAAATTGGCCAGATCAGGGGATGGAGCTATCTGCCCAGTCTTGGCAGTCCAGCTTTACAAGGGAATCCACCTGAAGGTGGTGGGCCCCTTCTTTTGTCACTAAGATGGGGCACCAGTTACGTGGTACCAATTCGTTGCAGTCCTCCAGGCAGTACTTACCCGGATTGGCCTGCCAGCCAGGGAGTATGGATCCCATTCATTTAGAATCAGGGCAGCCTCCTTTGCAGCTCAAATGGGCATGAGCACCTGGGATATACAGAGGATTGGGCGGGGGTGGTCTAGGTCGCATATGTGCAAGGGGAACCAGCCGGGGGTACTCAGTGAACTTATTTGTGTTTTCTCTGACAGATCCTGTCCTGGGTCACAGAGCGGTAATTTGGATCATGGGGCATAGCCTGGTGCGTTGGGCTGCAAAGGCGGCGAGGAGCAGCGGCCTAGGAACCCAGCTGGGTTTGTCAGAAGTGGCAATGATAAAATGGTTTGGGCAGGGCGGGATGGTGGTTCATTTAGGGGAGAATGATTTACCGGGGCTCAAAGGGGTACAATTAATTAAGGACATGAAGTGGGATCTCTGGGTAGTAAAAGAAATGTTGCAGAGCTGTAGGGTGATTTGGACTGAATTAGTAGAAAGGGTTCAGTGGGGGGATAAGGTACCACCAAAGAAGGTAGATAAAACTAGGAAGACAGTTAATAGGGAAATTGGTAAGTGGTGGAGGGGAATTGGTGGGGACACAATTAGGCATGGAGAAATTTCACATAGGAATTTAGAATTATTTAGACGGGATGGCGTCCACCTGTCCCAGGCCGGTAATATTTTGTATTTGCAAGCCCTACAAGATAGACTGTTAGAAGTTATGGGTTAGGTGTGGGGGCTGGACCCGCACTTTAAACGTGCAGTTCCTGGTGGCGGGGGTCCAGTATCTGTTGGGAATTAGAATAAGTTGTTTGTAGGAGGCATCTCCTTAAGAGATGGGGAAGCCACGCTTAACGCATTGTAGGGTATGGCAGGTGAGGCGCTGGTTCTCTGGGGTAAGGGTGACCGTGCACGGTGGTAGGGCATAGTATGGCCCCCACTTGTGGGTACCTGATGCCTTACTCAAGTTCTGAAGGACTGCATCCCCTTTGGCCCCGCCCTCAGCGATGGGCGAAGGAGAGGCCTTAATTTGTGAGGAGGTTATTGAGGGTATATCGAGACCTCCTCTGTTTGTTATTGAGTTCTGAGTGTATAGTTGATACTGGACCCGAATCGCAATAGGTGATCTTAGCCCCTCACCTAACTTTGATTGTTGCAAATTGGATTAATAAAGGGTGCGGCCATGTTCAATCCAATAGCTGTGTCCTCTCTTCTTTCTGGGGGTGTGCCAACAATTAACTGTGGAGCTATTCGCGCATATTCTTGCCCTGGAGTAACGTCTATATTCACTCCATACTCAATTAATTCACTCTAATGAAAGGAATACCCCATGATGCCCCACTGGCAGATAAGAGCAGTTCATATCACCACAAGGAAAATTAGTTACTACTGTTCCAGGATACACTCCGCAGTAAGTACCACAGCAGAAAAGCAGAGAAATCAAAGATGAAAGAACCTTGGCGAAGACTAGACAAGCTTGCACTCGACCTTTCTGAGGAAAGGCAGATGAGGGATATGACATGAATATGATTATGCTTGCTATATATGTCTTGTGTATTTATATTATATTTATTAATTAAGGAATAGATTTCCCAAGCTAAATATCCATTTAGGAAAGCATTTTTACAATTTTCATTAGATTTTGTAACCAGTTGCAGATCAGTTTGGCCATTTGGTTCCCCTGCAACTGTAGAAAAGATTGGAGCTCTTCTCTTCAGGGCAACTGCCTGCCCTGAACTCTGTCTCTGTTAACATGGGAGAGTGGAGTCTATTTGCTGAGACTGTCACACTGAAGCTATAAAAAGACATTAAAAGAGTCATCTTGTAGATGCCAAGTAGCAATGCTGCTACTCAGTTCTGTCTAACAATATTATTTCTAGCAGAGTATCTGACACTGGGAGTGGGAGAGGTGGAAGCAAAGCTGCTTTATGTTTTTAGTACTTGATATTTAAATTGGGGATGCAGGGGAAGAGGAGGTGCAGTGTTCAAAACTGCTCATGGTTGTCATCGAAATTTTATGTATATGCAGCATATCAGTTTCCCTAAAAATGGAAAAATACAGGTTGCCCTTATTTCACAAGAGTATAACTTGACATTCTCTGAATGTTGGCATGATAAAACGATAGTCCTGTTTATTATACTACAGTCAAGAAATCACCATCCTCCATCTTCAGGAGCAAGCAATGAAATCAGGACAAGCATGTATAGGAAAAGTTAGCATGTTGGTTGGCTGGCTCAGCATTCGAACCAGTTTGGAAGGTCAAAAAAAGCGGTTTTGAATGTACGAACTTCGTTCGGAAGTTCGGAATTCAACCGAACTTGAATAGTTCAGTCGACCAAACCGAACTTTCAAACCAAAATAAATTTTTGAATTGAACCGAATAGAACCGAATTTCCGAACTCGGTTCTGTTCGCACATCCCTAATAATTATTTGTTCACAAATGGGGAAAGGGACCCAAGCATCTGTACCATGAAAGATTTACACAAAAGCAATTTGGAAACAGATTTTTCTCCCTATTTTGTTCTTCTGTGGAATAAACACATATATAATTTTAAAAAAATAAAGTTAGCATTTCAAACTTTTACTGGGGAAATGAAGACTCCATATTACCTACAGATGCCATATTTTCCCCCCTTCATTTTCTTTTTTTAAGGCATTTGATGTTGGGCCGTCGGGAGCGTTTCGCCAGCACAGCTACTGCATGTGCATGCCCAGTGGCTTCCCTGAAGAAAAGAAAGCCTCTGCTCCCATGTTCTCAGCCTGTTCTGAGCTACTGTCACAGCAAGACCCTGAAGTCTCCCCTTTGGAATTACCTTTTCCGGGCAAGGATTTTACAGTTTTTCTGTTCCTCCTGCTCCTTCTTGGTTCCTGTTTCATCAGCTCTACTTTCAGGGGGTGTAAATTTTAGTTTATCCTTTTAAAAAAAGGAGTAATAACATAGGCCTCACTGGAGCTTTCACTAAGTGCAGCTACTTTCCACGCATGCCCCCTGGTGGCCTTCCCCCTTCATTTTCTAAGTTATCATGATAAAGGAACCCCCTCACTCCCTCCACATACAATCAATCATTCAATTAATTTTATCGTTTGGCCATTGGCCGTAACAAATTCAGTACGAAATTAAACACTGAGCATTTAACTTCGTATCAACATAGCATCATTAAAAAAAATTGTTAAAATAAAATAAGACTGCAAATATAACTGTCAACAGTTATAAACTCCAGAAATACAAAATGAAAAACACTTAACATTTGCCTTGCCCTTCCCAGGGTTTATGATGGCCCCTGCAATTACTGAGGTGGTTCAAACATAAGAGCATAAACAGTAGTAACTAAATTTACTCAATTTTAGCAATCTACATTTTGGTGGCCCATTGTCTCTAAACACTTAAGGCATATGTCAGAATTGTCGATTTACAAATCCTTTCACAATCTGCATTTACTAATATATAGGCCAGTCCTAAGAGCTAGCTCCAACAGATTTTCTCTGGGCACAGTAAGTGAGTGAATGAACATTTTGAACAAACTGATAGTTACGACGATTTACTTTACATTTCAAATAAATAAAATATAGTATAAAATAAAACATATATAATATAATAATAAAAAATAAAATAGCAAAACTGTAGCGGATAACTCCAATCTAATTTTGCAATTACCAAGTTTTCTAACTTCATATAAAATCAAGGAGTTTATGCAATTTACTATGTTGATGTTCATCAGATTGTTCAGATATATATTTTTGCTTCCCAGGTATTAATTTCCAAATATCAGTTTTATTTTACTTTACTTCTCTGCACCATAGAGGCATAAGTTATATTTGCCACTTTCTTGATAAATATTTCCTCAGGATTTGCTAACAAATATATTATTTTCATGTGTTCATCCCATCCTGCACTCATTTGTATTAATGGCTGAAGATATTGTGTTCTTACTTTGGACAGCAACGGGCAGCGAAATAAGTAATGAGGCAAATCCTCGGGCACCGTAGCCCCACATGGGCAGAATCTCAATTTGTGGGGGATCCTGGCATATCTGCCCTCTATAACCGCTGTAAGTATAAGTTGGAATCTTAAAAGGGTAAGAGTTCTCCTTTGCATAAAGTTTGTCAAGGTTCCCAAGTAACATTCCTGCAAATGCTGTTCTTTTATAAATCTATACCGGGGTGCAACTTTGCTCGTCCTGGTGGCCTCTAGATCTTTTTGCCTAGAAATATCATCCAAGCATTGTTTGCACAGCTTCTTGGTCTCTTGTGCCGGGAAGCTGGATAAAAAAGGGAGCGAGAAACCTATTTCATCTGTAAGTACTCCCAACTTGACTTCTCACTTATACTTATGGTCTGAGGTCATCATTTCAAGCCAACATAATTTGGCTATCCCTCCTCTGTCATTTGTAATATTCATTTCCAATACGTTATTTGTCTAACTTGGGCTTGAGGTTCGACAGGGAATGTCCCAGTTTCCGTCCTTAATAAATGTGCAGGTGTTCCCAGCAGGGCGCCGAGAATTGTTCTCAGCAGCCTATTCTGCATGGGCTCAAGCTTGCTTTCCACTGCCATACTCCAGATTTCGGAGCCGTATAATGCCTGGGGTATGATTTTTTGACTCAGGATACTTATTGCTGGTCTACACAGTCTTCCCCTATGTGTTCTCCAAAACTTAGCCACACCTGTAATGGTGTTTGCCAGCTTTAGCTTTAAGGAATCAAAACCAAAACAAAAAACTTAACAGTTTAAAAAAACCTTAAACGCACAAGAGTTTTCTTAAAATACAAACCCCCCCACAATTACAATTCAAAAAACCTTCCACTCCATACATTGCAACAAAACATAAATGCCAAAAAACATAGAAATTTTAGAATTTGAGCAATATTTAATATTTTATCCTCATCAACATACATGTTAATATATGTACTTAATTCCTTACCATACATACTTTTATTCATTTTATCAATAACTAAACTTTCACATTTTTCCATTATTAAACTTGAATTTATCATAATTCGACAAGGAACAATTTTTTCAGAGTGCATTAAGTCTCTACAGAACTTAATTCTGGACAACGAAATGTATAATGTTGTCTACACTCACATTCTTAAGTTCATTGTATGAACTGTATACAATTTGTATACATGTAAATAACAGACTTAATGCACTCTGAAAAAATTGTTCCTTGTCGAATTATGATAATAAATTAAAGTTTAATAATGGAAAAATGTGAAAGTTCAACCAGGGTTTCAGCAGTCCCCTGTTTATAATGGAGAGTGGTTGTGCATTTAAGTTTCAGGCGGCTAATGCCACCTGAAAATATGGTCATGCCAAGTACCCTTGGCGTTATACAACAATCCCAGATATGTATATGACTTTACTTGCTCAAGTGGGTGTGTATCAATGGACCAATGCTTGCTTTTCAAATATTTGGAAAACACAATTATTTTCAATTTGTCATAATTAATTTGTAACTTATTTCTTTGACAATACTTTCCCAAGGTGGTAAGTGATTTGCGCAGGCCAATTTCAGAAGTTGACACTAAAATCATATCATCAGCATAAGTGTGAGCTTATGTTTGCCCCCTGCTCCGTGTGAGCTTATGTTTGCCCCCTGCTCCGTGTGAGCTTATGTTTGCCCCCTGCTCCGTGTGAGCTTATGTTTGCCCCCTGCTC
>QEPC01011258.1:2925751-2942055 GCA_003113815.1 Sphenodon punctatus | reverse complement strand
CGTACCTTCTTAGCCCAGGGTGCCTGGTAATGCTGCTGAGTACCTAATCTCTCGGGTGCAAGAGAGCGACTGAGAGGTTTCAGAGGGTCGCCTTGGGGCCACCCTTTCCCCCCCTGTGCCTGGGCCTAGATTCCTCCCTCTTTGTTTCCCTCTCCCCAGTTCCGTCCCCTGGAACCTGGTAATCCTGGCCTTCCTTCTCCCTCCTTGTTCCCTCCCTAGCTCCGTACCCTGGAGCCTGACAGATATGAACGTTTATTTTCCCTCCACATACAAAAGACCTTGTACAAAAGAAATGCTGCCACAGATGTGAGGAGGAGATTCAGATAGCAGTACAGTATGATTAGGGACCAAATTTTCATTGACTTCAGAATCTGGGGTGACCACTCTTCTGTTTCAAGGGCAATATTGCCCTGAGATATACAGAATAGACAATTTCTTTTGAATGGCTACCTAAACCATTGTCAACTGTGAGCATTAAAAAATTAGGAGTCAGCCTCCACTCTTCCAGTCATAAGATTTTAGGACTGAAAAATCAGGCAATTGTTTCAAAGAATGCTGGTTACTTTTTATATGTCGCCTGGGTTTTGTGCCCTTTGTGGGTCACATTTTCAAATTTTCCTGTGCTGTGATGAGGGCTAGTAATTTACTTTTTAAAAAAGCTCTAATTACATGATTCAAAGGGCCACGTTGTAAGAAAAATATTAAATATCACCAGGCTTCTAATAAAATTGCACACTGAGTCTGTAGTCAGCTGCCGTAGAGACCTACAAAATAATGCTAAATTACTCCTCTCTGCTCAGAGTTGGGAAACTCTTCACCATTAAAGTCAATGAAATTTTTTCTAACGACTTTAATGGTTGGGGATTGTGCTTTGAGTTCTATGCCTCCTAATCCAGCCTCCCTATCACATGGCAGGCCAAAAGTGCCAAGACTGGATTCACATGTGACTTGACAGCTGATTTCTCATCATACTCCCTTCTTATATCAACTTCCTCTCATGTAAGGTTCAGTGACGTGGTCCCAAGTCTTAATGCTCATGAAAGCCTCATCAGTATGCCTATCTACCCTACTCCTCCTTTGCCCTGTGTGCTTGTCTCCTCAAGTCCTGGTTCCAGTCGACTTGTTCTCCCTTGATTTTTCACCAACTCCACCTACCTGCAATGCCCTAGGTGAGTTAGTTAGGAGCAAGAGTGTCTCTACCTTGAATTCCCAAAGAACAAGTCAGTTTTGAAAAAATAAAGCACTCAAATGACATTCTGGCATGTTTTAGCTCAACTATACCAATGTTAAGGCCATGTTATTTCACTGCGGTTCATAATCTGTCAGGTTTGGGGGAGGGGTGCACTGGGGAATCCAGGACATAGGCAGATAGCTGGCTTTGGGCATAGGGTCATGCCAGGCTCAGGGAGAGATGACTGGGAGACAGAAACCAAGAGACCAAAGCCAAAGGGGAATTGGAGTCAGAGTCAGGAAGTCAATCCTGTGGTGGGAAGGTCTCAGAGAGCACAGGACAATGGCTGGACTCAGTGGGGAGCAAAGGACCATGGCTGTGGGAGCAGGGAATGTGGTCAGACTACAATAGGTCTGAGTTTAGGGGTAGCAAGAAGGTCATAGGAGCAAAGCAGAAATCAGGCACAGCAGGGCAGGAACCAGAAGGGGTGGGTGGGAGCAGGAAGTGTTCTGCTACCAGCCGGCTTATATCCTGACTGGTATCCAACCAGGAAGCTGGGAGGTATGGCAGTGCAGGGACAACAATGGAGAAAGGTGTGGCCTTGGCAACATAAAGCTTCCAGGAGTGGTCAGAACCAAGGCAGAGGAAGGTACTGGGTGGACTCACACATAACGCTGATTAAACTGGATGACTGCAGGGCACCAGAACATACATAATGAGCCCTGGAATAGTATTATGTGTGAGGGAGTCAATGGGAGTTCCAGCCCCGCTTTAAATGCAGATTTGGTGTTTAGATTTGATTTGAACTCCAAATCCGCATTTAAAGCGGGACTGGAATTCCCATTGACTCCCTTACACCTAACACTAATCTGGGGCTCCTTTTACATGTTCTGGGGGCCCGAAGACATCTGATTTAATCAGTGTTATGTGCGAGTCCACACAGTACCTTCCTCTGCCTTGGTTCTGACCACTCCTGGAAGCTTTATGTGTGAGATGTGGGATCAAGACTAGAGCTGCAACTGAGTACCTGGCCAGTCGGGCACCCCATCGAATTTGGGGCACCCTATTTGCCCTGATCATGTTTGGGCACCAACTGGTACCTGACGGCAACCCGACGGGCTACTCAACTCCCCAGACTGACTCACCTCACTGCTGGGCTGCTGCTCTTTTGGTTGGTCGCTGCTCCCTGCTTGTTGCTGCTCCCGAGCCAGTGCACTGCTCAGCTGAGTGAGGAACTTCCCCACTTGACTTTTTTCTGAGGGAGGAGGGAGGAGCGGGGAGGCCTCTTCTCACATGCAAGCATCCCCCTAATGGGTTTCCTATTGTCAGGGGGACCCAAATTGGGAGACCATTAAGGGGGTGCATGCAGGTGGGAAGAGACCTCCTTGATCCCCTCTCCTGCTCAGAAAAAAGCAGTGAGGAAGTTCCTAATTCATCTGAGCAGCACAAAGCAGCAGGGAGCAGTGACCGACCAGAAAAGCAGCAGCCTGGCGGTGAGGTGAGTCAGCCTGAGGAGCCACAAGTACTGGGACTGGCATCCCAGGGCATTACTGGGATACCTTGCTGAGTGCCTGAAAATGCAGGTATTACCCATGAGTAGCAACGTGTTGACTACTACGGCTCTAAAGAACGGAGCCTGGAGTAATCTATCTTTAGGCTAGGGTTAAATCTCAGTTTGGAATAAAATGACAATATTATACAATACATAACATTCCCTATTGCTGCATTTGCTAGTGAGGGTGAGAGTAAATCACTACACTGAAAGCATAGAGAAATATAAGAGCTAAATTACTTTATATAACATTATTAAACTATATATTTTTTCCAGTGAGAGTCTAGAGTGCTCATGAAAAATGCTGGATTGATATCCATGGAGACTGAAATTGTTTATCTCCACAACAAGTACAGCTTGGTCTGTAGAAATAAATGTTTTCCCACTCCCTCCCTCCTTCTGTTGTGTTCTTCACCAACTTGTCATGTTTGTCCCTCTTTAGACTGCAAGCTCTTTGGGTAGGAAAGGAACTGTCTTTTATTGTGCGATTTATGCAATGCCTAGCCCCCCCCCTAAAAAAAAAAGACTCCCTGATCATTATTTAAATACTATTGTGGTTTATCTCTTTTCAGAAAGTATCACTGAAGGGGTGAGAAGCTTGACGTCATATTGACCAGATACAGGTACAGTCAGAAACCAGTCTGGCTAAGTGCCTAAAACATGGGCACTCACTGCTCAACAATTTGAAGCAAGGGGGGGCAATGTGCATGCGCAAATAAACAGGTCACGTCGACACCGCGCCCCTCCGGCAAACCTGACCTAGTGCTACAAAATCAATAAAAAAACCTGAATTCAACAAAATAAACGAGAGCATCAGCTGGAGGAAAGTCTGGGGCATGGGCCCACCAAAAAAAATGGGGGGAAAAGGACCACTCACCCGACTCTGGCAGCAGAAACAAGCAGCTGAGGCTGCACAAGAAGAAGCAGGGGTGAGTGACAAAATGGCGGCCACAGTCCTCTCCAATACCCTGGGGGATACAGAAATGGAGGAACAAGCCACCATATATACA
Organism: Sphenodon punctatus; assembly: GCA_003113815.1. Lineage (NCBI taxonomy): Eukaryota > Metazoa > Chordata > Lepidosauria > Sphenodontia > Sphenodontidae > Sphenodon > Sphenodon punctatus. The sequence goes on along the minus strand of QEPC01011258.1, from coordinate 2,938,322 downwards.
ATCCTGGCAGAAATAAAAGCCTCCAGGACAGAGATAAAAACATCAAGGGCAGAAGCCCCAAAAGACAAAAATGAGGTCCTAGAAAAAATCAGCACCGTAAACAAAGCAGTGGAAGAGGGAAATAAAAGATTAGAAACTATGGCAAAAAGAATAGACCAGGTGGAAGAAAGAGTTTCCAACCTGGAGGACCAGGCACTGAACACTGATAGTGACCTGGCAAAAATGAAAGAATCCCTAACCCTACTGAGGTTTAAATGCGTGGACCTGGAAAACAGATCCAGACGAAGTAACATCCGCATAATGGGAATCAAGAAAAACAGCGAAGCAGAGGGAATGCAAGAGATGCTAATGCAGATCTTTCAGTTAACTTCCCAGACCAACCCCAGCTCCACAATGTGGAAATTGAAAGGGCACACAGAACACTGAGGCCCAAACCAAAGCCTCTGACCCGCCCAGGGCCATTATAATCAAATTTCTAAAATATAAAGATAAGGAAGCCATATTAACAGAGACCAGGAAAAAAAGACAACCACTAGTGCACCAAGGCAACAAAATCAGAATCCAAGCTGATTATGCACCAGAGACAGTGAGTGATTTCAGACGTTACTTTTTCAGCATTCACCACAGTCAACTGCAGTCAAACGCAGGCGGTGGTGAAAGAGCCATGTACATCTGTTGGCCTGAATCCAGATGTTCACCACAGTCAAACATGGGCTAACCACGCTTCATGAGGTCAGGGCGGGAGGAGGTCCAGAAGTGTGGTGAATGCTCACCATGGCAGGGGTGAATGAATAGCGCAATTGATAAATGTAAAAAATGCAAAGAATTGCCAGGGGGGAGGAGGGGGAAGAGAACATAAAATACATAAGAAACCCCCAAAAGCACCCCACTATTGTGGGGGGGAAAATGGAAAATAGCATTTCCATCAGGCACATGTGGCCACACAAAGCAGGGTTAAAGTATTTATTGTTATTAAGTTGTGTTTATAAGTTGTTAATGTTATTTAAGGTATTTGTAACTCTGTCAGGACTAGAACTGATAACCAGGTATAAACCTCATCTTACGTATGCCCATACACTCAGTAGTGAACAACATAAAGAAACCCTCAACCAAGGAAAAACAACACAAATTAAAGCACAAACTCCCCAATGGCAGCAACAATGGGCAAAATCTCATCCATAAGATTTCTTTCCTTAAACGTAAAGGGCCTAAACCATCCCGTAAAAAGAAAAAAAGTAGCAGAGTTTATCACAGACCATGAAATAGGGGTTTTCTTTTTAAAAGAGACCCACCTGATTCAAAAAGACCTAGAAAGGTTTACATTTAGAGGCAAAGGTGAAACATATGCAGCATGTGGGAGAAAGAAGAAAGCAGGAGTCCTGATAGGATTCACAACCGCAACAAATTTTAAATTAACAGAACAAAAAAAAGACAAAGAAGGCAGATTTGTATTAATAAAAGGCATACTAAAAACCCAACCAGTAACGTTAGTTAACTTATATGCCCCAAATGAGAACACACACCAATTTTTTCAAAAGTATATACCCCTGATTTCTCAAGACGCAGAAGGAATGTTAATCATTCAAGGAGACTTCAACTCCCCACTAGCAACATTAGACCACTCCACGAGAACACAACTCACGCACCCAAAAACACATAACAGCGATGCTATCTCAACATGACCTCAGATGTGTGGAGATGCTTAAACCCCACAACGAGGAGCTACACATTCCACTCAAATAGACACAACACATACACAAAAATTGACCACTTGGTACTAGAAAAAGATACACTACATAGATGCTCAAAGAGTGAAATAATACCCGCTACTTTCTCAGACCACAATGCGCTAATCACCATTTTTAATTGGAATGCACCCACACAGCCTGAGTACCGCAGTTGGCAACTGGACAGGGGAATACTAAAAAGTGAATGGATAAAAAATCAGATCGAAGATCTTAAGGAATACTTTGACATAAACGCAGGATCAGTACAATCCCCCCAAACACTTTGGGAAGCAATGAAAGCTGTGATAAGGGGTAAATTCATAGCCAAAAAAGCAAAAATAAACAGGTTGAGAAGAGGAAGGAATGAAGCCCTCCTCAAACAGCTAAACTTTTTAGAAACAGAAAATAGTAGATTTCCCACCAAAAGCAACCAAATAGAATTTCAAAAGATACGCAGTGAAATAGACACAATAGACATGCAAAAAATTACACAACTGAGAAAAATTAAAAGCTTTTATTTTCAAAATTGTAACAAACCAGGAAGAGTTTTAGCCCAATTAACAAAAAATAAAAGAACAAAAGCAGCCATCCCAACAATAAAACTTCAGGATGGAAGCAAAACAAGTAAACAGCAGGAAATACAAAAAGCATTCATAGAGTTCTATCAGAAGCTTTATACGTCCTCGAATCCAGACCCTGAAAAAATAAAAGAATTTATTGGTAAATACAATATCCCTAAATTTAATAGGAACCAATTAAAATATCTTAGCTCCCCAATAACAGTAGAAGAAACCAAACGAACAATCAAAGATCTTAAAAGAAACAAAGCAGGTGGATCTGATGGGCTACCAGCAGAATTTTGCAAGACATTCAGTAAAATAATTATCCCACACATAACAAACACATTTAATAACATTATGACTACTCAAAAAATGCCAACAACATTCTACGAAGCAGTCATCACTCTAATACCTAAACCAGGCAGAGATGTGGAAGAATGCAGACCAATATCCCTATTAAATACAGATTACAAAATATTCACAAAAATACTAGTCAACAGATTGGCAGCAATAATTGATGAGGTAATCCATACTGACCAAACGGGATTCATCCCAAACAGATTAGGAATAGACAACATAAGAAGGACAGTTAATTTGATTTACGCAGCCCAAAAAATTGACCTTCCAACATTAATACTGGCCGCAGATGCGGAGAAGGCCTTCAACAGGGCAGAGCCAGAGTGTTTATACAGAGTTATGGAGCAAATGGGAATTAAAGGCAATTTCATGAGGGCAATTAAAGCTATCAACTGAATCCAAGATCTCAAATATTAATCAATGGAAAATTATCAGACCCATTCCCCTTAACAAGAGGGATCAGACAGGGCTGCCTGCTATCCCCTCTTTCCACTCAACATCACCCTAGAACTCCTAACATGCACCATAAGACAAGATCAAGAGATCACAGGCAAACAAATAGAACAGACACACCATAAACTATCCTTGTTCGCAGATGACATGCTAGCTACTATATATCACAAGACCGCATACGACTGTACCAAAAGTCCTCTCGCTTATAAACCAATTTAGCAAGAACTCAGGATACAAAATTAACCCCCCAAAATCCCAGGCACTCATACTCACAAAAAACAAACAGGAAGCCCAAGCCATTGCAGACTAAACACTCTTTGCGATTGCTGAGTCCCAATTTAAATACCTGGGGGTAAACATCACAAAAGACCATACAAAACTCTACAAAGCAAATTTCCTCCCCCTCATTTAAAATCAAATCCGTAATGAGATCTCAATGTGGCAAAGGCTCAAAAGCTCATGGTTAGGAAATATAAACCTGTTTAAAATGATAATATTACCCAAGATTCTCTATAAGGCAATGGCCCTACCCATACAACTCCCACCCAAATCCATAAAATAGTGTGAACAAGCCATGCTAGAAGCAGTATGGAAAGGTAAAAAACAGAGAATTAATAAGCAAACTCTGATTAGAAGAAAAGAGAAGGGTGGCGTTAACATGCCAGACGTGAAAACCTACCTTAAGGCGGCCACACTCAGAACACTAAGGTACTGGTACCATCCCACGAAGAACACCACCTGGGTAGAAATAGAAAAAAAATTAATAGACAACCCAAACTTACAAGAAATGATAACTAACCACGAAAAAGCAAACTCAAAGAAAATAACAGACCACCCATTCATACATGCCACTATACAACACTGGCACCAAACACAAAAAACCCTAAAAATATCCCCAGACCATCACCATATACACCTATAAATACACAGACACTGTGTAAGGACAATATAGCAAAAGATCTAAGAAAAACATTAAGTAAATGCAGCATATACAGAGCAGAACAATTATTCAAAGACAGCCACTTTACAACATTACAGGAACTTTAAGAAATAACTAAAACAAAGATAGACACACTACAATACCGCCAAATAAAAAACAAAATACAACACTATTCAAGAAAACCCACCCCCTTAGAAAAAACACTGTTCAGCCACACCACCAACAAGGGTTTAATAGCAAGGATCTATGGAGCGCTGGTCGAGGCTGAAGCCAGTAAACCAATTACATATATAGAAAAATGGGAACATGACCTAGGGAAAAAAATTCGATAAACAACAGGTAGACAGAATAGGACACCAAATGCATAACTGTTCAAGCTCGCTAGAAATCAAAGAAACCCAAATTAAGGTAGTACTAAGATATTACTTAACCCCGATTCATTTTTAAAAAATAGATGGCTCAGGCCTCGACCAGTGCTGGAGGGGCTTCGGGGAACAGGGCACTTACCTACATTGCTGGTGGTCATGCCCCAAGGTACGACAGCTGTGGCGCACAGTCTGGTCTTACATGAAAAAAGCCACAGGCCTGACTATACCATTTTGACCTGAAACCGCACTACTGGGACTATATCCAGAAATACCATTAATGAAACACCATCAAGAGACCTGAACACTCATGACACTGGCTGGACTGAGTATCATAGCATGAAACTGGAAAACAGCAAAAAAATTAACAGAATCCGAATGGGTATATGGTATATGTACTCAATGGAGAAAATAGCAGCAACCCAGGACAACAAATCGAAAAAATTCACAACAAGATGGTTCTCCTGCATAGAGAACATACAAGGACATATGGTCAAAGAAGAATCAAGATCTTACCTGGTGGACTACAACATTTAAAGGACAATAAAAACATCCTGACGGAGCATGTTATTTTGTTAGTAGATTTAGGAATGTATATTGTTGAATGTTTAATGTTTAAAAAAATAATAATAAAAAATTGATATTAAAAAAAAAATAAAAAAATCCTGAAGCAATTACCCATGCTTATAGCCACCACATTGCCAGCGTAATATGTGAATAACTCCCATGTAGCAGCTCTGGTCATGAGGGGGCTGCTGTCCCTGTGGATCAGCAGCAAACACTCCTGTGGCTGAACGACTGATCCCATGAGGCAGCAACCTCCTCCACTCTGCCCATGGTTCTGTTCTGGCAAAAGATAACCAGAGCTTCTGCCAGCAGACAGATAGCATGCATCGATCTTCATTGGACAGCAACCTCCTCCTAGTCTACTTGCAGCACCCCTGACAGGAGAAATACACGCGCTGTTGTTGATAGACCAGGACAGCACATGCCTGCACAGCCTGGTCTGCACACAGCAGCCCCAGCATGGAGGAAATGGGCTACTACAGGCAGATTGTAAGGAAGCTTCCATTCATCCTGTCATATGTGTGAAATTCTGCTATGATTTTTCACGTGTGCTACTTCAGGCTGTTGCTATGGGCACAGAGAATGTTTTCAAAGCACCCTTGGTTTCTGCTACTTAGCACCAGTTGTGATAGTGGTTCTTCCTTACCAGAGATTTACTATTAGTTTATAGTTTATTTGTTTAGCTGTTTACTATTTTGAGGAATCACATTTTTTTGAGAATGACAAATTATTCAGAAAAAATTGCCCACAGGAGTTGCAATATAGGTGAACAGAAGGATATGCCCTCTCTTTCTGGTAATAGGTATTCCTGTGCTACAGTATAGATGGCTGAACAAACACATTGTCAAGGCAGGAAAAAGACCTAAAGAATTTTGAGAATAGAAGACTGCTTGTGAGTGCAAGTTTAGAGCTGAGAAGTAATTGACATATTTTCTAAAATTGTGAGAGAGACCAAATTGTCTAGCTGTCATGAATTGTATGGGCATTGTTAACAAATTGCTGCAAGCTCTGTATATCCTTCATGATGAGTCTTCAGTTTCCACATATCACTTCTGCCACAAATGACAAGAAAAATGCCTTGAGAACTCCTACTCCCATTTCCTAGACAACATTGTTTTGTATGTTACAGGAATGGTCAGTGCAGACCTATACTTGTGTCTTTGTGGGGAAGATTTTGCTGCAAACTTCAGGTGTTCTTTTAAAAGAGGTTGCTCTCAACCTTATTTTAAATTAAAAGCCATAAACTGCAAGTTCTACTGTGGAATAATCCCTCTAATTTGCTGTGTGACAGTGTGCCAAATGTGACAACACTTTTAGACTAATTTTCTTAATTTCTCCTAAGAGATGAAACCTTTAATCAAAACATCTTGTATTAATTAATTTATGGATATACCTTCCAGAGTACGTTATTACTATAGAACATATTGTGAATGTTAACTGTAAACAAATAATGCTAGGAAGGCTCAAGATACCCCTTATAGTGCAAATGCTGTGTTTGTGGAAAATTATTCAGGACTGCACTGCGTCATCATCACTATTGCTACTCAAACTCGGAACAGGAGATCATTTGGAAACATTTAAAATGAGAGGGGAGCTGTTTTCACAGAAATTTTTCAACGCATCAGCCTTTAAAGGATTTATTGTTTCACTGTATTCAACTAAGGTGTGTGTGCTCTCAACTCGTTGGGCAACTCCAGTCCTGCAGCCCTTATTAGCCTTTTTAAGTGTCACATTCAGGGCCCATAACATTCCACATAGCATCTACTGTGCTTCCAAAGTTCCATAGAACTTGGGGGCACATCATCTGCCCATGTTGGAGCTTATGTAACTCCAGGAGGGGCTATATTTTCAGTACTTTGGGTTCAATTAGGGACTCCCATCAAAGATCTGGTCAGAGGCAAACTTTGACATTCAAGTAAAATTTCAACAAATTTTTAAAAAGTAAACATGTAATTTTGTTAAATAAATGTTGACTGTTAAATAAATAATTTTTATTTTAAGTAGGAGTTTAGTGATCTCAAACCCACAACTCCACCTACTTACAACAATTGTAGTTCCTCTACAAAAGGGTGCGAAGAGTCCTGCAGTCTTGGCAGATGTAGTGCTGTTGTTCACCAGTGCAAAGATTTGAATTTCTTATTCTTTACAACAAAACCCTGGTATAAGAACAATTTATACAAAGACAGTAACAGGGAGACTTAGCTGAATCCACATAATGTATACATTTCCCTCCCTTTTTGGATTACAATTACTACAAAAATAAAGAAGTTTAGGGATACAATTAATAAACTTCCCATTACCACACACCTGGTATAGGTTGCACAGGGCCTGGCATTAGGAATACTGTCAGCATCAAGCATCCAGCTCTCATTCAGTCACCTCAGCTTCTTAGTCCAAAATGGCTTCTGAAGCCCCGCAAGCCTTCTGCCCCTTTCTTCTGCCCACAATGAAGCCCCACCTAGTGGCTTCAACTAGCAAGACTGAGCAAACTCACAACCATGTGATTTACCTGGCTAACTGCTCATTCACAAAGGCTACCAACCCCCCAATAGCTCTGCACAGACACAGCTTAAATCTTCTTAATGTAACAGGTCTAAATAAGCCATACAGGTTACACTTACAAGTGTCACTTTCATGGATGTGTGTCTAACATTTATGAAGCACCAACACAATAATGAACAATTTCCTAGAACAGCCTGATTGAGGGTGCGATTGTATAGTCCTGTAACATGCAGAAATCCCATTGCCTTTAACAGCATCTATAGATTTATAGGTTCTTAATTATTGTTCTATTCTTGGTGAAGGAGAAGGTGCAATTGACTGAAGATTCACTCCAACCTATGTCTCATAAAATGAGTGAGCTATTGTAAGGGAAGAAAGTCTCTCAGCCCAGGTTGGACTCTGTATGGAGTTTGCCCTATTGCCAAATTCCATGGGGAGTGTGAGCATATGGGAGTGATACACAAGGCAGGCTGTGGTTGGAGACTGGTGTATCTCTCCAGAAGAGGTGAAGATTTTTTTAACAGTCTTGGGCTTCTAGACCTGATGGCTAGGGATGGGCAAATGCAGTTTGGAAGTTCGGAGTTCAGCCTGAACTCGACCTGTTTGGACGACCGAACCAAACATCCGAACCGAACGTTTGAATGGCCGAACAGTTCGGAAAAGTTTGAATGAGTTCGGGGTCGAGAAAAACGTGACTTTGGGTGGGAACAACGTGACTGGAAGGGGGAGACAGCGGAGGAGCAGACTTCCTGGCACTAGGGGTGGACACACGGGGTGGTTTCAGGGCCAAAAATACTGATACCGAAAAAATTTGGTTTTGGTTTCGGTACTGATAGCACTTTTTGGAATGTTCTGCCAAGTTTGGCCAAACTGAAGTCTGCCGAACTGAACAGCTGAACCCGAACTCAGGTTTCGAACCGAACGACCAAATGTCTGAACATCCAAATGGCGTTCTGTTCGCCCATCCCTACTGATGGCCATTCCTCTGTTTTCCTTCTTATACTATTTTAAGGTCGAGTTAATATCGAGGTAACTTCTGAGAGCTATGTGAACCAGTTGGGGCCAATAAGAACATATGTTCTTATTGTTATATTGGTAACTATAGACCTGTTAGCCTAACATCAGTGGTATGTAAGATGGGTTGGAACAGATACTGAAATAGAGAATAATTAATGATATGCTAGCAAAAGGAAAACGTGATGAACTGCAGCATGGGTTCACAAAGGGTAGACCAACTGATATCCTTTTTTGAAAAAATAACTGACTTTTTGGATAGCGAGAATGCAGTGGATTTAGTGTATTTGGATTTTTGTAAGGCATTTGATACTGTGCCACATGGAAAATTATTCCTTAAGCCTGAAAAGATGGGAATTAACAAAAAGGTAGTTAGGCAAGTTTGTAGCTGATTAACTGGAAGAAAAGAAAGGGTTGTGTTGAGAGGTGGACTTTCTAGGTGGGGGAAGGTTGCTAGTGGAGTTCCTCAGGGATTTGTTTTGGGACCTGTCTTGTTTAATATATTTATAACTGACCTCGTTGAGGGAACTAGGAGTGTGATAATGAAGTTTGCAGATGATATCATGTTGGGAGGAATTGCCAGTGCAGAAGAAGACTGGAAAATTATACAGGATGAACTGGATGACCTCATGGATTGGAGTGTTGGGAATGGAATGAAATTTAATAGTGCAAAGTTATGCATTTGGGGTTTAATAATAAGAATTTTAGTTACTAGCTAGGAACTCATCAGTTGGAAACAACAGAGGAGGAAAGGAGGTTATAACGGACCATAAAATAACTATGGGTCATTAATATTATGCAATTGTAAAAAAGGCAAATGCTATCCTAGAATGTATTAGTCATGGTATTACCAGCAGGGATATGGAGGTATTGTTGCCTCTGTATGGGACTCTGATAAGACCTCATCTGGAGTACTGTGTTCAGTTCTGATCACCAATGTTTAAGAAGGATGAACTTAAACTGGAACAAGTGTAACGTAGAGCTACCAGGATGATCAGAGGAATGGAGGACTTGCCCTATGAGATGAGGTTGAAGGAGTTTGACTTATTTAGCCTATCAAAAAGAAGGCTAAGGAGCGATATGATTACATTGCATAAATATCTCAGGAGAGTTAACTCAATAGAAGGGGAAGATTTGTTCAAACTAAAAGGGAGCATGGGTACAAGAACTAATGGCTACAAGCTGGTTATCAATAAGTTTAGACTGGAATTTAGAAGAAGGTTTTCAACAGTTAGAGCAGTGAACTACTGGAGTAAGCTTCCAGGGGCAGTTGTGGGACCAAATAATCTGATTAGCTTCAAAATGGAGTTGGATAAATTTATGGCATATATCTTATGAGGAGTTTTTATTATTTGATGCTACAGGAGCAAGTGTTGTTTCCCACCCACCCCCACCAGCAATATATGTTGTGTTGCCTCCAGGGGCGGCTGGTGGGTGTTGAGGTTGGAGGGGCAGTAAGGCTGGCCGGCCCTCCCGCCGGCGGCTTTTAGCCAGGGCAACAGTAGGCGGAGCCAGGGCAATGGTAGGCGGCATAATCCAGCAGCCAGGAGTTCCAAGGGTTAATGTTGGATGGACATTACATTACTTAATCAATAAATTTCAGTTAGGTTAGGCAGGTTTAAAAGCAGGCAGACAACCTTAAACCTCACTTACAAACAGTTTTAGCAAAGACACACACACACACACAGCAGAGGTTAAGAATGCTGCTTCAGAAAGAAGAGACTTGCTGCATGTATGTTGGAGGGACCCCAATCCCTGCTTCAGAAGTCCCTTCTGAAGAAGTATTTTGCCCTCTGCTGCATGTGTGTTTGTATGTTGGGGGGGAATTTCAAGGCCCATGAATCACCAGACTCACAGGTACATCTCGGGATCTCAAAAGCACCCCATTTCCAGCATTATGAACACACCTAACTTCCTAAGATCGCCAGACTGCCAGTTACATCTCAGGATTTCCAAAGCANGTTCTGCCAAGTTTGGCCAAACTGAAGTCTGCCGAACTGAACAGCTGAACCCGAACTCAGGTTTCGAACCGAACGACCAAATGTCTGAACATCCAAATGGCGTTCTGTTCGCCCATCCCTACTGATGGCCATTCCTCTGTTTTCCTTCTTATACTATTTTAAGGTCGAGTTAATATCGAGGTAACTTCTGAGAGCTATGTGAACCAGTTGGGGCCAATAAGAACATATGTTCTTATTGTTATATTGGTAACTATAGACCTGTTAGCCTAACATCAGTGGTATGTAAGATGGGTTGGAACAGATACTGAAATAGAGAATAATTAATGATATGCTAGCAAAAGGAAAACGTGATGAAATGCAGCATGGGTTCACAAAGGGTAGACCAACTGATATCCTTTTTTGAAAAAATAACTGACTTTTTGGATAGCGAGAATGCAGTGGATTTAGTGTATTTGGATTTTTGTAAGGCATTTGATACTGTGCCACATGGAAAATTATTCCTTAAGCCTGAAAAGATGGGAATTAACAAAAAGGTAGTTAGGCAAGTTTGTAGCTGATTAACTGGAAGAAAAGAAAGGGTTGTGTTGAGAGGTGGACTTTCTAGGTGGGGGAAGGTTGCTAGTGGAGTTCCTCAGGGATTTGTTTTGGGACCAGTCTTGTTTAATATATTTATAACTGACCTCGTTGAGGGAACTAGGAGTGTGATAAAGAAGTTTGCAGATGATATCATGTTGGGAGGAATTGCCAGTGCAGAAGAAGACTGGAAAATTATACAGGATGAACTGGATGACCTCATGGATTGGAGTGTTGGGAATGGAATGAAATTTAATAGTGCAAAGTTATGCATTTGGGGTTTAATAATAAGAATTTTAGTTACTAGCTAGGAACTCATCAGTTGGAAACAACAGAGGAGGAAAGGAGGTTATAACGGACCATAAAATAACTATGGGTCATTAATATTATGCAATTGTAAAAAAGGCAAATGCTATCCTAGAATGTATTAGTCATGGTATTACCAGCAGGGATATGGAGGTATTGTTGCCTCTGTATGGGACTCTGATAAGACCTCATCTGGAGTACTGTGTTCAGTTCTGATCACCAATGTTTAAGAAGGATGAACTTAAACTGGAACAAGTGTAACGTAGAGCTACCAGGATGATCAGAGGAATGGAGGACTTGCCCTATGAGATGAGGTTGAAGGAGTTTGACTTATTTAGCCTATCAAAAAGAAGGCTAAGGAGCGATATGATTACATTGCATAAATATCTCAGGAGAGTTAACTCAATAGAAGGGGAAGATTTGTTCAAACTAAAAGGGAGCATGGGTACAAGAACTAATGGCTACAAGCTGGTTATCAATAAGTTTAGACTGGAATTTAGAAGAAGGTTTTCAACAGTTAGAGCAGTGAACTACTGGAGTAAGCTTCCAGGGGCAGTTGTGGGACCAAATAATCTGATTAGCTTCAAAATGGAGTTGGATAAATTTATGGCATATATCTTATGAGGAGTTTTTATTATTTGATGCTACAGGAGCAAGTGTTGTTTCCCACCCACCCCCACCAGCAATATATGTTGTGTTGCCTCCAGGGGCGGCTGGTGGGTGTTGAGGTTGGAGGGGCAGTAAGGCTGGCCGGCCCTCCCGCCGGCGGCTTTTAGCCAGGGCAACAGTAGGCGGAGCCAGGGCAATGGTAGGCGGCATAATCCAGCAGCCAGGAGTTCCAAGGGTTAATGTTGGATGGACATTACATTACTTAATCAATAAATTTCAGTTAGGTTAGGCAGGTTTAAAAGCAGGCAGACAACCTTAAACCTCACTTACAAACAGTTTTAGCAAAGACACACACACACACACAGCAGAGGTTAAGAATGCTGCTTCAGAAAGAAGAGACTTGCTGCATGTATGTTGGAGGGACCCCAATCCCTGCTTCAGAAGTCCCTTCTGAAGAAGTATTTTGCCCTCTGCTGCATGTGTGTTTGTATGTTGGGGGGGAATTTCAAGGCCCATGAATCACCAGACTCACAGGTACATCTCGGGATCTCAAAAGCACCCCATTTCCAGCATTATGAACACACCTAACTTCCTAAGATCGCCAGACTGCCAGTTACATCTCAGGATTTCCAAAGCA
>QEPC01011258.1:2893082-2905053 GCA_003113815.1 Sphenodon punctatus | reverse complement strand
GGGGTGGGGTAGGTTTTTTTTTGGTTTTTAGTGATGTTTTAAATTTCTGGGGGTTGATCTATTGTTGTTTTTAATTGTTTTATTGGGTTGTAAGCTGCCCTGAGATGCCGTAGGCATGAGGGGGCGGCTAACAAATGGAATGAAATAATAAATAAAATAAATAAATCCTACTTCTTCCGGTTTAATAAACTGGTTAAGGCAGCATTCCAAATTATACTCAAACTCTAACTTGACAGTAAATTGTCACAGTAAGGTACATTTTTTTAAAATGACTTAACTGCAATTAAACTGCTTACATACCTCATCACGTATAAGTATTGTTCAGTCACCATACCACATATATGCAGTTTAATTTCAGTTAAGCCATAAAAAAATAATTAATTTGCCTTAACTTGACAATTTGCTGTCACGTTAGAGTTTGAGTATAATTTGGAATGCCACCTTAACCAGTTTCTTAAACTGCAGTTTTTTTGCTTCGGTAATAAAATTAAATGTTTGTTTTAAATCTGCTACTTGTTAATTTCATAGGGCGTCCCCTAGTTTTAGCACTATTTGAGAGGGTAAATAATAGGGATGGGCGAACAGAACCGAGTTCAGAAATTCGGTTCGGAAATTCGGTTCGGTTCGGAAGTTCGGTTCGGTCGACCGAACTATTCGAGTGCAAACTCCGAACTTCCGAACAAAGTTCGGAAATTCAAACCCCATTGAACTAAATGGAATATTATCTTTTAGGAATGGGTGAACAGAGCCGAGTTCAGAAATTTGGTTCGGTTCGAAAATTGAGTTCGGTTCGGAAGTTCGGTTTGGTTGACCGAACTGGTCGAGTTCGGTCCGAACTCCGAACTTCCGAACCACGTTCGCCCATCCCTAGTAAATAACGATTCCCTTTTTACTTGTTCCATACCACTCATGGTTTTATAAACTTCTGTCATATCACCTCTGTCATCTCTTTTCCAAGCTGAAGAACCCTAACCTATCTAGCCTCTCTTCATAGGGAAGCTGTTCCATACCCTTTATCATTTTTATTGGCCTTATCTGTACTTTTTCTATTTCTACTATATCTTTTTGGAGATGGGATGACCAGAACTGAACACAATACCGAAGATGCAGTTGCACCATAGATTTATATAGAGGAATAATAATAATAATAATAATTAATTAATCTTAATTTTTATATAGCACCCTCCTGCTATGGCACTCAGAGCGCTTCACATATAACAAATTAATACAACTTTTAATCCTCACAACAACCCTGTGAGGTAGGTTAGGCTGATAGGATATTGTGACTGACACAAGGTCACCCAGTGAGTTTCTGGAGAAGGCAAGACTTGAACCGGGGTCAAACATTCTGTTTGCTTTTTTGACTGTTGGCACATACTGAGCTGAGAATTGTCCACAATGACTCCAACGTCCTTTTCCTAAGTGGTAACTCCTAACTTAGAACCCAGCATTGTGTACGTATAGTTTGGATTATTTTTCCCTATGTGTATCACTTTACACTTGTCCACATTAAATTTCATCTGCCATTTAGATGCCCAGTTACCCAGTCTCGTAAGGTCCTCTTGCAATTCTTCACAGTCTGTTTGGGTTTTAACAGCTTTGAATAACTTTGTGTCATCTGCAAATCAGATCACATCACTCTTTTATCACTTTCCCAGATCATTAATTAATACATTAAACAACACTGACCCCAGTACCGATCCCTGGGGCACTCCACTATTTACCTCTCTCCATTGTGAGAGCTGACTATTTAGTCCTACTTTTTGTTTTCTATCTTTTAACCAGTTACCAATCCACAACAGGACACTGCCTCCTATCCCATGAGTTTTTAATATCCTCAAGAAATAAGGTCTCATGAGGGACCTTATAAAATACTTTTTGAAAATCCAGATACACTATATTGACTGGCTCACCCCTAGCCACATGCTTATTTACACCAGTGTTAAATAACCTCTAAAATATGTCTGTGAACAAAGTTTGGTTGACTACTTACAAAAGCATGGATTTTTCCTATTTTAATCTCTAAGGAGACTATACAAGTGTGACCATAAACAGAATGTTTTCTGTGAGCTTCAGCACTGCACAGTGTCGTGTTGCGTGTCTCTTTTTTACAAAAGGAAAGAGAGCTATGTTTCCAAGCAGATTTGCTCTAACTGGATTGGGCCACTCTTTTCCAAGTTGTATAAAATGAGTTTACACTTTACTTTGATGCCAAGCTAGCAAAGCAAGTATTGTAAAATGACAATATATTTATAAATAAATGGAACATGAGACTTTAGAATATAAAAAATAAGCATAGTTTACTTAATTTTAAATAGAAAATATCAGTAGCTTACATAGAATGGTATTGATAGCCAATCAAAGTTACATGATCTAAAAAACATTTCTATTTTAAGAAAATAGCTTCTAAAAGCTTAACATATGCTCAATTCATTGGCTCAAAGATATCAAGAATAATACATTACATTCTTCCCAGTTCTTCCCTTTTTCTGCCATGATGGTGAGAGAGAAACCCCAACATAGTGTAGGACTTCAATCTGAAAAAGCAAAGCTAGTGTCTCCCTTCTTAAAGCAAAGTTTGCCAGAAGCTGACACTCCTGAGCAGTGATGCTGATGACATCAGTAAGCATGGAAATACACAGGATTCTAATTGGCTCTCTTAATTCTGAGCAAGTAAAGAGACTGAACAGAGAGTCAGATTTCCTTCGAAGTTTGAACAAAACCTCATATTTCCATCAAAATTAATTGTCAGATTACAGAGAGAACTGACCACAGCTTCAAGGTTTTTTAACCAATTAGTGGACGCAGCTGTGCTAGCTAGGAAAAATTAAAACTTAAAAGTTCTCACTTTGACAAATGGTACCAGTCATGAGCATCTCCATTTAGACATATAGACTGATAAGGCCCTTGGTCTGGCCTCCAACTTTAGCAATTTTTTTCTGTTTCCTTGGATACGGTGAAAAGTTCACTGAGAAGTTTTTTAAAAGTTCATGCCAAGGAGGCCTCAGCCTGAACCAAGGTACATATAGAAACTGATTTTAAAAATCAATGCAGTAAAACATAAGTCCAATACTTTGAAACAGAAAGTTAATATATTGAAACTCAAAATCAATACATTAGGAACACAGATGGCCAAAAAATATATGCTTATAATAGGAAATACATGACAACAGGGCTTGGCTTTTAATAACACAGTAAAGAAAAACTTACAGTACCTCAAGAGTCTGCTTCATGCTGAGCATCCTGAAATAGCCAATTTTACCTTTCAAAAAAGCTGCTGGTGTACACACTTGGATGCTGATTGCAAGTATTATCTTAAGAGAATCATTTCTTACATTTAAAGAAAATTACTCTTTTTAGGACCCTATTTTTGTGCTTCTATACTCTTTC
This sequence comes from Sphenodon punctatus, assembly GCA_003113815.1. Lineage (NCBI taxonomy): Eukaryota > Metazoa > Chordata > Lepidosauria > Sphenodontia > Sphenodontidae > Sphenodon > Sphenodon punctatus. Next base: position 2,901,663 of record QEPC01011258.1, on the reverse strand, counting down.
TGCTGGCTTTCTAACACCCACAGTGGGATGTAACTAACAAATTACATCATCCAGTTCCATGGAGACTGCTGCTGCTTTTCATGTGTCATAAAAATAATAATCAAACAACTTGTAAAAGAAAAACGAATGTCTGTTTTGGAGAAGAGACTATCAGCCGAACTAGTTTGGAACAAAAGGACAAATACAGTATCTTTGGGTCTCCTGGCTTTTGAACCAACGTAGTTCATTTGCAGAAAGAGATGTTGGGAAGACTTGAGTAGAGTTGTTTGATATGGAGTATACCCTCCATGTCCTTTGGAGAGGAGCTCAGTGCCACAAGGTCTCTTTGTAAAGCAGGTAACATTCCTGGATAAAGGGTGGGATGTGGCCAGAAAGTCTGCCACTATTGAGTATCTTTTTGTCCTGCAAAAGAGAAGCATGTTGGAGGTAGGAAACAGCTTTCTCATCCAGTAAACAGAAATAGCTTCTGCAGCTTTTTTTTTTACAAGAGGGCAGTGAATATTTTTTGGGGGAACAGGGATGTGGGTTCCTCTCTTTCATGGTGGTCGGATATGAAGAAACTGCTGTTGCTTATTTTCAAAACTACTCAGTTGTGAATTTGAAATTATTCTCATAACGCAATGAGGCTGGGTTCATGTTTTCTGAAGAGACTAAAGGAAGAGAGACCAGAAAAGGAAAATCCCCTCTCCCCCTCAAAAAAAGCATGGAGATGACAGAGCAAAATAGAAACTGAAAAAGAAAAATTCTAAGGAGGGGGGATAGCCCATAATAATACATATACTAAATAGAAAACCACTTTTGGATTGGCTTGTTTTGGGGAAGAGAAGGGAAGATTCTTATACCTATTACAAATTAAATTTCAAAAATAAAGCTTATGCACAGGGTGGCCAAACTCCCATTTTAAAATTTCAAACAAATGCAATGAGTTCCGACCCATGCCCATCCTGCCTGGTTAAGGCCAGCTCGAAGACAGTGGAGCCACTGCTGGTGGGGGTGATCAATGCCACCCTTTGGGAGAGCAGAGTACCGGGCTGCTTCAAAGAGGCCTCTTCTCAAAAAACCATCACTTGACATTGATTCCCTTGCCAGTTATCGACTGGTCTCTAACTTTCCCTTTTTAGGGAAGGTTATTGAGTGTGTTGTGGCCCAGCAGCTGCAGGGGCACCTAGACAGCACTGGTTATCTGGATCCCTCTCAGTCCAGTTTTTGTTTGGGCTATGGCACGGAGACTGCGCTTGTGGCCTTGGTCGATGACCTTTGCCGTGATTTAGATCAGGGTTGATCGACCCTGCTAATTTTTTTAGATCTGTAGGATGCTTTTGATGCTGTTGACCATGAGATTCTGGTGACTCGTTTACGGGATTGAGCTGGAGTGGATGGGATCGTCCTTGACCGGTTACGCTCTTTCTTAACTGGGAGTACTCAGCGTGTGGTGCTTGGGGACTGTTCTTCATCTCCATGGGACCTCACATGTGGTGTCCCGCAAGGTTCTATTCTGTCCTCTCTCTTGTTCAGCGTATATACGCAGCCACTTGGTGAGGTTGTGAGATGGTTTGGGGTGTGGTGTCATCAATATGCTGATGATGCCCAACTCTACCTCCTTGTTTTCATCCGACCCAGACCCGGCAGTCTCAGTGCTTACCCAATGTCTGGCGGCTGTTGGGGATTGGATGAGGGTGAGCTGACTGAAGTTGAATCCTGACAAGATGGAGGTGATGCTGGTGGGGAGGGCAGTGGATGTTGTGGTTCCCATCATTGATAGGATCCCAGGTCCATAGTCTGGGCATACTCCTTGATCCGCAGCTCTGCCTGGATTCCCAGGTGAGGGCTGTGGTGAGGAATGCGTTTTGCCAATTACATCTGGTGTGACGACTTCAGCTGTACTTTTCAGATAGTGACCTGGCCACCATCATCCTTGCTTTCATTACCTCAAGGTTGGACTATTGCAATGCGCTCTATGTGGGGCTACCTATGGTGATGGTCTGGAGACTGCAGCTAGTTCAGAATGCAGAGGCCTGTCTCCTTACGGTGACGGGTCACTATGAGCACATTACACCAGTGCTTCAGGCTCTGCACTGGTTGCCTATAGTCCTTGGGCCTGATTCAAGGTATTGGTTTTGACATAAAAAGCCCTATATGGCCTTGGCCCGACTTACCTGTGGGACCACCTCGCTCTCTGCGCTCTGGAGCGGCCTCTGCGGTTTGCTGGGAGCGGCCTTCTCGAGGTTCCCCGTGTGGCCCGAGGGGCCAGTATGGAGAGGACATTCTCGGTGGCTGCACCTATGTCATGTTTTGTGAGTTCATTAGAAGACCCAGAATAATACACACACACAGAGGCCTGTTTGCTTCTTCACTGTAACTGTATTAGTTCAGCAAGCCCCAGGTAAACATAACAAGAACAGTAACCAACAGATTCAACATGAGGATCTGCTTAGGGAACTACAGCCCCCTAGTGGGTATCAGCAGATTCCATTAACTTAGAAATACATAACAACCTAGGCTGTGGAACTCCCTCCCCATGGAGGCCCGGGTGGCCCTGGGTCTCCCCTCCTTCTGTCATATGTGTAAAACCTGGCTGTTCCGCCTGGCTTTTGGCAAGGGAGATGGGGTGTAGGGTGAGATGGGAGGCTGGGACAGGGGGGATTCGGGTCTATGTCTTCTCTTTTTATTGTATTGTTTTTACTGATTTTATGTGTTTTATGTGTTTTAATGTTGTAAGTCGCCCCGGGCTTCTTGGAGCAGGAGGGACAGGGTAGCAAATGATTTTATAAATAAATAATAAAATAAATAAGGTCTGCAGAACTGGACTCTAAGAGACAGATTTTCATCTTCCGCACTCACCACTCAATGCCCTGTATACTGAGCTCATTTGAAAATCTACCCCTTTACTGAGTTGTATTGAAATACCTGCCCTTAACATCCAATGTTGACTTAAAAGGCCACGTTTTCAAATGTAAGGGGATCTAAAATATGCACCCACAAAGCTGGCCATTTATATATGCTGACAAGCACTTGTGCAAGTAGAACAAGAAAACTGTGCCTAATGGACACTAGTATGCAGCTACCTGTAATTACCACATTAAATACATGTCATGAGGATGGATCATGACCCTGCCAGATGGACACTGAATCCATAAGCACTCTGGGAGTGAGACAGACCAACTGCAGGGGGGGAAAAAAACCATGATAAAGCATCACCATTTAGGAAGCTGGGTTAATAACTATGATCTTCTCCTGCAATCTGGAAAATTCCAATGCAGGCCAGATTCATGGGGTGGAATCTAATGAAGTCTGTAGTTACCAATTTAATTACATCCTTCACGGAGTCAATTTTTATATTTATCTGTTGTTTGTCAATTATGCCTGAATCTTACTGAAGAAAATTAAACTTCTAACCATTTCTAAGACAATGATACACTGAGAATGCTGATTAAATTTGATGCCAAGAAGATTCTAGTTGCAATCACTTTTTTGCTTGTATTTTGTTGGATTTTGCTGTGTTTGTTGTTTTGTAACTTTTGTACTTTAAAAAAACTGAAACTTTAAAGGGAAAAATAACTTAAAGCACATAAATTTAGATTGTAAACTGCTTGCAGTTGAGACAGAATTTCCATTATTATTTTCTTTGATCTTTTATAAGCTGCAAAGTCCCTGTACACCAAAGGGCTAAAACATAATACTAGGGTATGCCATGACTACAATGTTATAATGATGAGTTTAGCAGTCTCATCTTCCCTTGAAATGACCTGGAAGCATCAGTGGGTAGCTTTCACTTGGTTTAATGCAGGGCAATGCACCTGGAGATAAAGAAGGGATATCCCTGGCCAGACCCAGCTGCATGGCACTGGCATAGTTCATTCATCAGCCACATAGAATAAATGGGATTTCCTTGGTACACATGCAGAGGGGCTGCAGGAATGTGTGCCTGGTTGTGCAGAAAGTACAGTCTGAAGTTTGGGTGGGAAAGTGGCTGCATCAGACTTTGTAAAGAGAGAGTGTTAACAAACGAGACAATAGGCTATTTTAATGAACATTAGCCCACAGAAGACCACACTGTTTATTAGGTGTTGGCCAGATGTTCGCCCCCACTAGACACGGGGCTGCCACCCAGCCCTCACTCACGGTAGAGTCTTGGAGAATGTGGAACCCACCGTGCAGGTGAATGCTGGCTAATGTGTGCCCACAAAGCTGCCTCCCATTTATTAGGATGCGTGGAGCCTCTGCCCACACACAGGTATACCAGGACCCTAGAGTCCCAGGTGCAGTGCCTAGAGCAGTCTGAGGAGTGAGCGTTCTCTCCGCTCTCGCTCTCACTGGCTCTTTGACTGTTTACTTTTGCTTTTTGGAGCGCTCCATAATGGAACTCCAAAAAGTGAAAAGGAAAAAGAAAACAGAAGAAAGACACAGCGGGGGGAGGGGTGTGTGTTAATTTTTCTCAACTACCAGGACTTTTCGGACATTATTTCCAGCACTTTCCCTCAATTTTCTGCCACTGTTCGTTAGGCTGGACATGCCAAGCATGTACATGGCAGCTGCGTTGGACCTCCGTGGACCAAACCCGGGCTGTTTGCACCCAGAGAAGCAGTTTTGCATACTGTGCTGTTGTGACTATAGAGATTGCAGTGATTCTGTCTTGGGGTGAGCTTTGCCTGTGCTGATTGATCTTCATCAAATCAAACTTTATTGTACTGGCCATTAGGCCATGACAAATTGTCAAATTACCAACACAGAATATATATAAAGCAAACATCGCAACACAAAATGAAGCATATTATTTAAGTACAGTCCTACAATAAAACTTAAATTCAAATACAAAACTTATGCATTACTTAACTCACCCATCAGCCTAAAACAGTCAGGGATCAGGGTTCATTATTCATATTCATATCAGCTCGAACTTGCTCTATCGAGACCAGTTTCCTTTTCCTGGTAATTTCCATTATATAGGCAAAACGTGCTAGTACTTTTGAGAGCTGGGGATTTCTATCAACCAGTAAGCGTTTGATTTTTTCCCCATTGGATAAATTCAGGGGCAATTTCATCCAACCCCACAACCTAGCACACAAGTGTGAGTACAAGGGGCATTCTAAAAGGTAATGAGAGAGATCCTCAATACCTAAAGAACAGCATGGGCAGATCCTGTCTGCATACGGGACCCTCCGAAACCTCCCCTCCAGCACTGCCGACAGCATAATCTGTAAATGCAGTGCGAATAATGCCCTTTTGTGCTGAAATGGCAGATCATCCTTTATATAACTCGCCCCCTCGCCATCTGGGATCAAGTGCTGGTACCAGTGGGATGATTTTATTGAAGGCACTAACGCCATAGAGGTTTGCCCATCAATGTCTTTTATCCTGGCTTTCACGAGTGATTTGGCCACTTTAAACGGAAAGCCCTTCAAGAAGCAATAGGACAAACCAAGTTTATCAAAACTGCTTTTAATCTTTCCCCACCAAGGAGACCCACAAGAGCTACAGTTCAGTTTTTCCCACAGACAAATTCCTGCAAGGTCATCATCCGGCATACCACTAATTTTTAACACGTTCACCAAGGCAGTTTTCAAAAGGTAAGATTCTAGGGAGGACAACCCTAGCTCAAGTCGTAGAAGGACTGCCGGAGTTGAATTGGGGACCTGGATTAATCTTCTCAGAAAATTATGAAAGACTGGCTCTAAAGTTTTCAACATGTTAGAAGAGTGACCCCATAGCAGAACCCCATACCTTATTTTAGCAATAATCTTTGCTTTGAAGACTTTTAACGCTGGTTCGAACCTCTGCCCCCCTTTTGTTACAAAAAATGTGTTTATTGCTTCGACTGGTCCTACTATACTTTTCTTCAATGATTGAATATGTGGTATCCAGGAGCCATTATATGAAAATACTATTCCCAGATAACTAAAGTATTTAACCTGCTCAATTGGTGTTGAGTTTATTTGCCAGACTTCCTGCTTAAACTGTGCTGATTGTTGCTCTCTGTCCAGTCCTCTTCAATGTGTAAATATATAAGCTCATGATTTATGTAAAACACCATAAGACTCCTGTCCTCTCCCCTGAGTATGGTACCAACCCCTGAAAAGGCCCTCTTAGAATTCCCACTGCTCTGGATAGATGGACGGCTTGTAGCTCGAGTGTGGGGTGGGGCAGCCCACACCCTCACCAAGATCTCCTTCTCCCTACTTCTTCTAAGGACAATTAATAAGAGGTATAAAACACAGATGTTTGGGGCAAGGAGTCTACAGACAAAGGAACAAGGCTGCCTATAAACTGAACAGAATGTGTTTTGGTGCATGACTACGGTTTTATTGTCTGGCTGTATCAGAGCCCAGTAGGGCAGTTAGAATCCTGATTTGTAGCAAATAAGTAAGTACATTTTATTTACGGCATCTAGGGAAATCAAAATGACAATAAAAAAAGTCAATAGTCATTAAGTACAATATATCCAATTGTTAAGCTACTCAAGTAGCAATCTATGCAATGATAAGTGTACAGAATCAAAAAGGAAGAATCAGTCAACCAACAGTATCTCTCCCTAATAGAGATTCCAAGTTAAAGTACGTATCACACTCATTAGTCCTCGCTTAACCCTGGCTTCTCAAAGTTTTGGGGCAGCAAAGGCATAGGATGCAAGAGCTTCAACACCCCAAGGGACCTGTTCTGCAAAATTCAAACGGTCCTCTGGTAGTTGTCTCTAATCTCAGCCAAATCTGTTATAGGATCTAAGTACCTCCTCCTCAGATCTTTATACAGGGGGCAATTCCAGAGAAAGTGCATGGTATCTTCTACCTCGTTTAGGGGGCATGTACATAATCTCTGGTCATATTGGGTCTGTACCCATCAGCCTTCTTGTTCTACCGTTCTCAATTGAAGCCTTGTAAGGATCTCCCTATGCCTTGGGGAGTTTACTGATGCTAAATAAGAAACTTATTTGCCATCAGTCTTAATATATTTATAAAGCGGGGAGCATTTCAGCACCCCCACTGCTACAATATTGTGTTGTCTTGAAATGTCAGAGAGTCTTTGGGTATTTTTAGATGTTACGATACCACGGTCAACCACAGTTAACCCCTGTGTTGGCTGCTGTACCATAACATCTGAAATAACCCAAAGAGAGTCCTGCCAGAGGTTCACCATGGTGAACCTCTGGCGGGAATCTCATTGACCATGATTCTGGACCTCTGGCCGCCTGGAGGTCCAGAACCATGGTTAGCTGGACCACAATGTGGAATCGGCCAAAAGTAACATCTGTTACATTGGCCGATTCTGCATCGTGGTCCAGAACATGATGTGGGATTGGGTGCAGCGACCGGATTGGCCGCTGTGCCCACCCATCTCCCGGAAGGCGGGTGACTGGGGGAGCGTGGGGGCTGTGCAGCTGCATTTCATGCCGCTCAGCCCCTCCCCGATCCCCTGTAGGAATCAGGCTGGCACATCTACAGGACAGCCGGACTGATTCCTGTCAGGGATTCAAAATGGATTCCGGACTGTGGTGATTTCACGTCTGAAATCACCCTTTGAGATATAACTCACCTGTCATTAGGTAAAGGTAATAAGTCATTGCCAAACCATCTAATCCTGAGTGAATAAGTCCTTCCTTTATCCTCAATAGCCAGGGAAAGGAAGACCCTGAGCTATCTACTCCATCAAGTAGTACTTGTTTGGGGAATCTTTTTGGTGAATATCCTCTGATCTTTAACCAGTAATGAAGGGGTCATATCCTAGCTGTTTGTTTGGATGTCAGTTGAGCCAGATTCCAACCTAATCATAGAGGCTGGAGTTTCTTGCTGGACCGAAAGGCGTCTTTTAAGAAAACTATGTTGTGCTCTCTCAGCAATAACTGCTGCCCTAGGGTCTGCCAAATCTCCCCCCATAAATGAGAGTTGCCTTGAGTTTCAATTTCCCAGCTTCAAGAGCTTTAGTCCATGGTTTCCTCTGAAACCTGTTAAAGAAGGCTAATATCCCTCCAGCCAGCTCAAAGTGCTGGTGAAAGTCAGGCCTAAGTAGCAAAAGCTGTTTGCTACCTCTATAGGGTGCTGATCTATAAACCACCTATCCTGTTTCCTCGTACCAAATATCATGATCTTAGATTTGTTGATATTAATTTTCAGGCTACTGTCTTGGCAACAAGAGCCAAACTATCTAATAATCATTGTAGCCCTATTTTGGTATATGAAAGGAGAACCACATCATCTGCATAAAGGAGACATGAGAGTCCATTGTCTAATAACTTTGGTTGATGGCAATCTCTTCTCTCAAGATAAAGTTGCAGATTGTTCAAAAATAAGTTGAACAATACCGGGGCTAGGACACAGCCTTGTTTAACCCCTTTAAGAGTAGCAAATTGGGGGGAAAAGGTTCTCCTGAGGGTCCATACCTCACACGGGCAGTGGTATTACTTAGGGGCGGGAAACCGGTAAAATCCGGTATCCAATAATGCCGGTACCGGGCGTACCGGCATTATCGGATTCGACCCGGTAATCCGGTCCAGGTACCGGATTCCGGGGTACCGGATTTTTTTTACATTGCAGCCATTTAAAAATGGCTGCAATGTAAAAAAACTTAAAGCCCCAGCAAAAAAGTTTTT
>QEPC01011258.1:2878972-2892737 GCA_003113815.1 Sphenodon punctatus | reverse complement strand
CCGGAGCTCCGCAAGGTAAGCGCACTGAACTTTAGTAGGGGTGATCCCTGGGGGGTTGGGGGGGTGTTAAACACCCCCCCCAGGGATCGGGTCATACTTACCGGCGGCTGCGGGGACGCCGCGGCCGCTGGTGCTGGGGGGTGGGCTCGCCTCTGGGTCTTTTTTTAAACAAAAATCCAGGCTGGGCAGGGTGGGTGGGGGGTGTCCCCCCTTCCACCCACGCAGCCTGGGAGGGGGAGGGGGAGGGAATTAATTTATTTCATTGATTTCAATGGGGACACAGCGCCCCATTGAAATCAATTAAATAAATCTGGTACCGGTATACTGGATTTAATCCGGGAATCTGGTTTTCAGGGAACCGGTAACTGGTAAATCTGGTAACCGGTAATGGGCCCGGGGTCCCACCTCTAGTATTTCTATAGTACTCCACAATTAGGCTGATTAATGTTGGATTCATTCCCATGGTTTTCAGTTTCCTTCATAATTTCTGTCTATTTACTGTATCGAAGGCAGCCTTGAGATTGATAAAGGCTGTGTAGATTTTCAGTTTCTTATTCAAATACTTGGATACAATATAATATAAAGCGAAACACTGGTTGGCACACAAATATCCTGGGCGGAAGTCTGCTTACTCCTCGCCCAGAATATCGCTTTCGTCCATCCAGTTCCTCACATAGTTCGAGAGGTGTCGATTATATATTTTTGCAGGAATGCTGATCAGGCTGATAGGCCTGTAGCAGTCAGGATTGTCCCTGTGTCCTTTTTTAAATATAGGAACCATAATGGTTTGTTTCCAGTCCTTTGGGAATACGTTGTAAATAATAATGTCATTTATCACTCCCTCGAGAATCAGAACCCAGCATCCTTGAAGTTCTTTAATTACATCAGGGGAGATCATATTGGGCCCTGCTGCCTTTCTTGCTGTAATGCCAGTTATGATGCTAATCAATTGCCCCTGAGTTATCAAAAAAGCTTCCCGGGGCCGGGAGCCTACCCTTCCCTCTCAAGCACAAAAATTTAAGGGTAGGATATTCATCTCCTTATCTACTCCCTCTGAAAACTTATTGGAGTAATAGGACACTCATCGGTCTGCATCAATGTAGGTATCTTGATCAATTTTCTGAAGTCTCTCAGGCGGTAGACACATTTCTGGTAAAGTCATTTATAATCTGTGATTGTTTCTTGAATTTTAAGTTATTCAGCCCTTAGTCTTTAGAATATAAGAAAGTTGGGACTCTTTTAAATAAGCTGAAGTTGTTATAGACGCTATCAAAAGTCAAAGTCAAAAGAAATTTACTGATTGATCTCCATAGACGCTATGATAAATGAGCCGATGTTATGATAACTGTGCTGGATGTATAGTTATTATACATTTAATCTTGTTCTCTTCTTTTAATATTTGTTGTGGACTATGGCCTTTGGCTACATCCAGTTATTAAATAAATAAAAAAATAAAAAAATGTAGGCACCAGAAGAAGTACTTCTGTCCTTAGAGCCTCCAGTAACCCTTTGCCAGAAGGTCCTAGAATTATTCTGTTCTACCACATGAATTAGTTTCTCCAAACAAAGTTCTTGATATTCCTTCCTTTTATGGGCAAGCTTCTGCTTATAAACTTGCTTGGTTCTCCTAATCTGAACAAACTTATTTCCCCCCTCTTTTTTCTTTCCATTGTTCCAGTTTTACTAACAGAGCTTTCTTGGCTTTTATACAGTCTGCGTCAGATCACATCCTATGCCAGGATTTATTCCCTTGTCTATCTTTCTGTTTTGATAACGCATTATGTAAATATTTGACAAGTGAGTTATATCTTAGAACTCTGTGACAAAGTTCTAGGAGAGACTCATTATGGGACCGTCTAGATAACCACAACGAGCAATTTTCCTCTACCTTGTGTTTAACATCCTTAGTCCAAACAACCTTGCTCAGCCTTGTAATTTGTCCTCTTGGGCAGCCACTAATTTGCCCAAAGGCACCCCAAATATTAACACTAAGGGGGAAATGGTCACTCTCGAGCACTCAGCATTCCGGTTAGCCCTGCCTGTGTTACACGAGAACTGCTTCAATCACTTACCTGTCAGCTGGGGAGTCCCAGAGCCCAGTGCTGGTGGAGGGGCAGAGCTGCGGACCTGCAGACCTGGGAAGGATCAAAAGCATGAGTAAGCCTACAGCGGTGCATTCAGTGTTCCGGTTAGCCCCGCCTGTGTTACACAAGAACTGCTTCAATCACTTACCTGTCAGCTGGGGAGTCCTGGAGCCCGGCGCTGGTGGAGGGGCAGAGCTGCAGACCTGGGAAGGATCAAAAGCATGAGTAAGTCTACGGTGGCGCGAGCCCTTTTAAGTGCCCTTCTGAGTGCCTGGGAGTGCTGGCACAGATTTCTGCTCCTCGTCCTTGTCTCTTCCACGGCTTCAGTTCCCCAGGTGACTGAACATTTTTATGAAAACAAGGCTGGACTTTTTTCTGTGCCTGTGATCAGCACGTATTGATTATTTGCCCTGACTAGGTTTTTATCTTAATATTCCCCTGGTCCTTTGTTTTGGATCCGGAGATTGGAGAATCAATATTGTGTCTGAGTAGAAATGACAACCTATCTAGGATTGAAGACCGTCGTGTGTTTCTCTATATCATTAGAGGTTATATTCACTAATGGAGTTAGCAGGACGGTGGCTTAGTGGGGAGGACGGGCGTGAGGTAGTGCCTGGGGAAGGCTGTAATGGGGGCAGGGTCGAGGTTGATGCTGACCCGCAACAATTGGCTCCGAATAAACGCGGGAGAGGGGATTTGTGTGAGACTGCTCCTTCTAAGGCAAACTCCACCAAGCAACGTAAAATAGACAATTATTTTCCCAGACAGGTGGTTAACCGCCTTGGCTCCCCATTTTCGCATCCTCATTCGATGTCTGCCGAGCATCTTAATTCAACTCTAGATGCGCTCGATCTTGGGTCTGGTAGATCAGAAGGATATCACACCCCGATTATGCAACAAACTTCTGCTTTGCGTCCCAGGCAGATTGCTAAGCCACAGCTGCAGTTGGTAAATCCATCTGAAACCACAGACCCTCCTGAGGGAGGGAGGTTGGTGACGTTCTTGGCAGATCATCTTTTATTGACTGCTCATATGTTAAATTTTGTTCTGTCTTGGATAACCACTCTCCAGGTTGCTATGAACATGATAAATGATCAACTAGCTGGAATAGGGGTGACTTCCTTGAGCCGGGGGCTGGCGCTGGATGACAATGGGCGGGGAAGAAAGTGTCAGGACCCTCCCTCCCCGGTATGCGCCCCCTGGGTCCACAGGACCGATCCCAACTTATACCCCCATTGATCTGGATGGAAGGGGAAGGGCGTCTCCAAGTCTTGCCTAATGTCCTTTTTTTACTATATATCCAGAGAGAAAATGGTCTAAGCCAAGATGGGACTCAATACTTGATGTGGCGGAACATTTAAGATTTTTATTAAAATTGAAAATTACCATGAGTGATATTGTTTCAGTGGACCAATTGTCAGCGGCTAGGAGTAGACATATAATTATGGTCACTTTTCTTACTGTCTCACTGATTAAGGTTATTTGGGCACAGCGCTCTATACTAGAAAACAGGGGTATTTTTGTATCACATGTGTTTCAGTCTGTCCCCAGACGTGATGATGGGTTCAGCTGGGCCTTGGCCTGGATGGGGGTTCCTGGGAGGATTTTGGAGAAGGAGTCTGCCAGCAGGTCCTTCCCTCTTGGAAGAGGGAGAGGGTAGGTGGGTCCCAGCAAGACCCGCCCAAAATCCCAGATGGTAGTATGTTACAGGAGGCATACAGTATGGAGGTGGAGGTAGTAAGCAAAAGGAGAACCACTCTAAAAGTTCAAGCCTCCAAGAATTTGCCACTGCTAGAGGTGCAATCCCCTTCGGCTACCCCAGTAAAGTTAATAGAGAGATTGGAAGTAGTCCAGAGGCAATTAATGTCCCTTAAAATCAAGGGGTTTCTTCTTAGGCTGGCGTGAAATCTCTGGAAAACTCTTCTATCTCTGTTCTTGAGATAGAAGTTGGAGGTGGTCCACTTCCCGCTTTTGGTGGTGCTTAAGCAGGCTGGGGGGAGGTCTATGACTTCACCGGGCCCATATTGGACCCTCAAGGGGGGCTGCGAGGGTAGGTCCAGAATTGGCAGAGTGCGCTCCAAGGATCTTATCAAAGCCTTCGAGGAGTTAATCAGCCACCAGGAAGTGAAGGAGCTGTATGTCTTAATTTCTTCGGGTGAAGACAATTATTATTATTATTTATTATTAACAAACATTTATATAGCGCCAGCAGTATACCTGGCACTTTACAAAGTAATAAAATAGACACGGTCCCTGCCCCTAGGGCTTACAATCTGAGAGACAGGAGCTGGGGCAGAGACTTAGGAAGGGGAACAGAGGGAGAGACAAGGGGTCTAACATTCATGAAGATGCGAGGTCTCAAGTGCACGTACTTGGCTTGGTTACGATGAGAATGACAGCAGGCAGGTCCATGTTGCAAGGATAAGGGTAAACCGATCGTAGGTATAGGAATAGTGGCTCAGCAGGATAAAGAGTCAGACAGAGCAGAGCGAAAGAGGTGAGTTTTAAGGAGAGATTTGAAGGTATGAAGGGAGGGGGCAAGGCGGATGTGGACAGGGAGGGAGTTCCAGGCATGGGGGGCAGCAAGTGAGAAGGGACGAAGGCGCTTAGGGGAGCAGGGAAGGCGTGGAAGGGTGAGAGAAGGGACAGAGGAGGAGCGAAGTGCACGGGCTGGAGTATGGAGGGCGATAAGTGCAGAGAGGTAGGGGGGAGCAAGGTTGTGAAGAGCTTTATAGGTGAAGACTAGGAGCTTGTGCAGGATTCGTTCAGGAAGGGGAAGCCAGTGAAGCGAAGAGAGGAGGGGCTGCACATGGTCGAAGCGACTGGCGAGGTAGATGACCCTGGCAGCAGAGTTTTGGACAGAGATGAGGGGAGAAAGGTGAGACCGGGGAAGGCCAGTGAGAAGGAGGTTACAGTAATCGAGGCGAGAGATGACCAGAGCATGAACAAGAGTTTTGGCAGACGAGACAGAGAGAAAAGGGCGAATCTTAGCAATGTTATGGAGGGAGAAGCGACAGGATTTAGCAACAGAGTCAATGTAGGGTTTAAAAGAAAGGGCTGAGTCAAAGATGAAGCCTAGGCTACGGGCTTGGGGGACAGGCAGGATGGTGACTCCATCAATAGTTATTGACAGTGAGGAAGGAGAGGAAGGATGAGGGGGGAAGATAAGGAGTTCAGTTTTAGCCATGTTGAGTTTGAGTTGACGTTGAGACATCCAGGTAGAGATGTCAGAGAGACAGTTGATGAGACGAGCTTGAACAGAGGGAGAGAGAGAGGGAGTAGAGAGATAGAGTTGAGTGTCATCAGCATAGAGGTGGTATTGGAAGCCATGGGAGGCAATGAGTTTGCCTAAGGATGAGGTATAGATCGAGAAGAGGAGAGGGCCAAGAACAGAGCCTTGAGGAACACCAACTGAGAGGGGGAAGGAGGAGGAGGCGGAGTTGGAGAGAGACACATTAAAGGAGCGGTCAGAGAGGTAGGAGGAGAACCAGTTATGGACAGAGCCACAAAAGCCAAGGGAGTGAAGGGAATCCAGCAAGAGTGAGTGGTCAACAGTATCGAAGGCAGCAGAGAGATCAAGGAGGACAAGAATGGAATAGAGACGTTTAGATTTAGCCACCAGAAGATCGTTGGTGATCTTAGCGAGAGCAGTTTCAGTAGAATGAAGGGGGCGGAAGCCAGATTGGAGGGGGTCAAGGGAGGAGTTGGAGGATAGGAAGTCAAGGCAGCGGGAGTAGACAACACGTTCAAGCAGCTTGGAAGCAAAAGGAAGGAGTGAGACAGGACGATAGCTAGAAGGGTCAGAGGGGTCAAGAGTGGACTTTTTGAGAATAGGAGAGACTGTGGCATGTTTGAAGGCAGAAGGGAAAGAGCCAGTAGAGAGGGAGAGGTTGATGATGTGCAGGAAGGAAGGGGCGACAGTGGGAGTAATGGAGGTGAGGAGGCGGGAAGGAATGGGATCAAGGGGGCAAGTGGAAGGGTTGGAGGAGGAGAGCAGAGAGGAGATTTCCTTAAGGGAGGCAGGGGAGAAGGAGGACATGAGAGAAGGAGGGGGAGGAGGGAGAGGGGTGGGAGTGGGAAGAGAGGAGTGGGAAGCGATGTCGAGGCGGATCTTGTCTATCTTGGAGGTGAAGAAGGAGGCAAGATCCTGAGCAGAAAGGGAAGAAGGAGGGGGAGGACAGGGAGGCTTGAGGAGGGAGTCAAAGGTAGAGAACAGGCGGCGAGGGTCCCGAGAACAGGACTCAATGCGGGAGGCATAGTAGTGTTGTCTAGCAAGGGAGATAGCAGAAGTAAGGGTGGAGAGACAGAATTTGAAGTGAAGGAAGTCAGCGTGAGAATGGGATTTGCGCCAGAGTCGTTCAGCAGCACGAGTGCAAGAACGGAGGTGGCGGATACTAGGGGTGAGCCAAGGACGGGGGTTGTGGGAGAAGGCAGGGCGGGAAGAGAGAGGGGCATGGGAGTCAAGTGTGGAGGAGAGAGAGGCGTTGAGAGCAGAGACAGCGGAGTCAGGGGAGGAGGAAGAGAAGACTGTAGGAAGAAGGGGAGAGAGAGAGGAGGCAAAGTCCAGGGGATCAATAGCTTGAAGGTCACGGAAGGGGCGTAGAGAAGGGGAAGAGGAGGGGGGACAGTGGGAAATGTTGAAAGAGGCAAGGAAGTGGTCTGATATAGGATGAGGATCGAAGGAGAGATCAGCGACAGAGCAGTTTCTAGAGAGGACAAGATCAAGAGAATGGCCATTAGTATGGGTGGGGGAGTTGGTCCAAAGGTGGAGGTTGAAGGAGGAGGCTAGGGAGAGGAAGCGAGAGACTGAGGGCTGAGATGGGTCATCAACATGAATGTTGAAGTCACCAAGGATGAGAGTGGGGATATCAACAGAGAGGAAGAAAGTGAGCCAGGACTCAAAGTCAGAAAGAAAGGAAGAGAGAGGACCAGGGGGACGGTAGATGACAGCAACACGTAGATGGAGGGGGGAGTAGAGGCGCACGGAGTGAGCCTCAAAGGTATGGAAGGAGAGAGAGGGGGGAGGAGAAATTGGTTGGAACTGACAGGATTTAGCAAGAAGGAGGCCCACCCCACCACCCCGTCCTTCAGGGCGGGGTTGGTGAGAGAAGGAGAGACCCCCACAGGAGAGGGTAGCAGGCGTGACAGAGTCCGAGGGAGTGATCCAAGTTTCAGTAAGGGCAAGGAGCTGGAGGGAGCGAGAGAGGAAAAGATCATGGATATAGGGAGCTTTACTGATAGATGAGCGACAGTTCCAGAGGGAGCAGAAAAATGGTAGTTGATGAGGGGGGAGGCAAGGAATAGGGATAAGATTGGGAGAAGGGGAGCGTCGTGGTAGGCTAGAGACAGGAGGAATAGGGATAAGATTGGGAGAAGGGGAGCATCGAGGAAGGCTAGAGACAGGAGTGGAAGGGGAGCAATGAGAGAAAGTAGCCAAGGGAGCAAAGGATGTATGGGGGAGGTTAGAGAGTGGTGATCGGTTGGGGGGAGGAAGAAGCTGGGAGGAGAAAAGTAGAGGAAGAAAAAGATGGACAGGAAGAGGAGAAGGAGAGGAGGGAAAGAAAAGGCGAGAAAATAGGGCAGACATGTTAGTGAGTAAGATAGGAGGGGGAAGTACAGTAGAAAAGAAATGGAGAAAAGTACCTGTAAGGCGCGCGCCTTTAGGCGCGCGCTTTTCGGCCCGCTGGTCGGTGGAGCTTGGGGCGGCAGGAAGGCCAAGCCCCAGGAGAGTCGTGGTGTCCTCGAGCGATGACAGCCGAGGATGCTGGGAGCGTATGCAGACGAGCTGCAACCTCACCAGTCCTTGGCCCGCTGGAGCTTGGGGTGGCAGGAAGGCCAAGCCCCAGGAGAGTCGTGGTGGTCCTCGAGCGATGACAGCCGAGGATGCTGGGAGCGTATGCAGACGAGCTGAAACCTCACCAGTCCTTGGCCCACTGGTCGGTGGAGCTTGGGGCGGCAGGAAGGCCAAGCCCCTGGAGAGTCGTGGTGTCCTCGAGTGATGACAGCCGAGGATGCTGGGAGCATATGCAGACGAGCTGCAACCTCACCAGTCCTTGGCCCGCTGGTCGGTGGAGCTTGGGGCGGCAGGAAGGCCAAGCCCCAGGAGAGTTGTGGTGTCCTCGAGCGATGACAGCCGAGGATGCTGGGAGCGTATGCAGAATAGCTGCAACCTCACCAGTCCTATAATAGTCTCCCCAGGTTTGAGAAGTTGCTCCAATTGTTGATCTCTATAACCTCCTGGGTAATTCCAACGGTTGATGGTTATGGTAGACCTATGAGACCTCCTTCCTGGTTTGATGGCAACTGCCAGTTGGCAAGATCCAAACTTAGGAGCCTGGTGAAGAGGCTTGGGATTTGCCCATCTGCCTCCCATCGTGTGCAGGTTCAGGTAATGCAGAGGCATTACAGAAACCTGCTTGCTCAAAAGCGTCTAGCTTATAGCAGAGCTCAATGGCAAGCATTTCATGGGACAGATCTGAGGAAGGACACTGGGAAATTTTGGCATCTAATATGGTCCCTGAATAAGGGTTGGAGTGCTGCTCCACCCTCTCAAATTTCTTCGTGGGACTGGGAATGTTTCTATAGCTCCCTGTATGCTGTGGCCTTGATGGTGGGTGGAAGCATAGTAGTGGAGCCTTGTAACAGTTTTGATTCCTGGCCTCCAGTTACTCTCGAAGAAATTAAGATACTTATCCAGGCCTTAAAATCGGGCAAAGCCCCTGGCCTGGATGGAATTACGACTGACCTGATAAAGTTGTTCCCGGACTGGTGGGCGTCCCTGTTGGCCCCCCTTTTTACGAAGATAAACGAGATGGGAGCAGTTCCTGCCTCATGGTTGCAGAGCGTAATCGTTCCGATCTTCAAAAAGGGTGATCCCCATCTCCCGGTCAACTACCAGCCAATTAGCCTGCTCAGTACTATAGGTAAATTATATTCCAGTTTTTTACTTGCTAAGCTGAGAACCTGGATAGTGGATGCGGGACAAATCGCCCCTGAGCAGGCTGGTTTTTGCGCTGGTAAATCTACGTTAGATCCTGCTGCTCTCTGCATTAATTCAGAGATATACCGCTCAAAAGGGCAAGTTGTATCTGGGTTTCACGGATCTGGAAAAGGCCTTCGATTCTATCAATAGGGAATGCCTGTGGATTAAGTTGAGAGGTATTTCTATAGAACTGAGGCTTTTGTTTTTGATAATCTGCCTACATCTGGATAACTCTCTCCAGGTTAGGTTGGATTCATATGGGTCCCTGTCTGCTCCCATTGCGATTAAAAGAGGGGTTAGACAGGGTTCCTTGTGGCCCCAGCTCTCTTTAATCTTTACCTGAATGACCTGGTCCAGTTCATGAATTCCCAAGATACGCATGCCCCAATAGTGTTTCAGAGACGCCTTCCAGTCATGCTTTATGTTGATGATTCCATTCTTTTGTCCCAAACACCTATTGGCCTTAACAGGCAGCTGGAACTTTTTGGGAATTATTGTTTTAAGGAAGCATTAACAGTGAATTACTCCAAGTCGAAAGTTCTTGTGGCAGGCAATAGGAACAGGAAGAGATCCCAGGTGTGGCCCATTAATGGGGAAATTTTGGAGCAAATTAATAGCTTTAAGTATTTAGGGGTCATCTTCTCTGCTGCCATTTCTTGGAAAAGGCATTTTGACCAGGTCAAGGCCCAGGCGAGGAAATCTGTAGCAGACATTTTGAAATTTTACTTTGGTCGCAGGGGGCGAGTGATTGCTTCTGCAATTTCTTTGTTTAAGGCTAAAGTGCTAGCCCAGGCTTTATACGCAGCCCCAATTTGGGGCCTGGCATGCTTGGATAAATTGGAATGTATCCAGAATGGGTTCTTGGCCTCTGTCCTGGGCATCCCCCGGGACTCACCTCAGGTAATCTCTTGGCTTGAGACAGCTTCAGCTACAGTAGAGGTCCTGGTGGTGAGTCAAATAATAAACTTCTGGATTAAGGTAGTTTCGGCATCCTGCGAGGAAAATTCCCTTTTAAATATGGCACTGAAGTCCGGCTTGCTGGAATTGTGGCAAGAACAAATTAAATCTCGGATCCAGCACCTAGGATTTTCACCAGAGACCCTAGGGCATGTGGGAGCCAAGGCTTTTAAGAGGCTGGTCCTACAGCGACTTCGAGAGCAATCCCGGTAGACTGAAGCAAACATTGTTGGCTTCCCAGGCAGTGGCTCCTGAGATAGAAATATATAGTACACAATCAACCAATCCCAGCTACCTTTTTGTTTGGCGGGATTCAGCTAGCCACATGGCTTTTACAAAAATGCGGACAAACTCATTTCCCTCAGCTTTGGTAGCTGGTAGATATAGGGGTACTCCTAAAGAACTCAGGGTATGACTGCTTTGTGACACGAGGGAAGTTGATACTGTGTCCCATATTCTATTGCGATGCCCTACTTTGATGGGTCTTCGACTGAAATACTTGGGGGTAATTCTTTCAGACCTATATTCTAAAGCAAATGCTTGGCCGCTATGTAGGCTGCTGAGCCCTAATGATAATACCACAACACGAGTGGTGGCTGATTTTGCTAGGGCAGTGTTGATTATAAGAGAACCAATTCTAAGGAAGCGTGGGTTTTTGTCCACCCGCTAGCTCTATTTGGTACGGACTGGGATTGACAATGTAGGCTCGTCTGAACTTCCGGTCCTTATAGGGAGCAGTTTGGTGCTCTCTAGAAACCAGGTGTAATTATGGGGACGGTTTATGATATGGGCTCTGTGTTTTATTGCTCAGGTAGGGCTACTATGACCCTTTGTTCTAGTGATGTGCAGTGTAGTTTGTTCTGGTGTCAAGGCTTAAGTATGACGATGAGTCTACTCTGTATTTTGTATTTTGTAGTTTTAATTTTATTATTTTGTTTTGTATATTGTAAAAGCCTATCGACTACACAATAAAGATTATAAAGAGAAGGTCACTCTCGAGCCTTGGTACAACCTCAAAGGTCACATATTTAAACCAGTTAAAACATTCAAGTAGTATGTAATCCACTGTACTTGAGCCAATTGTAGAACAAAAGGTATATGCCACCGAGTGGCTAGTATTAACCCTTCTGTTTAATATACAAACATTTTGTTCATACATAAACTTCATTAACATCTGTCCCCTTAGATTAGTTCTCTGATCAGTCATATTAGGGATACAGATATCCTCAATTTCTTCAGCATTCTCCTGAAGCCTTTCATGGACTTGTCCAACCTGGGCATTAAAATCACCAGCAAGAATAATTTCTGATGTTTCAAACTGGCCTCTCAAGAATTCAACCAAATCAACTAGGGGGCGTAATACAACCACCCGTCTTGAGTTCCATTCTTCCTGGGGGCAGGATGTAAACATTTACCATTATAAATTATTCTGTGAATTCTGCATTGAACTAGCAGAATCACAGTCTGCATACAGCCTGGCCCTGTGTCCAGTTGTTCAACTTCACAGGGAACAGTGACAAATGTGACCAGTCCTCCACATCATCTGCCCCTACCCTTATCTCTCCAGGCAGCCTTTAAAAACTTTTGTACCCATTCAGAGTAAATTCATCATACATTCATGTCTCTTGTAATATAATCATCTGGGATTCAGAAAGAAAGTCCTCCCAATATTTATCAATCAACCTGCTACACAAACCAGCAACATTCCAACTTACGAGTGTGAGACATCATAAAGTTATTTAAGAGATCACTCTGTTTAACTAGAGCTTCACTCTTTTGTTTAGCAAGATAATTTTTTGCTGCTTATAAATATTTTCAAAGGCATTTCCAGACTTTTGATTCCCTATAAAGCAGCAGTGCCCATATTCACAAAAGGGCTCAATGCAAAGCCCAACAAAGCGCATTTACTGATAGTGACAGTCCCACTCGCCACACACTGATATGATGATTAGCCCACGATCATAAACCACCTCTTGGCCACCCACCCCTGAACTACACTTTACCAATGCCACTTAGTTTACAAATAATATAAAATAATTTTCGCTTCTTACAGAGGACGCTTCATTAAGCCTCTTTTTCCAGATTTCTCTTGCTATGCATACAATCTTAAAAACATATAAAACATTAACTGTATAATATATATATTGCTAATAAAACATCAATAAAGAGATGTGATTTGAAAGTAGGGTCGTTGGTCGTCATGCAAAATAGATCAGTTCCTGCTCAGTGGCCACTGTGTCCTAAAAAATTTCCTTTTCCATGGTATATTTCTATTTCCATTTTTACCCTGCCCCTCTCGCCAAAGCAAGTTGGGACAGCTTACAATAATAAAAACAGCAATTGCAGTATAAATATAAAACATATATATATATATATATATATATAAAATTACACTAAGTTCTAACTTGTGCATAAAAAATTGCCACACACCCCAGCCCATCTAACCCATCTGCCCCTCCCCCACCAAATCCCAGGCGGAAGAGCCAGGTCTTAAGTTTCGTAGGAAGATGTTTGTTCGTCTTCTCCCCTGTCTCTCCCACTGTCCTCTCTCCCTGTCTCCCCCTCCTTGTCTTTTAGATTGTAAGCCACAGGCAGGGACCGTGTCTATTTCTATGTTCTGTACAGCGTCAGGCACATGGCTGGTGCTATATAAATGTTTATAATAAAATAATAAAATAATAATAATAATAATTCCAGTTCAGGTTGACTGAACTCACTATAGGCCTAAATCAGGTTAAGTCCCTAATGGAAAATACCCTATATGGTATTAAACCTGAAGATCTTAAGGATATGTTTCAAAAAAGTTTAGGAAGGAAGAGGGATGAGGAAGAAATTAAGAGCCGGGATACGGACAGGATTTTGTCACCAGCATCTGAGCTGTATATTATTGATCGTTATAAAGATTACTACCTTTAAAAGTGAGGTGGAGAATGGAGAGGGTTATAAGGGTAATAAATAAGGAAAATCTTCCCCTTCAGAAGTTGATCTACATACTTTAGTTGGTCTAGTGACTCAACTACAGTCTCTGAGCACGATCCAGCTCCATACAAGTTGATGGGAGTTTAGCCATTGACTTCAATGGGAGCTGGATCATGCTCTTTGAGCTTAAACCTGTTAGACACATAGAACAACGGTTGTGGGAGTCATATCTGGTTATTTATGATTTCAAAAGAAGAAGTGGTGAGAAAGAATCCATACTTAAGAAGCGGATTTGTACCTTTTTGACTAAAAAAATTGATATTTCCCATAATCACTTAAGATCTGGGTTGATATTTGGTGGGGGTGTAGTGGCCAGATTTGTAGCATATGCCTGTGGCTGAAGCAGGGCAGGGTAAACAGGCCACATGTACTCAAGTATCACTGCTTCATGCTTTCTTTACCTTCAAATTTACTAAACACACTAGCATTTTTAGAGAGAATGATAGCAAATAACTGTTTCATGAGGCTGGCTATGGGCCTGAAGGGGAAGCAAGCAACAATGGGTATTTTCAGACGTTACGGGGCCCTTTGGCCCCGTACCGTAACCAACGTCTTCGTTCCCCGCCGGGGTCACCCCTGCACGGCCCAACAGACGTGCCGGGGGGATCCCGGCGGGGAAAGTGGGAGGGGCCGGGGCCGCGCGGCGCAACGTGCGGCCGCACGGCCCCGCCCCCTCCACGCACCCCGCCGCCCGCCCTCCGAGGAGACGGGCGGGCGGCGGGGCCAATGCGGCCGCCGCGTCTGGCCGATCGTGCCACGGCCC
>QEPC01011258.1:2832457-2878143 GCA_003113815.1 Sphenodon punctatus | reverse complement strand
AGTCTCTTGTAGCGAGCAGACACTGGTAAATAATCCCCTCAGGTTATTGGGTGGGCTTTCCTCGTATATTACAAGGCAACCCTTTTCATCATTGGGGAAGAGAGACTGAGCCAACCGAACGTGGGAATAAGGAGGGGGAAAACAACCACACACCACTATGCACTCCCGGGACACCAGGGGTGATACAAGAGGTATGGGCACCGAGACACTGGGGAGCAGGGGGAGGGAGCCAGGGGTGATGAAGGGACAGGAACAAGGGAAAGGGGGGGGGGAAGGGCAAGGGATACAAGGCTCTTCACACACTCCAAAGACTGGTATTCCAGGAACGGGGGACACTACACAAGGGGACACAATACCAACAAGACAGGCAATGGAAAAGGGGAAGCGAGTGCGGGAGGGGCTACACACTCTCACACTCTCTCAGGAAAGAACTATAAGGAAAAGGAGGCAGGAGGGGGAGAAAAGGGAACAAGGACTCTCCAGTCAGAAGCTCAAACACAAGGTAATTCCACAAGAAGCAAACTTAGCTTTCGCAACAAGGTAGGGGCCAGCTTCTCTCCACGATTACCGGCGGGGTGCTGTTGCCCCGCCAGTGTTTTTATTTCCTCAGCTGATCCTCCAGGTGCGGCTCCACTCAATCAGTTCCAAGTTCCGCCCCCCTCCGTGCATGCCCTGCCGCCAAGCGTGCACTGCGTCGGGGCGAGGCTAGAGGTCTTGTCGGGTGAATGCCTGTCAGTGGAGCCGGGGAGCCTTGTGACGTAGTTGGGGAGGGAGTCCTTTGTGTTTGGGGAGGGGTGCCTCTTGCAGTCACCCGGATCCCCTGCCGCCGCTGATACATGCCGCCGCGCTGTGGCGTGACAGCAATTTTCTCCTTGGGACTCTCGCATACAGGCACTAGCAGTGATGTATGAGGCTCCAACACTCCAGGGGAGACTTTCTGAAACAAACAGGAAAGTTTAGTTAATAGGAAAAGATTCATCAAGTTATTTTCATTCACCCTGGATTTCTGCATTTCTCCACGGTTGCTGCACAGTGCACATGTTCAAAGAAGGAAAACGGGAAATGAGAGCACATCCTGGAATTCTACAAAGGATTATTGAAGATATTACTGGAATAGCTGTTGCCACCTGCTTTGCTTTTAATGTGGCTCTGATTGTTCCATTCATATTAAAGATGACTGTAAGCAGTGCTCATCACAATACCAATACATTAGCACAGCCTGCTCCAGAGATCAGGAAATTATTTCCTATATTGTCGTCTGATCTTTTGTGGCTTATAAAAGTTTATAATAGAACCATACTTCAGTGAGTCATGGATTTATTCTTCCCCTTCACAAGCTTCCAATGTTGTAAATATGGGTTGCCTGTCTGCTTTTTTGTAGTATATGTTTGCTTTCCAATTAGCTTGACTGTTTCAGAATGAATCCAGTACAGCATGACAAATCATCCATCCTTCCCACATCATGAAGACTCTAGCAAAACACTTACAAGGTGTTACTATCAGTGAGGTGCTCAAAGCATTTTCAATATGTGAGAATTAAAGTTTATCAAGGGGCTTCTCTCAAGCTAACAGATGTCTAGAAGTTGCGTAGAGGTGGTTCTTCCTACTTTTCTGCCTGGCTGGTAGGTTTATTGAGGGGAATCTCAGCAGTGTTTTTCTTGGTTTCCTCCTCATCTGTTCTGCTCACTGATCTGAGTGTGCATCTAGATAATTTTCACAGCTTTCCACACCCCATTTAACTACAGTCGTCCTTCCTGTCCTGGACATCTCTTGTGCGGCTCTCTGGTATGAGGTCAAATATTGTAGTCTAGAGAGGGGAGTTTGATGTGTTGGTCTCAAATGTTAGCAATGGAGACAAGGTAGTTCAGATGGTATATTTCACTGTATGCAAAGGTTTTCATACTCTCACCAATAGTAGTTGGTCCATTAAAAGATATCTGAACTACTTTGTCTCCATTTCTAATACTGTGATATACAAGCTATAAAAACACAGAATACAGCTGTGTGAGATAAAGTACTAGGACCAATTAATGGCTGAAGATATTAGAAAACCATGACAAGGAAAAAGGATGCTAATTCTAGCAAGCCCTCAATTACAAAAATATTCTCTTTCTTTCTTGGTCACTGCTTTCCCCATGATTTCCCTCCCTTTCTCTTCTTTGATCCTTGACAATCCCCAGGCAAAGAACAGGAGTTTCAAAGGAATAAATCCCACTACTCTGACCCCAATTTGTGTTGCTGCAGAAGGAGCCCACTGACTCTAAGTTCTCACCACAGGAATCTCCATCAGTTCCAGTAAGGTGGTTAAAGGGCAGGATCTTCCCCAACCTTCTGTGTGCTTAGACCATCAACTCAGGATTACCAGGAAAGCTTTCTTCAGTCCTTCTCTTGAAGTTCTGACTTCCCATTGTTTTCAAGGCCAGGAGCAAAGCTGCCTCCCCTCATCTCCCTGTTAGCTACATGCTCCTCTCTCTCCCTGATAACTTCACCTCCTACTCAGCCTTCAACTGCTTATTTTAGGATGTTTCTATGTGCTCCCAACACTCATAGTAAGGATATGTAAAGCTATACATGTGAACTCTAGCCGAAGCAGCAGTTCACATTTGTCGCAAGACATGTGGGTGTGCCCATGCTCTGCTGGCAGCAATCCCAGGATCTTCTCTGCCGGGATAGCTGTCAGCAGAGTGCGCCCAGTTTGCCAGTAGCAACCCTGGCTGGCAAAAGTGCAGGGATGCGGCTGGCACTTTGGGCAGCCCTCCTGTTCTCTGCCAAACAGGTGATGGGCATGAAGTAGGATGCTCCTTACCTTCAACTGCCCATAGAAGCCCTGTGAGTAGACCCATACATTATACTAGCTACATGTGGATCAAGACCCAGGACTATTGCTCCGTTTTTTTTCCTGGAGCAGCCAACCTAAGTTTGGCATGTAGCCAGTTCCATATTTGTAGGTGCAAACAGGGCTGGCTTTACCACAGGACAACCCAGGGTTACGGCCCTGGTCCCCACTCTTTCCAGAGGCCCTGCAGTAGCCCTGTTTTCACCAAAGCAGGGTGTGGGGGCCCCACTCCCTTTCAGCAGGGCCCCAAACACAGTCACCTTTAGGGCCCCATGGAGGATGCCCCAATTGGGAGTGGTCGGCCACCAGGGTCTCTACATTTTATCTTTGCCCTAGACTCGACAACTTCTAAGGCTGGTCTTGGGTGCAAATGTGCACTCACACGTGGGAATTTGGGTGCTTAATTTAACCTATAAACTCCCATTAGCTAACAAAGCTTCTCACCTTTGCCATTTCCAGTGTCACTTGGGTTGTATTTATTTATTTATTTATTTATTTATATTTATATGCCGCTCTCCATGCCTACGGCATCTTGGGGCGGCTTCCAACATAATATAAAAACAATTTTTAAACATTAAAAAAAAATCTACAATATAATAATTAAAACAAATTTAAAACACCCCCCTCAAAAATTAACACCCCCCACCCTCCCCTCTAAAGGCCTGGGCAAACAGCCAAGTCTTACAGATGCGTCAAAAGGCCAACAGGCCCGGGGCCAGGTGAACCTCCTCCGGGAGGGAGTTCCACAACCGCAGCCTGGCCACTGAGAACGCCCTCTTCATTGTGGCCCCCTGTCTTACACGGGGGACCTCCAGAAAGGTGCCCCTGGTGGACCGAAGGCACGGAGGGCGAGGCGGTCCCCGAGATATGAGGGACCCAGACCGTGCAGGGCTTTGTAAATCAATACTAACACCTTGAATCTGGCTCGGTACCCTATAGGCAACCAGTGCAGAGCACGGAGCACCAGTGTTATGTGCTCACGCCGCCCCGTCCCCATCAGGAGACAGGCCGCTGCATTCTGCACTAGCTGCAGCCTCCGAACCAGAAACAAGGGAAGCCCCACGTAAAACGCGTTGCAGTAGTCTAGCCTCGAGGTGACGAAGGCATGGACGAGAGTGGCCAGATCGGGCCTGGAGAGGTAAGGTTGAAGCCCCCATACCAGATACAACTGGCGAAAGGTGGTATTCATCCTCTGGGACAAATGGAGCTTAGACTAAAAGAATTAGAAGGGACTCAATGATCACCTATTCAACCCCTGATTTGGTGAAGGACATTTACAGATGCAACGTTTTCATTTTCTTTTTGAAAAACTGCAGTGATTGAGAGCCTATAATCTCCCTAAGCAACTTGTTCCATTGCTGAATAACTGTTCCTGTTAGAAAGTTTTTTCTGATATGTAATTGGAATCTACCTTCCTGTAATTTGAGCCCCTTGTTTCTTGTTTTACCCTCTGTAGCCATGGTGAACAGTTCCTTGCCAAAATTTTTCTAGATATTTGAAGACTTCTACCATGGTGTTAACATACGTGATGCTGGCCCAGCTGGGCCCGGTTCACCCTGGCTGGGCCAGCGTCACAGTGCGCCGTCTGTTTGGGACAGACATCCCATGAGGATGTCTGTTTTCACTTCATGTCTCTAAAGCTCTCTTTCTAATTCAGGTGCTGCTCATGCTGGGGTATCAGTTAATAATGTTTTTTCTTCTATAATACATTCCTCTCAAAGGTGTGCAATAAACACTAATTACTTAAGCTTAGTAACTTTTTTTTTAGCTGAATCTTTATTAATCCCATTTTACACATGTGGAAACAGACTTGAACTTGAAATGTTTCAAGGGGTAATTTCAGACGTGCTGGGCCCGGAGGCCCAACACGCTGAACCCTGGACTGGGATCCATCTCGGATCTCCGTCAGTGATGAAGCTGGCCGTCCTTTAGACATGCCAGCTTCCATCACGCTTTTGGAATCTCGGAGGCGGCAGGGCCATGTGGTGCAACATGCAGCCGCATGGCCCTGCACCCCATGCTTTCCCGGCCACCCGCCCTCAGCAAAACAGGCGGGCGCAGCAGCCAATGCAGCCGCTGCACCCAATCCCACGGTCGGGACCACAATCCGTGATGGACCAAGGTAACAGATGTTACTTTTGGCCCATCACGGATCGTGGTCAAGCTAACCATGGTTTGGGGGGGGGGGCAGCCCTATTCCCCAGAACCATGGTTAGCTTTGACCCCCGACAGAGATTCACTGTGATGAACATCTGGTGGGGCTCAAACAGACGTGCACAGGATCACAGTCACCACCCTGAATCCACTGTGATTCAGGGTGGTTGACTGTGATATTGTCATGTCTGAAATTACCTAAGGTTTTGCAGCAAGTTTAGGGCACAGTCAGAAACGGAATCTAAGTGTACTCATTTTAATGCTACACTTTGTCCATTAGACGTGCTGTCCCGGGGTGTATTTTCCTCATGTTTTTAAAATACTTGTTCTTATTAAAACTTATTCAGACAGCAGTAAACGGATAACACACTGCTCTGGTGTAGTCCAAATCACATAATTTTCAGTATTTTAAAAATTTCTGCAGAAGGCAAAAGAATAATTGTGGCAGTTCTTTGCTTTTGTAGGCAAACATTTTGTCACCTCATCTGTCACTCCAAATGCTAAGACCTAGAGACACCACTGTCACTATCAGTAAATGCACATTGTTGGGCTTTACATTGAGCCCTTTTGTGAATATGGGCACTGCTGCTCTATAGGAAATCAAAAGTCTGGAAACTCCTTTGAAAATATTTATAAGCAGCAAAAAATTATCTCGCTAAACAGAAGAGTGAAGCTCTAATTAAACAGAGTGATCTCTTAAATAACTTTATCAAGGGTTTGGAAAATCAAAACAATTGATGGCCACCTCCAGCCTTGTAAAACGCACTATAACTGCATGACTCATGAACTTGCTTGCATAGTCACCGAGGACCTGACTTGAAACTTTACACATCCTTAAATCAAGGTGAGTTTTAAATTTGTAAGGACTTCCAAAGAAAAAACTTTTCAACTCACTAGAATATTTGTAGTGTTGTACTTTGAAAGAGTTTTTATCTGTTTAATTTTAACTAGGATTGCCAAATCTACAAATTTTTACCATCCACTTATGAAAAATACATGTTGCAGGACTGCATTGGCCGTATTTTATATGGGGCTACCCTTGGCGACGGTCTGAAGATTGCAGTTGGTGCAGAATGCGTTCATATGGAGTTTATATGATTACATTTGTCTGGATATACATGATGTATCAATATGTATTGTGTTCCAGAAACCTGTAATTTCAAAAGAAGTTCTGAAGATGACCTTTGGGTCAAAACATGTCAACAAGCTTGAATTATTTGGACAATCAATAAGATATGGACTTTCTTTTTGAAATTTGCCCAGGATAATGCAGCATTTATGATTAGAAATATTTTTATTGATATTGTGTATAGTATTTGGAATATGTGATGTGATCTAGAACCTTTGACTCTTTCTGTAGGATATATTTTCTAAAAATAGTATATTATATAAGACACAATGGGTAATTTCAGACCTTACAATACCATGGTCAACCACAGTGAACCCCCTGTGGTGGCCACGGTACCGTAACATCTGTAGTGCGTTATGTCAGATGTTCACCATGATGAACACCCGGCGGGAAACACATTGACCATGGTTCTGGACTTCCGGCTGCCCGGAGGTCTAGAACTGTGGTTAGCTGGATCACGGTCTGAAATCAGTGGAAGTAATGTCTGTTACCTCCACCGATCCTGGGCCGTGGCCTGGACCACAATGTGGGATTGGGCACAGCGACCAGATTGGCACACAAGGGAACGCCCACACAAGGGAAATGAGAAGGGAGGGGGGAGAGGGAGAAGAGCCGGACAGGTACCACACACAACAGGCACACAGACAGCAGGGCCACAGTGGAACACACAGCACAAGCACATGCCCGGGCACACACACACACACACACACACAGAAGGGAAAGGAAGGGAAGGGGGACACGGGCGCCCGGACAACACACAAGGCACAACGGGCACAAGTGGGAGGTGGGACAGGGAAGAGGGGGGGAAACTGCAAAGGGGCAGGGCAGGACACAGGCAATGGCAACCGCAACCCCCACAGCAGAACTGTTTGCACGGGCACCCCCACAGCAACACAGGCATCCCCAGAACGGGGGGGCCCCAGGAGCTTGGGACCAAGGCACAATGGGGGCCCGCAATGCACAGTGAGCCAGCCGGGAACAGTCCAGGAGGCACTCGTAGACCCCACACCCGGAGAGGGACTGATGGAGGGCAGGCAGGAGAGCCGGTGCAGCACTGCAAATCCAAGGATGCACCCCCCCCGGAGGAAGGAGTGAGGGGCAGTCCGGGGGCCCCAGAACCCTGAGGTCACACAAGCACCCAAGGGGGGGGCTGGGCAGCAGGTGGCAGCACTGGCGGGTGGGGACAGTCCACTGGACATAGGCGGGTCGGTGAGGCCATGCAGAGTGCCGGACCCAGGCACCAGGGAAGGCAACCATGGAAGGGAACCCCAGGTGTGGAGGCAGACCAGGAGGTGGGGCCCGGAGGGGGCCCAGGGCCACAGGCAGGGGCAGCAGCACCCCGGGAAGCAGGCAGCACAGCAGCATGGCAGAGAGATCAGGGAGGGAGCAACCAGTGGAGACCAGCCCCCAGGGCAGGGGCAGGAGCCCACACGGGGACAGGCCACCAGGGGGCCTTGAGGCACACCGGGACTCACAGCCAGCTGCTGGGGGCCACCACGGGCCCAGGGACTGGGTGCCCCACCCGGTGAACCAAGTGGGGCCAATGGATCATGCCCCGGTGGTACCCCAACAAGGACATGTGGTGGGTGAAGGGATCCTGCATGGACAGCCCCAACTGCACATCCGAACGGGACCACACACCCGACAGCGCCGACAGCTCTGCTGCAGCAGGCTCTGACACACAGCAGTCAGCAGCAGGGGGCCACGGAAGCTGTCCCAGCTCCAACAGTCAGTGGTACACTGCCCCACGGGAGCACTGGTACCCACAGACCCCGTGAACACAGCCAAAGTAGGACATGGCCAAGGCAGGGCCCCCCTCCGCAAGGCACAGCGTGTAGGCGGCCAAGCTGCACACAGACAGCGCAGACATGGTCTCAGCCATGGACCAGGCCACATGAGAGCACCTCATCTCCGGAATGCGCCCATCGGGGAAGGGAACTAGTCCCAGGGTCTCCGCATGCAGCCGGCAATCACGAGTGTTCGCCTCATAGGCGAAGTAGCAAAGGCCAGAGCTCAGGCTCGAATAAGCACCCAAATGGCTGTCTGGGCAGCCCAGGAGCAGCTGCACAGCCGGGGTATGCCACAGGTCACACAGGGCCATGGTATCGTGGAAGGTCCAGCTACGGGGGGCCCCATGGGGGCTGGGAAGTGGGAGCCCGGTGGATGCACAACCAGCCATCGTCCAGCTAGACAGGGAGAATAACACCATGGACAGGGGAGCACACAAACTCTCCAGGGCCAGGGGGGCCTCCAAGGGGTCCCAAGGACAGGACAGGCAGCCACGGGCCGCAACATTGTAGCATAACAGAGCGAGACATGGGGTGCAGACCCGGCACAGCTGCAGAAAACAATCACACACATAGAACAGCTAATCAGGCTGGCAAGGACATGGTGTTGCAAACAGGGAGGGGGGGCCGGTGATGGCTGATGGCATGCAGCTGCACAAGGAGCGCACAGCCCCACGCACCCGTGCAGTCACGAGGCCCCATGCGCTGGCAGCAGGTGCACCCAACCACATGTCCACAGACACCAGCACTGCATTGGGGGCCGCTATCATCCTCTCCCCCTGTTCCGCCAAGGTCCAGACGATATCCTCCGCCTGGTCCTCCCTCTACCGGCAGATCCGTGCTCGATGCTCCCTCATGCGCTGTGCTGAGGGCATGGGCCCTGGAGACGCTGGCTGCTGGGGTTGCCCTGTGGGTACAGGAGGGTAAGTCTGATGCCACCCCGGGCGCCTGCCCCCGGCCCGGGATGAGGCCCCGAGGGCCCCCGGGCATGTCACCCAGCCCCTTCCCACCCCCCTTCCACTCCCTCTGACTGTCCGGGGACCCCCTCTCTGCACCCCAGAGGGCCCTCCCAACTGGACAGCATGCCTCACCTGGGTCCTCCGCCTGATGGCTGGGCTCCTCGGTGCCTGCCTGCTCACCCGCCTGGGTTTTCTGCAAGGGTGTTCCATGCCCTGTGGGTGAAGAGGGGGGTTGTTGGTGTAGGGTTGCGTGGTTGGGCGACCGTGGTCCAGGGCCCCTTCCCGCCTTGCCTTTGGGGGCCTGGGGGTGGGGTTGTGCTGTCCATCCCCCCCTCAGCCCCTGCCCCCTGTGGGCCTGGTCCCTCTCCCCTCCGGGTTGCCCACTTACCCTCAATGTCGGTCTTGGATCCTTCAGAGGCTGGCCCCTCGGTGTGGGAGTGCTCCCCCATGGACCACTGGCTGAGGGTGAGAAGGGTGCCGGCCTTGGACTCCGTTTGTCCAGCCTGGGGGTGGGTGTACTCCAGGCTGCTTTCCGGGGGCGGGCCTGCAGGTGCTGGAGGTCCCGGGGCATTCCTCCTGGGGGTCTGGAGCTTGTGTCTACCAGGGGGGCGGGGAGGGGCAGGGGTACCTCGACCCTTTCCCTGCCCTGGACCACTGCGCTCCCCACGAGCCATGGGGTGACTATCGACCCCTTCATGTGGAGTATTTGGTCCAGGACATCGCAGAAGGGGGCGGCCAGGCTAGGGCCAATGCAGCTAATCAAGCCACGCGAGCCCTTGTTAGGGCTTGTAATATCTCACACGCGGTGCCGGTCTCAGCATTCTTAAAGGTTTATACGGCTAAGATTCCTCCCATGTTACTATTTGGGATGGAGTTGGTACCCTTTCCTGATGTGTCTGCCCTGGAAAGGGTTCAGAATACATTCCTGAGGAAACTATTACAGGTAGGGCCTAGTGTCCCTGGGGCCATACTTAGGGTGGAGAAGGGTGTTCTCTCAATTGCAGCCCAAGCAAATAAGACATTTCTAAGGTATTGGTTAAGATTGCTCACTCGGCATGAGGAAGTGCTCACACTGAAATGTCTTGTTGCCAGAGGGGATTTCCTTGGACACCAAGGGGTGTTACCTTTTGCTTCTCTCCTCATCCCAGAAGGAGACGATTGAGGCCCTAGCATCCTATATGCTTTTGGTCTCGAAGAAGAGATCTTGTATCCATGGGAAATTGGAGGGGAGGGAGAAGGATATCAGTGTACTCTAATTGCCATTCTAAGGGGTATATTGGTAAATACCCCTGGGATTTAGTATGGACTAATGGGTAGGCCATTGTTGTTTGACAGGGCCCACAGGTTGCTATTCAACATTATTCCAGCTTGTTATGCCGACTAAAT
Organism: Sphenodon punctatus; assembly: GCA_003113815.1. Taxonomy (NCBI): domain Eukaryota; kingdom Metazoa; phylum Chordata; class Lepidosauria; order Sphenodontia; family Sphenodontidae; genus Sphenodon; species Sphenodon punctatus. The sequence continues at coordinate 2,867,892 of QEPC01011258.1, read as the reverse complement.
TGTACGCTTTATTCTTCATACAATTATTGGAGGCCTGCAATGCTAACTGGTCCTATATGTGGTGGCAGTTTTATTGTATGCCTTGTTCAAGGTGAAATGTTTTGTTTTATTTGTTGTGTTGTCTTTTGTATGTTCCAAGTTTATGGCCATGGCGGAAGATTTGATTTGGATTTGACTTATACATTCCTAAATAGCTTGGTCCCTACGTATCCAAAAGACATCTTTCCCCTCCATACATTCCATGCAGCTCCCGCACCCTCTTGCAAGTTCTATCATTGCACCAAATCCTGACAACACGAGAAGCATGCACAGAGTCATTCTTGGTGGCTGTCCCACAGCTTTGGAATTGGAACTCCCTTCCACTGGAGGTTTGCTAAGGTCCTTATGATTGACAGACTTGCTAAAGTCCAAGCTTGAGGATTTTCCAAAGGCAATGTAAGATTTACTTATTATTAGATCTTTTAGTGAGTGGGGATAGGGTTTGGAGTGAGGTGGGGTAGGAGCGGTTTTATTGTCATTTTATAGCTTTTAATTACTTTTACTCATTTTTATATTTTTGTATGTTTTATGTTGTAAACTGCCTTGAGCCTGTGGAAAAGGGAGGGATACAAATCCAAATAAATATTCAGGTGAAGGGTGGGGCCAAGGTTCAGTGCAATGCAGTGGCACTGCAGGAGCTGGGAAACCCCAGGAATTACAGTTCAAGACCCATAGATTCTGATACTCTGTTAATGATCCTGTTCGGTGAGAGTAGTATATGTTAGATACCTTATGTCAAACTTTAATTGAGAATGATTAATGACCCTTATCAAATGTTAAGAACCATTAATCATGACCTTGATGATGAATGCCTTTGACATGTCCGGAAATGCAAAATCAGCTCAAATTAGTTTTAAAGAGGCTACATCATGTCCTAGGAATGTTGAACTTTAGCTCCAGGGGATGATAATACCAACCAACTTTTGGCAAAACATATAGCACAAATGGCCACAACAGTGCAGCACCTGTTTGCACAGTTAAATGATTTAACAGTATCAATAAAAGGGGTCATAAACTCTATGGCAGCATTAGAGGATAAAATTCAAGGGCCTGAGGATGCACTGATAGGGAAAGAGCAAAAGCCTATCCTCCCGGAGCTGGGTGGAAAGAGGTGGTGGGTGGAAGGTCCAGAGGACCTTCATTAAAGGACAAAGGGGAAAGGTGCAAAGTGTACCTCATAAAATTTTCCATGAAAAAGGGTTTATATCCCTGAGGATTCCTTTACAACTAAAGTAGTGGAAAATGGCCACCCGAGGGGCAAAACCTATAGGTCACAAAATGATACATTGGTGTTTCATGTATTTCCACTGCCCTGGGGGCAAATGCCACTCTGGGGAGCCGCCTTAGGTGTGGCAGAGCACCTGTGGGTGATACTTACCCTGCCAATAATTAGTAAAGACATAGTGAAGGTGGACCACTTATATCTAACGAGAGGGAAGTGTGGGATACATGTGCAGTTTGCTTTCCCCGAGGTAGCTGGCAGTATTTGGGATAAAAAGCAGTGGTAGGCTGAATGCTTGATACATGTTGAACAGGTATATAAAGAAGTGCTGGCACCCAGGACCAGACCTGTTACCTTGATGCAGGAGAATACAGCTGTAATAGAAGAATCAAATAAGCCTGCATCCCCTGTGAACTTGTTGTGTCAAGTCCCTAGTACCCAGGAATGCTCCCCGGTGGTGATGGAGTTCTTGGAAGGCCAGGAGCAGGGAGTTAACCTTGAGCAGGGGAAAATAGGTAGGGAGGACATTTTACTCTGGCCTGAGGAAGTGGATACAGTGGTTGCTTATAGCAACTCTTTGCCGGATGTCCAAAGGATGATACTAAACAGTAGAGGTGGGACCCCAGGGCAATTACCGGCTACCGGATTTACCGGATACCGGTTTTCAAAAAACCAGATTCCCGGATTAAATCCGGTATACCGGTACCGGATTTAGTCCATTGATTTCAATGGGGCACTGTCCCCATTGAAATAAATGGAATAAAAAAATTCCTCCNTAATGAAACTTGGGGATCTTGTTCCCCAATGGAGGGAACTATGATTACCAGATTTTGAAATGATTAGATAAAAGGAACCAATTTTAGAAGCAATTGAATGTTGTGATTTTAAGAAAAGCTCCATACACATTCATAGCTAAAACTTCTTCATTTTCCATTATGTTTGCATGCAAACTGTGAATACTATGTTCCTCCACAAGCTTAAGACTTTCACTAAATTTCAGAAAGATTGGATAAAGTATAATTGTGGTATAAGACATTAACTTGAAAATACATTTTCAGCTGTAACATTTGTATATTCCATCCTGTTCCATCCAGGATATTTGGTAGGAATGTATCACATACGATCCCTGTCATCTGTGCCAAATTATATGACAATTTAAAAAAGGAACCCAATTTCATAAGCAATCAATGTTGTCCCTGTGAAGACCATTATTCAGATAAATAGCAGCACGTGCCATGCCACTCAGAGGCAGGCACCTGGCACAGCAGGGGGAGAGAGACTGCAGGAGGGAGGATGTGGAGAAAGCCAAAAGACTGTCAGACACATTCACTGGCCAATTACTATATGCTTCTAGCTTTACCGGACCAATTGGTAGTGGCTTCGAGGTGGACATAGGAGGCGGCTCTTAGCTGGGCATAGAAGGGACATAACTTGGACTTTGGGGATAGCATCCCAGAAATCAGGAGACATAGTTTACACATCCAGGCTGACCAATTATCATCATAATCACATCCTGCAGCACTGTGACAGAGGACAGAAGAGACTCTCTATTGGTGCTTTCCTAAACAGATGCTTCTGACTTCCCAGTAACAAGTGGGGGTGAGATGGTGGGATGGTCAAAGCACATAATGAGGATATTTAGTTGACAATTATGCTGGCCAATTGGCATCACAAACCACTCTTATTCCACAGTGGCACGTAAGAGAATCCCTGGCATAGGCTCTTTCTCTGCATATGCTGTTCAGGCATATAGAAATTTGGACCCTTTATCACATCTTTCAGATATTTGGCAGATATGATCATGAAAGTGTGATATAGACCCCTGCCAAATTGCATGTACACTGGTTGGACTATGATGAGGATATAGAACTAGATGGGTTTAAAATATAGCTGAGGGATGCGGAGAAGGAGAAAAGGAGAGGGCGCCCCAAAGGGGGCCTGGCACTAATGGTCTCTACTGACCTAGATGTGCTGTCAATACCAATATTAAAGGACGATCCAGACTGTTTAATCCTAAAATGTGATTTCACAGTACATAAGAGAGCCCTTATATTGGTTAATATGTATAATCCCCCGGGGAAAAGAAAACAGGAAGGTTGGAAAGCTTGGGGAAGTTTGATATCAGATCTTCTTCAGGATTTCCCTGGAGCAGAAATTCTGATTATGGGTGATTTAAATGTTAGGATCGGCAGTGATGATGTCTTACTGGAGAAGGCTTTGGACAATCCGCAACTTCCAGAGTGGGGGGGGGGCAACTTTGGGGGGCGGAGATGCTCCCAGGCCAAAAAAAAATTATTTGGCAGGGAAGTCTTTTTCCCAGATACTTCAGGTTCTTCCCCTTAAGATTTTGAATGGTTCAGCAGTAGGGGATGAGGTGGGAAATTTGACCTGTATAAGGGGAAAGGGAGGCAGCGTTATAGATTACGCAATAGTCTCATATGGATTGTATGCCTGTCTCCAAAAATTTTCGGTGGACCCCCAAATAGGGAGTGATCATTTCCCTATAATATTGACATTGGATCTGGGGCTTGGATTTAGACGGGCCCCGGGTTGCGTCCCTGATGGCAGGTTGGAAGTGAGTGGCAACCGAAAATTAAGAAGGACTGCAAAGGTTGAACAGAAAATTATTTCCTTTTACCATTCAGAGGAAGCCCAGGTTATGCATGAATGTCTAGTTCAGGGGAAGGGGGTGGTAGAAGTCATGCAGTTGTATGAGAACTTGACTCAGACCTTGCAGCCCCTTTTGACTCAGTCGGTAGCTAGGAAACAACCTATAACGGTTAAGGAAAACACCTGGTGGGATGAGGAGTGTCATGTGGCAAAGTTAAGGTTATGACAAGCAGCGGCAAAATTAAGGACTATGAGGCAGCTGAATTGGAAGCATACACGTATCTGGCAGCAGAATATAAAAGCGTATTGAAGGGGAAGAAGAGGGCTTTCAGTTACTCCCAATGGGAAGGCTTATATAAGACAATCTGCCTGAAAGATGATCGGAGATTCTGGCAGATTTAAAGGTGCTGTCATTTATAGGGAGCCAAAAATTCATCAACTAGAATGGGTTAATCATTTTTCCCAGTTATATTACAAGTATTCTTATAACCCGCTAGTTTTGGGCCCCTTTGAGGAGGATTTGCCATCTTGGCCATCGGTCGAGCCTGAAGAAGTGGTGGATTTGATTAGCACACTGAAGCCGGGGAAAGCCCCGGGGCCTGATTTTTTACCCCCAGATCTCTTTAAAGTGAACCCCCAATGGTGGGTGGAGATTTTTGCAAATTTGTTCACAATGATAAATCACTCAGGGAACATACCCCCGGCTTGGAAAACTGCCATAGTTGTCCCAATATTTAAAAAAGGGGATCGTAGTATACCTTCCAACTACCGGCCCATTTCTTTGCTCAGTGTAGCAGGGAAAATTTATGCTAAATTTCTCCTGGGCAAATTACAGAGTTGGATGGAAGAAGGGCAGGTTTTGGCAATTGAACAAGCCGACTGTACAATCAACAACAAATCAGTGTTTGGTTTTAAACCATCTAGTACAGAGGTTTAAGTTGAAAAAACAAAAGCTAAATGCCGCCTTTATTGACCTTAAGGCGGCGTTTGATATGATCCCAAGGGATAAATTGTGGTGCAAGTTAAGGGTATTAGGAATTGATCGCAGATTGCTGCAACTCATGAAGGCCCTTTACACATCAACTATGAGAGTGAGGTTGAATAATAAAGGGTACCCTCTCAGACTCAATCCCGGTACAAAAAGGGGTCAGACAAGGATGTATCCTTGCACCCTCGCTCTTTAATTTATACATAAACCATTTAATCTTGCATTTAAGAGCACAGGATAAATACATGGCTCCAAGACTGGGCGGAAAGCGGCTTGTCTGTCTTTTTTATGCTGACAACGCAGTACTGTTGTCCGCCTCGCACTTGGGATTAAAGAGATTACTAATGGATTTTGATGTTCTTTGTGTACAGAATAGGTTAACGGTCAACTATGAGAAAACTAAAATTATGATTTTTGCCCCAGTGTATAAGATTTGTAGTTGGAAAATGGGGGGTGTTCCCTTGCAACAGGTAAAATACTTTAAATACTTGGGGTTGATCTTTTCCTTTAATGGCTCTTGGAGGGCACATGTGGAAGCCCTAAGGAAGGCAGTTAATCCAGTGGTTATAATGATCCTCAGATTCTATTATTCATGTGGGGGGCATATGTTTCTACCTGCTTTAAAGGTTTTTGTGGCCAAAGTATCGTCAAAGTTGGCCTATGGGGTCCCCGTGTGGGGAAGCGACCCAAAAATTGTAAGGCTGCTGGCTGGTATTCAAAATTCCTTTGTAAAAAAACTGCTGGGAGTCCCACGCAGTACAAGTTCGGCCATGTGTACCTTGGAGGCAGGGGTAATATCTTGTGAAAAAAGGTGTGGGGACCTAATTCTGGGTTACTGGCTAAAATTGATACCTATGAATCCAGAATTCTTGGTTAGGTCATGCCTGGAAGAGTGCCAGCAGTCATCGGGCCTCTCCAATTTTTGATGGAAAATGATGAAAAGGAGAATAAATGATCTAGGCTTCTCCCCTGAGTTCTTTTTGAACTGTACATTCAAACAGCGGTTAACATTTATCAGGGAGAGATCTAAAGACATTGACCTTCAGGGTAACAGAATGATGGTCGCTAATATTAAGTCAGCACCATATTACAAGTATTGGGTGGTGGGGAACTCGCGCCCAGTATATATAGGGGGGGATCTCCCACTTTAAAATGCGGTGTGCGTTTACATCATTACGCTACCAGACCATGGTTACAGAAGTTCTAATGGGGAGGTATGCTGCCCGGAGATATACGGATCGCCTCTGCATATGTAACCAGAAGGCCGTGGAGGATCTTCCTCATTATCTTTTGTATTGCCCACTGTATAGTGGGTTTAGAGCCCAAATCTGTTTGTATATGGGGCATTTAGCAGATAGATCAGATTTACAGAAACTCATGTTTCTGCTCAGGGATACCTCCTCGGAGGTAACCCGAGCAGTGGCCAACTTTGCATTGCATGCGAGTAAATATCCCTCCCAGGAAACCCAGAGGAGCTCCCAGTCAGTGTAGGGTTTCTCTAATGCCCTGGAAATAATATGAAGGGAACTTAGACTTTCTTTTTAATTTCAATTGAATGTATTTGATGTATTGTAAGTATTATTGTGCCTTATTTTGTCATTTGTCAAGGCCAATTGGCCAGCACAATAAAAACTTTGATTTGATTTGAACTTTAGCTGAACTTAATTGTTCTTATGAAATGTGATTTATGAAGGAATGGTATGTTTCACAGTGCTATATGCAGAGGTAAAAACTTTAATCAAGAAAGGATCATTAGCCTTGTTTTATGAAGGAATGGTATGTTTCTCAGTGTTATATGCAGAGGTAAAAACTTTAATCAAGAAAGGAGCGTTAGACTTGTTTTATGAAGGAATGGACTGATGCAGAGGTAAACTTTAATCATGAAAGGCGTATTTGCTAGGGGTAAACGTCGGCAAGCAGTAAAGGTTTGGTTTTAAACTTGAATGAAGTGTAAAATGCAGAGATGATAAATTTTAAAAGAATCGTCACATACCTCGTTATCCTCAGTCAGGAGGGTTTTAAAAATACAGGGTTCTGAGAGATGTTGCTCCTTCGAAGGCATTTGGTGGAATGTCTCCTTTCCCCCTGGCTTTGGGGCTGGTTTAACAATGGGCCAATCAGAAGTGGCTACGTCACATCCCCTCGGGGTGTCAGCCAATCAGAGGCGAGTGATGTCACATCATGCGATAGGATGGGGAGCCAATCTGAAAGGAGAGCGCCATTTGAATTTTTGGAAGGGAACCAATCGGAAAAGCCTCTTTGTAAAGGGCGGGGGGGGGGCTTAAATGTATAAAAAGAGCTCCTTTGTCAGAGGGTTTTAGCCAGCAACAATGGAAGCACCCAAGACCCCAAATGATGCGGAGATTCCTGAGTTTCCACCCTTAGCACCATGCTGTTTATTGTATCAAAGACTGCACAGGTGCGGTAGTGTCGGAGCGATGCCCCAGCCTTCATTTGATTTGGAGGATGAGGATAAGGAAAACAGAATGAACAGGGTACGCCGTGTTCTGCTGGAGGAAGGGGCAGAGAATCCAAGCGAGCCAGTAAGTAGACGTCGCTAGAGATAGCAGCATGTGTTATGTGCCATTGTATTAATAAGCTAAAAGAGGTGCCTGTCTGTTTTGTACTAACAGCCGGAACCTGTGTACGTTCTGATGGCTGCGAGGACGGATGAGGAGGATGTCTATACAGAGATGGACACCATCAAAGAGGAGAGATGCATGTTTGTGTCCAATGATGACGATTATGTGGAAATAGATGGGCCAGGATCATTGGGGGTCACAAAGAATGATGTAATCATCATAGAGGATTTGGAGGTTGAGAAAGTACAGCCAGGACCTGAAAATAAGGTATGTCAATAGGGCTGTAAGAGGGGGTCATGGTATAGGACTATTTTTAAAGGGTTTTGTTTTAAAGAGCCTGTTTGTATTTAGGAAAAAGAGGGCGCGCACGAGGGGGCTCTGCCAAGCAAGAAGACCAGGGATTCTGAGGAGGAGGTTGGTAAACATTTGAGAAGGAGGGTGTGTGTGCACAGGGGTGTGGGGTGGGGCACGTCTAAACATTTTTTTCTTCTTTTTATCAGTCTTTTGAAGAGGATTCATCAGACGATGATGATGACAACCACCACACCTGTTTTTATCCAAACCTACTGTGCATCTGCAGCAATAGGAAGAAGGTTCAACAGAGAGACAAAAGTACAGGTGATATTTGGGAGGACGCTAATGTAATTAAGGCAGCAATTACATGTTTGGCTAGTGATTGTGTAAGAGGGAAATTGAAGGACCTTTTCAAATATGACTCTATAGTTTATAAACGTGACGCACATGGTCAGGGGCAATGCTACTTGTACAAGGGGCCCCGGATCAAACAGAGCCATGATGATATACGTGAGGTGGCTAAGAATAATGTGTTCTTTTTCTACAGGTCTAGTGACAGAGGAGAGCGGCAATGCTATGTCCCCCATTATTAAAGCAACTATTGTATATTCCTTTTGTAAATGTGCACACAAGCAGTTGTTAGAAAAATATAAGGAACACGACCAATGCCGGTGGTATAGGATGGTTCACGGCTGTTTATATTATAATGATTTTGAAACAAATGAACAGCTTCATTACGCAGTTGTTCATTTGGGCCTTGACAGGATTCTATGTGTAATTATAGCGGTGGCTTATAAAACTAAAAGGTGCTTAGGATGGACAACGAGACTGTGCTTGAGATGGCCTGGATGCTGAGAAAAATAGAAAAATGTGAAAACCCCTGGACGTTGATGCACACGATAATGCAATTGGTTCCGGTACAGGTGGCTAGAGAAATTTATAGATGGATCCAGACATTTGTTCATGATCGTTTATACCACGGTGAGATGCATTTTATCAAACGTAGTGAAAGGCCAAAAATAATAAATCTGGTTTTTGATTAGACTTATACGTTCTTTTTCCAGAAGCGACGCCAGCGGGGGACTACGAAAGCTACATCACGATGACTGATCAGATTGTTCATGCAGTGGTATTAAAAATTATTCACCACTGCTACGAACAGCAGCTTCACGATAATTGTCCGGGATGTGTTGTACATCACCCCAGTCAGAGCCATCATGAATGCCTGTTTTGGGAAGAGGAGGAGCCTGTGCGGCAGTTTAAATTGGTCTGTTCTAAACTGAATATGCTGATGATTGTCGACATCATAGTGTATGTGGGGTACAAGTTGAGGAGATCATATTTGGGCAGAGATACCCTACATGCTATAAATGGTTTGTTAGAGGCTTTCAAAAAGTGCAAGACCAAGAGCCCCAGTGATTTGCTGGCAGGCCTATGTGGGAGGGTTTCGGCGAAACTCGGGTGGGTAGTGTGTAAGACAGTTCGACGTATAGATTATAAATCTTTTTACCAAAGTGAGGATGACCCATTAATATTAACAATAAAACTGTAAGATGTATGATTAGTCAGCCTGTATGCATGAATAAAAATAAAATGTATGCTTTGCATTATATTTAACCACCCATGTATGAATAAAAAATAAAATGTATGCTCTGCATTACATTTAACCACACATGTATGTATAAAAAATAAAATGATGTAATATACTTAACCACCCATGTATGAATAAAAAATAAAATGTATGCTCTGAATTATATTTAACCACACATGTATGTATAAAAAATAAAATGATGTAATATACTTAACCACCCATGTATGAATAAAATTTAAAAATGATGAAGGTTTCACACGTATCTATAATAAGGGGTGCACAGGATTTTGGGAGGTCAGAAATGACAGGGGTGTTAAAGAACATTTATTACAACCCCGAGGAGGTGGGATGCTTGGGAGGTGTCACAAGTCTACACAGAGCAGCCCAAAAGCGGGGGAGTGTCCTGAGCTGAAGACAAGTCGTTGACTGGCTCACGGATCGAGATGCCTACACACTGCATAAACCAGCACACATCCGTTTTTAAAAAAACAAAACGGTGGTGTCGGGGGTGGATTCACAATGGCAAGTGGATTTGGTGGATATGAACGCCTATTCAAAGTCCAACGATGGTTATAAATATATATTTAACCATGATAGATATCTTATCTAAACACACCTGGGCAGAAACCCTAAAAGATGAAACGGGGGGAAAAGTGGCGGAAGCTTTTAAAGTGATATTCAGCCAGGGCAGGGTTCCTCAAAAGCTGCAAATGGACAGGGGAAAAGAATTTGTAAATAATGTCGTTGGCAAGCTGTTAAAGCAGCAAGGGGTGCACCACTTTGTGACCAACAATCATGTCAAGGCGGGGGTTGTGGAGCGTTTTAACAGAACTGTAAAATCAAAGATGTGGAGGTATTTCACAGCCCACAGCATTTTTCGTTATACTGACGTGCTGGCGAAGCTCCTAAAGAGTTACAACCATAGTTACCACAGGTCCATACGCGTCAGACCCATCGATGTGAGCGACTCAAACGCTCTGAATGTGTGGAAAACCCTATACGGGGACACGTTAATGAAAAGAAAGAAGGCAGCCTCCTTTAAGAAAGGAGATCACGTCAGGATATCTAAAGCCAAAGGGGCATTTGAGAAAGGTTTCAAGCAAATGTTTACAGATGAAATATTTATAACGGAAGCTGTTCTTAATCATGCCCAGAGACTCTTGTACCGCCTGAAGGATTACGCAGTAAAGCCGATCCTCAGGACCTCTTTTACGAAGAAGAGTTGCAAAAATGGACCCCGCTGTGCCTCGTGCGCAGCGGGGACAGATTTGTGCACGCCCCATCAGGGGAATAACGGCACAAGTGCGGGACGGGAAGCCGCCCAGGACTGCTCCCTGGGTCAGTCTCTTGCAAGCTGCAACGGGCTCTTTGCAGCTTGCAACGGGACAAAAGGGCACGAAAAAACAGCGAGCTGATTGGCTCTCGTGAGCCACGTGGTCCGGGAGGCGTGCGAGCCGCGGCATTCGGCCGCTAGCAGCGCCAGAAGTTGGACGCGTGTCGGGGGTTTAGGCGGAGCGGGGGAGGCCTTTTCAAGGAGCGGCGAGGAGCTGAGCGCGGCGGTTGGAGCTGACAGCAGGGAGTACCCGGGACCGGGAGTTAAAAGGGGGGATTCAAGAAAACAGGGGCCTTCTGCGGGAGGCACGAGGGGATCAGATAGCCGGGTGGGAGACGGACTCTGCTCCCTCCTCCCTCCTTCCTTTTTTCTTCCTGCAGGGTTGGGGGTGCAGTGTGCGAGCACACGGGGGGGTGCTGGGGACCCCCCTCTCCTCCTTCAACACGGGGGTTTTTTTCCAGGCGAATTAGCTCGGGCCTTTGGGGGACGCTATACCCCCCCCCTCCACTGGTATTGGTGCACAGTTGCTGGGTTGGGTGAGACTCTGACCCTCTTTACCCCCCACCACCACGCAAAAGCCTTCCGGGTCTGCTCCGAGAATGGGCCGAACCAAGAAGGGACAGGCAGCGGGCAGGCCGCAAGGAAAGAGGGGGCAAAAGAAGGGGGCGATGGTTCAGCCCCCCCCCCCGTGGTATCAGAGAGAGGGGAAATGGGAGAGGGGGCTCCTTCAGTGCCCGTTTTCCCACCTGTGGCAGTGGGGCCTGGTGTAGGAGGAGGGCAGCCTGGGCTTGTGCAACCAGGCGGGCCTTTCCTCAGCAGGGGAGCAGCACCCCCTACGAGGGATGCAGGGTTAGTGCCTGTGGGGCATGATGGGGGGACAGTGGGGGCCCAAGGTGGGCAGCAGCCCCCTGAGGGGTGGCTTCACCAGGGGCATGGCCAGGCCTTTTTGCAGGCCATGGAAGCACGGATGACGGGGTGGGACAGCATGATGACGAGGATTGAAGCCTCAGGCATTCTCGACCCAGGCCGGGTTGGGGGTCTGTCAGGGGGAAGGCAGAGCCATAACCCACAAGAGCTGTCCTTACAGTCCCACAACAGGGGGAGACAGGAATTTGGAGGGCCAGCAGTCGAGGCACTGGCAGAAAAGGTGAACAGGATGGAGCAGCAGATGACACGAATTACTCAGCTGCTCGAGGAAGGCAGGGGACCCCGGGCTGAGGCGGCCCTAGCATCAAGGCGCCCGGAGCAACAAGTTGTCGAGGCGGCGGCTGCAGCGAGTAGTAGTGCTGGTGAGTTGGTCACGTCCCCTGTGGGTGCCCAGGGAGCCGAGCCGCCTATGGAGGGCGCGGGTATGCGGGAAGATCAAGGACTGCGCTTGATGGAAGGCGAGAACAGCGGGGGGTCAGGCGGGGGAATGGTGGGACCCCTCCGGGTAGGAATAGCAGGGCAAACAGGGATGGGTGGCCTGGGGGTGACAGGCAGGGGACCAGCCGAACCCCCAGGGACAGCAATGGCTGGGCAGCCAGGGGTGAGTTGGTCTGGGGTAGGGGCGGGGCAACTACCCGTGCAACAGGATCCTAACCGTCTCGTGTGGGTGGACAACGTGTGGCGGCCGCAGGGGGCGGTTGGCCAGGCATCAGAGGCTGGGGCTCAGGCCCTGCAAATGGGGCCAGCAGTGGTGCAGACGGCACAACTGGCTAGTGTAGCTAGTCAAGGGGTAGTAGCAACCGTCGGGGCTGCACAGGAGGTTTCCCCGTTACAAGGGGGGTACGCCCGGGTCTCAGCTCCTTTGGGGGTGCATCTCCTGCAGTCAGTGAGGGAGAAGATCTGGAAGGGAGATTATATTGATCTCTTTGGGATCCTTTTTTGTGATCCAATTCCGGATCCTAACGCTCGGCCAGATGCAAAGGAGTTTGAAAGGGCGAAGAGGCGCAGGATCGATAGAAACTGGGCAAACTGGGAATCTGCCTTCATCGTCTACGCTGGCGTGGTTATGCAAGCATTCCCAGAGAGGGCAGTCGCGCTGTGGAAATATTTTGACATAGTGCGGCGGGCATACCTCACAAAGGACGGTTTTGGTTGGCTGCGGTATGACGAATCATTTCGTCAGAATGCAGCAATCACACCCGGGGTGCGCTGGGACGTAAAGGACCACGACCTATGGTTAGAGTGTGTCCAGGGGAAGGAGGTTGTGCGCGCCGACAGCGGCCATATCATCATTAAGGGTGATGGTCAGCCAGTGGATGGCTTCCGGGGGGAGCAAACAAAGAAAGGGCAGCAATCGCTCGCGTGTTGGGACTTCAACGAGGGGAAGTGTTTTCGTTCCTCTTGTAGATTCCGGCATGCGTGTTTGCAATGCGGAGGGTCCCACCCCTCCACCAATTGTCAGCGTCGACGGGGAACCAATCAAAGAGGGAAACGGGGTTTCCAACCCGGTTTTGGAAAAGGAAATGGTGGGGCGCAGGCTGGCCCAGGGAAGGGCGCCAACCCCAGTTAGGTGGTGGGTATTAGAGCAATTGTTGCGGGACTATCCCGACCCAGAGTTAGCATGTTATATAGTTAATGGTTTTAAATACGGTTTTGAGATTCCATTTGAGGGTAGGCGTGAGCACGGGATGGCAAGGAACCTGCGATCAGTCAAGGGCATGGAAGGGGTCGTCGAGATAAAAATAAAAAAGGAATTGGCCGAGGGCCGGATTGCGGGCCCATTTGATGCATTGCCAGCGGATAACTTGAGGGTATCGCCGTTAGGAATAGTGCCTAAGAAGGCCCCGGGGGAGTACAGGTTGATACATCACCTTTCGCACCCCCGGGGATCTTCGGTGAATGATTGCATTCCAGCGGAGCTTTGTACGGTCCACTACGCTTCCTTTGATCAAGCGGTAGAGTTGGTCCGTGAATGTGGAAAAGGGGCCCTGATGGCAAAGAGCGATGTGAAATCCGCCTTCCGGCTTTTGCCTGTGCACCCCAAGGATTTTGAATTGTTGGGGTTTACATTCCAGGGTCAATTTTATTATGATAAAGCGATGCCTATGGGATGCTCTATCTCATGTGCCGTTTTTGAGAAATTCAGCTCTGCGCTGGAATGGATTGTTAAACGAAGGGCTAGGACCCGGCTAATTTCTCATTATCTCGACGATTATTTATTTATCGGGAGAGCCGGGTCAGCAGAGTGTGCCGAGCTATTGACGACCTTCCGGCAGGTAGCGGAGTTAGTAGGAGTGCCATTGGCGGAAGAAAAGACTGAGGGTCCCGCCCCGGTCTTGACGTATTTAGGGATAGAATTGGACTCGATAGCGCAGTGTTCCCGGTTGCCGGAAGACAAGTTGAGGGCACTTCGTAGTGACATCACGGCCTGCATGGGGGCTAGCAAGGTGACACTGCGGGCGTTGCAATCCCTATTGGGTAAGCTAAATTTTGCATGTCGAGTGGTTGCGCCTGGCAGGGCGTTTTTGTCCCGCCTTTATGCAAAGACGGCCCGTGTTTCCTTGCCGCATCATCATATCAGGGTCACTAAGGAGATGAGGGAGGATTTAAGAGTGTGGGTAGAATTCCTCCAATCCCACAACGGGGTCAGCATGTGGAGGCAGGTGGCTCGAGTGAACGCGGAGTTGCAGGTGCACTCTGATGCGGCGGGGTCGGCGGGGCTGGGAATTTACTTCCGCGGAAGGTGGTGTGCAGAACGGTGGCCAACCCGCTGGGATACCGCGGGGATGTTAAAGGACCTAACCTTCTTGGAGTTATTTCCGATCGTGGTGGCGGTTTATTTATGGGTGGAGCAATTTAGTAATAGGAAGGTTCTATTTTGGTGTGACAATTTAGCGGTTGTGCACATTGTGAATAGTTTGTCATCAAAGTCCGAGAGGGTTATGCGCCTGATGAGGTTTTTCGTTCTGTGGTGTCTGAGGCACAACATAGTTTTTTGCGCAAAGCATGTGCCAGGGGTAGAAAACGAGATTGCTGACGCCCTTTCTCGTTTCCAGATACAACGTTTTCGGGAACTCGCCCCTCAGGCCAGGGAGAAACAGGAATACGTTCCTCAGGAGCTCTGGAGCCTTGGATTGTAGAGGTTATAGAAGCTGTAAAGGGGGCGGTTTCGCCGGCCACGTGGCAACAATACGAACGGGCGTTGAGGGAGTTTAGTGTTTTTGCCAGAAGCAAAGGTTGGTCAATAGTTTTTCCAGTTCCTCTGCCCCAGGTGGTGCAGTTCGGACTGGCGCTTCGGAAGAAAGGCTTGGCGCCTGGCACTATTGCAGGGAAGTGGTCGGCCCTATCTTTCTTGTCAAAGATGGTAGGGAATTCAGAACTGCCGGGCTCCCCAGTCCTCCGGGCTATGCTCGAGTCCTGGAAGCGGCAAGGCTGCGACAGGGTGGACACACGGGTGCCGATGTCCCCCAAGTTGTTGGCTGATATCGTGGGTAAGCTTCGGGAGATTTGTACGGAAGAGTTCGAGGTTAAACTGTTTCAAGCGGCCTTTGTCATTGCTTTTTTCGGTGCTTTGAGGGTGGGCGAGCTGGTGGCGGGCTCACGTACAGATCAGTCGGGTAGGGCCCTGCAGTCGGGCGATGTGTCTATGGGAATAGATAGGGTGGAACTCTGTATTCGGATTTCGAAGACTGATCAGAGGAAGAAGGGGGCGAAGGTGGTGCTCTTCAGATCACCCGAGCCACGGATCTGCCCGGTCCAGTGTTTAGAGGCATTTCTAGCGGTGAGACCAAAAATTGTGGGGCCGTTGTTGGTACACCGTTCAGGGGTGCCGCTTTCACGCTTCCAGTTTGTGGCAGTAATGAGGCGATGCTTAGTTAGGTTGGGGGTAGCGGGACGGTTCTGTTCCCATTCCTTCAGAATTGGGGCTGCATCCTCAGCGGCAGCCGCGGGACTGGCAGTAGAGGACATTAAGGCAGTAGGCCGATGGAAGTCAGGAGCGTACAAGTCATACGTCCGCCCCCTACAAAGGAAATAGGGGAACACGACGAGCAGTAATGACAGGGTTACCCTCTTTATGTTTCAGGGTGGCAACGTGGCCAGGACAGAAGTGTCGTCTGGATGGTAGGCCACAGTTTTGTTGTTTGGGCCAAAAGGAGGGCTGGGATCTTGGGGTTGGGGACCCAGTTGGGGTTGGCCCCTCATGCCGAGGTGGCATGGAGGGGGAAGAGGGGCATGCTGTGGCCCCAGGTGCTGCCTATGTTCTTGGGATGGACAGGGCGTTCCCCTCCCCAGGTTATATTGTTCCATGTGGGCGAGAATGATCTCACTAGGGGATCTGGTTTGGACTTATCTATAATGGTGCGGCAGGATTGGCTGCGAATAAGGGAAATGTTCCCCAGGACACTGTTGGTGTTCACGGCACTTCTGCAAAGAATCAAGTGGCCGGGTGCGAACAGTGCGAGAGCGGTGGATCGTGCACGCAAACGGGTTAATAAGGAGATCAGAAAAGTGGTAGAGGAGACTGGGGGGATATGGTTGGTCCACAGTGACATAACTTGGACCAGGCCCGAGTTGTATTGGGCCGATGGGGTGCACCTTTCAGAGCAAGGTATGGACCTATATTTGGAAAAAATCCGGGATGTTCTGCTGAAAAGCCTGGCCTAAGTGGGTAATTGTTTGGGTGAGTGCGGGGGGCGTTCGAGCAATAATTATTGCCGACCTTGGTGGCGGTGTTCAGTACCATGAAGGAAGGAAATCTTGGAAAGGACCAGAAAACGGCCTTGGTGGCTATGGGAACATCTGGTATATGTAGGGTGGTAAGCCAACCCAAAATTGGATCCGGGAAGCAGATGAGGAAGGGGGGCTCCCCGCTGCTATCCCGGTAGAGGGAGACTGGCCTAAGGTACCACATGGCAGGATCTGAGCGGTCCCGATGTGGGGCCTAGGTGTCAAGTCTTACCTAGGTACGACTAAGGTGGTCGAATGGTGAATGGATTGGACTGGTAACTCCAATCCGGGGAACAACACATGGTACTGAACGCGGGGAGTGAGGGTCATTATGGCCAGGTCTAACAGTCAGGGTGTACCTCACTCCCCTTAGGACTCACCCAAATTAGTGGTCTCATTGATTGGATCATGGGCAATTCTGACAAATTCTAATTGGCAATGAGAAATTAAAGAAAAGGGATAAGTGATCCACCGTTCTCATGGTTAGGGTGATTGGGTTATAATGGTTTTGTTCTTTAACAGGTTTATCGTGGGCTGGTCATTTAATAAACAGTTGCGGCCAGTTTTACCAAAAAACTATGTGTCTGTGTGTTTTTTGGGAAAGTGCCTTATTTCCTGTGCGGGGACAAGTGAATCCGCAGCATGATAAAGTGTATAGGATTGAAAAGGTGTTAACCACTAGGGGAAAAGGGAAAAACAAGCGGTGTTTTGTCAAGTGGTGAGGTTGGCCTTCTAAATTTAACAGTTGGGTACAAGCCTCTCAGATCAGTGATGGATGAGAACGGTTCTTATATCACCTTGCCCAGCAATGCGAGCGCCACTACTTTTTCTCGAAACACTAGTTCCAATTTTACTACACAACTCACGCGACCCCTGGACTTTAAGGGGTCCTGGGAAGTGGGTCTGTCTGAAATACAATACCCCCACAGCTGGGCCAACATCGTAAAGCCCGTGTTTTATGAAATCATTGACATGAAGGAAATACGGTCTTACTACCTCGCCCCAGGGCATTTTCCAAGCATCGAAGAGCTCTTGGATCAAATAAATTGGCAGATAGCTGCGTGACCCAATCCACCACCAATGATCCTGATATTTGACCCTCTAGTGGGGAAAGTTAAAGTGAAGGGGACTGGTCGGCACTGGACTCGTCCCTCAGGGGTTTTATCAGACATATTGGGGTTAAACCGGGGCATTTAGGCCGGAGAGGAATTTCCTAGAGTGGCGGATATTACAAGGGGTTTTAACTCTTTATATCTGTATACGGATATAGTAGGACACCAACTGGTGGGGGATTTCTCCATGCTGTTAGTGCGGTGTGTCACGGTGCATGGGAAAAACAACGAGTTTGTGACAATCGCCTATGACAAGCCTCATTACATGTCGCTCAACAAGCA
This sequence comes from Sphenodon punctatus, assembly GCA_003113815.1. NCBI lineage: Eukaryota > Metazoa > Chordata > Lepidosauria > Sphenodontia > Sphenodontidae > Sphenodon > Sphenodon punctatus. The sequence goes on along the minus strand of QEPC01011258.1, from coordinate 2,850,184 downwards.
CCATGTTGACACCATCACCACTGAAATAAAGACAAACCAGGATGAGTACGTTTCATTTCATTATGGCAAGACGCTGATTAAGTTACATTTCCAATCCCGTAAAGTAGCAGGTTTTTAAGATGACCGTCGTAAAGAATTATGGGGATCCAACAATTTATGGAAACTATTACAGAGCTCAGGCGGGGTACGGCCTCCCGGGCTTCCGGGGACTGCCCGTGATGTACGGAGCGGGTCTCGGGGGTTTATTTCGCAACCTTGTTCGGAAAGCCATCCCATTGCTGAGAAGGGGCTTTGAAATTGTTACGCCGCATATGAAAACAGGCGCAAAAAATATTGCTAGCGAAGTAGTAAGTGGTGTCTCCGGAGCTGTTTTTAACCGAATGAACCAAGAAGGCTCGGGGGTGAAGAAAGGGAAAAGGTGATTCCAGTTCCTAGGTCCTCCCAGACCCCTTAAAAGAAAAGGGGTGGGAATATGCGTCGGTGGTCACAAGCATAGAAACCCCCCTAAGAAAAAGAAGGTCCAACGAGATGGGAATATTTTTTTAAAATGGCGTTCATCCATTGTGGCTCCGAAGAATGTGCCAAATCTGAGCTGGATCTTTTTCAAATGGGGCCCACGCAAACCAGTATCTAGAACAGCATGTACGTTGAGGTACTGCCGCTGTCCGCATTATCCGTGAATGCCCCGCTAGACTTCTTTTTCCAGGACACGGGGGTCAGTACATCGATTTGAACAACACGTTGCTGTACGTGTGCTGTAAAATTGTAAAAGCTGATGGAGCAAACATCGCTGATGGAGCGAGGGTAGCCTTCGTGAACTACCCCATAGCATCGCTTTTTAACCAAGTGGATGTGATGTTAGGGGATTGGCTTATTAGCCAGAGCAACAGATGCTACCCGTACAGGGCCATGATAGAACTGATCCTCAACTATGGAGGAAACACATTAGCAAATCAATTCACAGCCAGTGGGTTTTATAAACATAAAGGAGGGATCTTTGAGCAAACTCTTTTGACAGATGCTGGTAACTACGGCTTCCGAATTAGAGCATCCCTCACTGCACAGAGTCGAAAGCTTGATTTGTTGGGACCTTTGCACTGCAATTTGTTTTTTCAAGAAAAGCTGCTTCTCAAGGGCGTGGACATTAAACTCACATGAAACAAGGACGCTTTTTGCTTGATGAGTGGTGACGCTAATGAAAATTACAAAGTGCAGATCCTTTCAGCTTCGTTGTTTGTGAAAAGGGTAAAAATCACCCCGGGTGTGCACTTGGGGCACGCCGAAGCCCTGTTGACCTCCAATGCCAAGTACCCCATAGACCGCATGGGGCTGAAAGTATTCAGCATCTCCGCAGGCAGTTGTGTCTGTAATCAAGAAAACCTGTTTTGGGGGCAGATTCCCAAACAAGTTGTGTTGGGGTTTGTTGATACAGATACACAGAGCGGCCTTTACGTGAAGAACCCCTTTCATTTTAAACACAATCACGCTAATTTTGTGACCTTATACGTCGATGGAGAACAAGTCACCACTAAATCCCTGCAACCCGATTACGAGAGCAGCCATTATGTGCGAGAGTATATGCAGTTGATTTAAGCGACCGAAAAAAACATGAAAGACCGGCCATTTTTATTTAGTCGTCATGAGTTTAACAATGGCTACACGCTATACGCCTTCGATTTGACCCCTGACCAGGAATGCGCGGATCATTACTCCGGGAACCTGAGGGCAGAAATTCGTTTCACCAAAGCCTTCCCGGCAACTGGCAACATGATCGTGTATGCTGTAGGGATGGGCGAATGCAGTTCGGATGTTCGGAGTTCAGACCGAACTCGATCTGTTCGGACTTCCGAACCAAACATCTGAACCGAACATTTGAACTATCGACCAGTTTGGTCGTGTTTGGATTAGTTCAGATGAGTTTGCGGGCAGGAAAACCGTCTTTCCAGGGTGGAAAAACAGGTTTCAGTTTCGATTTCGTTTCGGTTTCAGTTTCGCTATTTTTGAATGTTTGGCCAAGTTTGCCCAAACTGAACTTGACTGAACCGAACCATTGAACCTGAACTTTTTTGAACCAAACGAATGAACATACGAACATCCGAACCACGTTCTGTTCGCCCATCCCAAGTATGCTGTTTTTGATAACGTGGTCGAGAATGATAAATCACACGAGAAGCATGCTATTTGATTATATGTAACGATGAACATGGTTCAGATAGCATGAGCCTTATCAAAGAACCCTGATTTTTTTAGGCGTTTTCCCCAGCGACCTGCTTCCAAAGCGTCCCATAGTCAGGCGACTGGAAGGATTTGTGGCTAACACCCACCCCCGCACACAACCAGGGGAACATTTGACGGCTCTTTCCTTTCCGGAGCAAGGACCCGCGGAGTTTTTTTTGACACCTACGGCTTTCCACCGGACAGCCAGACATTTCCCAAAACTTTCTTACAGCATAACACAAAGGAAACCATATCACAACATGGACAGCTGCAAGACCCCGTGGCGACGACCTGTGGCTATCACTGCATTTTTTCCTTAGAAAACAGGTCTAAAAAACTCACTTTTAAGCAAATATTAGACCTGTACACCCATGATTTAAAGGCCAATGATCGCATGGTGGTTTTTAAAAACAATGGCCAGGGCCTGTACATGGGCAAACATGCCTAGACATGTTGTTTACTTATCAATAAAAACAAAAAAAAACCAAGTGTGTTTTAAAAAAGCGTTTTATTTATTTACAGGGGTAGCCAGTCTGGGATGGGGAACGTACCCTTTCTTCTTCTTTGGGGGGGTGGCGGTAACGGTTTCTTGTATCGCATCATTATCTGCCCTGGCTTTGAGATTTTCTAAATGCTCTCTGTGGACTTTGTGCCTCATTACAGTAGTGGGAACATTCAGTTCAGCTAGGGCATTCATAAACAAATCCCAACCCTTAGGCATTTGCTTATTAGAAGGGTCCTGAGTCTGTGTGGCCCTTTTGATGAGATCCACTATATTAGAACCCGGTACGGGCTGTCCCTTGTACACGAAGGTCCCTCCGTCATCCCACGACGCCACCTCTTTGCGGCCATCCAGTTTACGGACTAAAAGCACGGCATTATTCTTAATGCAGGTGCTCATCATGGCCAGGACCTCCTGAAGGATAGAAGGGGGTAGCGCCTCAGGGCTCGGGGGTGGCGGCGGTGGGGGGGTAACAGTTCTTCCAGGGGGAGATAGAGGTTTAGTTTACCCCACTCTGCTTCGCCTTGTTTGAAAAACACCAGATATCTTTGCAGCACCCTCTTGTAAAGTTTCGCTTTTTCATAATTGGAAAAATCAGTCCTTTGAAGAATGGCTTTCATTTCAGAGTCCAGATACCTGATATTGGTCGTGACAGCCATTTCTTCCTGAACCTGCAAATGCTCCATTTGCTGACTCGGAATGAGGTACATTTTTTCAGCATACTCCATGGTTATTTAATGAGCAGACTTGCCAGTAATGGGACGGCAATGCTGAGCAAGGGCCCTATAAAACCCCCTGATTGCTTTACCAGTTTCTTTTTGCTTTGTAGGGACTGCCTTTTGTCACTCAGCTTTTTAATCAGGATTCACTTCTTTTTAAGCGTTGCTATTTGTTGTGGAGTCAGGGGGATGTTGCCTTTTAAAGTGTTGAGGGTGATTGCCGAAATGGCTGCGACGAGATTGTCTGACACCAAACACAAAATGGCTTTTTGTTGCTGCGGCAGCGCTTTAACGAGTCTTTTTAAGAGCCCCCAATTTCTCTGCAGTCAGGCTGACATTCTGTTAAAATGATCGGAGACGTTACGCGCATCTTTTTTAAAAAGTGTACACCATAGGCCAGTCGGGAGGAAAGAGCCCCGTTCTCAACCTGTAAGCCTCTGGGGTTGTAGCATTTAAATCCACCAGCAAGTAGCCATAGGGCTTTTTAGTGGCGTTCTCAAACGCTTCTAGAAAAAAGGGGGCCCTGCCAGGGTACATTTGGCAGGCCAGAATAGCCATCTGCAGCTTGACTCTCGGGTTTTTAAAAAGAACAAGGTATTTCACGTTTAAGCTTATCAAGCAGCTTTTTTTACCCCGGCAAACATATTTTGAACGATATAAAGGACGGATAATTTCTGATGATGCACATAAGCGGTAAATAATTTTTCTGTTTCGTTGTTGTCACAAGCAGACTCCATCAGATCATCCACAATGACCAAGTTTATTTTACGAGGCGGAAATAAACTTACATCGTTAAAAGTTTGAGGTAGTCCCTCTACAAATTGAATATAAGGGAATTTCTGTAACAATTCTTTATACAAAGGTTGCCAGCAAGAATAGCACCACACAATATTTTCAGGTACATGCGATAACAATCTATGACTATTTTCTAACAATTGCTTAATAAAATACGTTTTCCTTGAGTTGGAAGGTCCGGCGAGCATGCAGGAAAAAGAATGCACAAACTGCGTATATCCCTACATCTTACTCAATAGCTGAACGGCAGCGTATTAAAATCTTCCCTGAGATTTCTTTTGTCGTAAACAACTCTCTGAGTCTTTTTTAGCACCCTTGTTTCTACAGTTCAGTACTTTTTCTGACACACTATTCTGGGTTGTACTGTGATAGTGCGGGGGTTATTCACCTCAGGATTTGAACAGTAGTCCCCCACAAGGTCTTTCAAGCTCTCAAAATTGATTTTTTCACAATTTCCAGAATTAAGGGTGATCCCTTTTACCTTCATACAGACTTTCCCGCTCAAGAGCTTGTAGCCATACGTCTTAGGATCAGCGGAGACAAACTCTACTGTGCACTCCCCCTCCAGAATTTCTGAAGTTAAATCCCCTAAGTAATCCCCCAGGGGTGTGTTCCAGTCACCCTTCTGGCTGACAAAAATCACAGAATCCATGTCGTGGTACAAACACCATTCCTGTAAACGGTCCATCTATTTGTACAGCTCTAATTTGGCGTAAGCCGTTGTAAAACACGCTCTAAACATGTTTGTGTTTGTGATTGCTAGGGCCTGTTCTTTTGTGTATTTCCAAGTTACAGAGACTGCCTCGTCGTCGATAAAATCGCATGCCAAGACCTCATAATATGGAACAAACATGTACTTGAAAATTTCATCTGGATCCATCACTATTCATGTTTGGGAATGGTTGGGCCTTTGTCCGAATTTACCTCACAGGGAATTTAAACACAACTTTGCAATTCGTCTCTTAGCGGGGTTCTTTTCAATTTTACTGGTCCTCAAACGCACACCCTCTCTGGCTTTGTACTCTTTTACGTACTGCTTTTTATTTGCAGCATTGGTACACCAGTCACGGTACCCCGACGCTTCCTGCTTCTGTCTGAGATGCGCATTAATGTACTCAGCAAACAGCTCGTCGGTCCTACGGGGAAAGTGTCAAATTTCAAAAATCTCTGCGATCTCATAACCTTTGTCCATGGCCACCGTCAATTCGATGGTGCACCACATCCCCATTAAAGACCTCTCCTCCCGAATGTGAATACATGGGCCTCTTTGACCCGTTTTTGCACAGCAAGTGCACAAAGAAAACATCAGCTTACCGGCAACCCTGTATGGAGAACCAGAAAGTAAATACCCCTAGGGAGGTACACATTAACTTTGACCACTCCAAAGTAATCTCTGAGATCTCCAAAATTGTCGTACACAATTGTGGGATGCCCTAGGGGATACATTTTTGTCTTGTTAACAAAAAGGTACAGGCTGGTAAAATCATATTCATGGATTTGCTCCCCCTGCTTCGGTTTGTAAAGGTTACGGCATTGGTCCTACCCCCGTACAGGGCATCTCTGGGAATTAAAGGCTGTGGCAGTTTTTGAAGCCTCAAAAACTCTTTCAGTTCCTCATCATGGGTCAGCATGTGTTTCTACTCGTGCTCGCACAGCATTCGTACCTCAAACCCCCAGCCTTTGAGAAATTCGATCTTAATCATGGTTCTGTTGTACAACACTCCATATGGAGCATTCATCAGAGTATTGAAATCATTTTCTCAGTAGCAAATACAACAACCATGAAAGAAGCACCCTTCATATTCAAAAGCGGTCGATTTTCCTGCAATAAGTGCGTACCCATCCAGAAAATAAGACCCCACCTTCAGCTCTCCCCCCTTTAAAGTGTCTGATGCTAATGTTCTCTTTGTACTCAACATACGTGAGCCATTGGATGGATGGTGTGGAATATCTTTTCTGATGTGTGTGGTAGTCGTCTAAGGGCATGAGAGCTATCATTTTGGGCTTCAAAAAATTAAACCTGTACATGGCCATGCAGACAGAGGTTAAAGCAATGCATTGAAAGGGATCTATGCACCTCTCCTCCACCCTCTCATCGTCCTCCCCGGGGTTCATAATCACCTGCCTCATCTTCATCGTCATGATTTCATTTCTAAAACATTCCCACAATTTCCACATGCATCTGGCAATAGTAATGTAATTCCTTCTGAAAATCAAACGTCCTCTGACCCTGCTCTTGATGCCATTTCAAAAACTCCTCTTTTTCCCCTGGCATCGTATAATCCACACCAAAATATTTAACATCGGGAATAGGTCCTATGTAGTTCTGGTTCTCACCAGTATTGAAAAAATGGGGAAGTAGCCTTTTGCCCCTTCAAACCCCATGGCACTTGGCAGCTTACTAAGTTTCATGGACAGAAAATTCAAAGAATCTATGAAACGAATGTTAAGAGCTATGACCATCACGCATAAAAGTTTCCCCCCTTGCATTAGCAGACTGCCTTTTATTTTTTCTTTAATTGTTTGATGGAGGATGAAATAGGCATCGTAACTTTTCGCGTTGTGACCCAAGAAGCTGTAGTTGGCAAAAGGCGTGTCTATGAATTTTTTAACAAACTCTTTCAAGCGATGTTCACCTACAAATTCCCACCGCCTTTCACCTTCCATGTCGCTTGCAAAAATGTAATTTGGAATATGCACCCCCGTCTCTTGCATGCATTCAAAGTCATAGACAATGTAATTGTCACGCTCTTGGGGTTTGTAAATGCCGCGCGTATAGCACTGATGATTGTCTATATCAATATCCACCTCTTTACACTGGGGGCACTCCTTTGATGGGCACTTGTGGACTTTTTTCTGGTAGAACCCACACTTATCACACAGGGCTTTCTCTACGCAGTCAATTTTACCCAGGACAGCTAACTGTCCGTGTTTCTCCAAACATGCCCAGGACCTACAAAACAGTCTGCAGGACGGGCATCTAAGCTTCTCTCCCTCTGCTTCTTCGCAGCCAGGCCTATCGCATGTACAACACTGATATCTACAATTGTGCTGAAATTTATGGGTGTAGCTGGAGTAGCAGAATTGGCAAAAATAAGTGGACCTGATAAAAGATTTGATATCCTTGATCCCCATGTAATGTTTGTCCATCAGCAGGATAAACAGGGTTCTACTCCTACGTTCTCCCTCCATGGGAAAAAAAGACCAGTCCCTGCTAGAATGCTTCACAATGACGATAGACACCCCCAAATGTTCTTCAAAGAGAGGTACTTTGGCACTACTAATAATTTTTTGTTCTGAAAACCCCAAGTCACGATGAAACTTTTTGGCCCCCTCGAGCGCTTCTCTGTCCATCATCTCCTTAGACGCCAAGAGAGACACAACACTCACTGCAAAACACAAGTGGTTGCCCCTGTTATTTAAAATAAATAAATGTTTGCACTTTTTGTGAACAATGCAACTGTACGTGATGGTGTTTAATTGGCATGACTTACCCCCAACCAGGTTGTTCCTAACAATGGTTACAATCAGCCTGAGCTCCCCGGTAGCCATGATTTCGCAGTTACTTTGCAAGAGTTTGCTGACACTGTTTAATTTTTTTTTGGCATTTAAAGCTTCAAAGGGCCTTCTAAATGTGCGCAAGGGATCGTTTAAATTTTCACCCTCCAGTCTGAGCTGCACAAAGTCTCCTGGTTCAAGAGTAGGGTTAATCTCATCTAGTAAAGTCTGTATGGAATTGTGAACAGCCTGAACTAAGAGTGCATTTTTCCAGGTTAACAAAATGAAATTGGTAATAAATGCTCAGCGGCCTCAAAATTCCTAATGTTCCGCACCCAATGGGCGACGCGTTCCATATATCCTTTGGAGGATCAGGGTCCACAGGGCTCTGAGGTTCTTGGACCTCCATGTTTGGGGCCTCTGGACTCAATGGATCAGGGGAAATTGTGTCTTGGGGTGTGATAGTTGGAGAGGGGTGTCTCCAGTCTCTCATTTTTATTTTTCTAAGATTCAATTTTGCACGTTTGATTTTTTTAATCAGCCTTTTCCAGCGTTTTTTAGATTTATGCCAACATTCCCTCCTCCCCCCCACCAGTCATGGTGCTTATGGGGTGATAAAGGGGTCAATCGCACTGTGCTGGTATCACCATCAGGTGCTTCTCAAGCTTTAACATGCGAGCAAGCCCTTCAGTGACATATTGAGGAAAAGCCTCGTTCTGATCACAGACTGCTTTCAAAACATGTAAAGTGATGTTGGATTTTCTAGCCTCTAACAGCCCTTTCAGAGAATCGATAGCCGCTACATAATCACGTATTTGTCTACAATGACCATTAGTCAGCTCGAAACTGGTCGTACGGTTATGGGGTTCCACAGGGGTAGTCGCACAATTGCGGGTTAACTCTGTTTCAACGCAGTCTTCCTCAGATTCTGAGTCGGCGTTGTGATGGACAATCGCTGTTGCTTGTGGCGGGTGCTTCTGGGCCAATTATTTGAGGTTTTTACAGGTATCCTCAGCTCCTGCTTCTGGGGACCTCTTGAGTGTTTGCCTTCACGGCCACCTGCTTCAGATGGCACCTGTCGTGAACCTGTAATAGAATAATAATTTTAAAATGTTGCTACCAACCCCCCCCCGCGTTTCCTGTCATTCTATTTGAAAAACCACTTAAAAACTCCTTGCATTTGTGCATGCCCCCAGTATCATTTTCAGCATCTGTCATTGGTATGGGTGGGGTTTCTGGGGATAGAGAAGGGTTTCCTGGTTTCCAGGGAAGGGAGGAGGGGGAAACACATGCACAATTAGGGGGGAAAGCAGCAAAGCGGTGCCTGGAAAACAAGCCCTCAGGATGGAATAGGGCTATCAGGATGATGAGTCCTCAGCCTGTCTCACCATTGGGCATCTGGGATAAGCGCACGCCCTGAATGCTGCTTATACTATCACTTGCACAGGGAAGTAGAGGGAAAGGGACAGGAAAGTGGGGGGCCCAGTGAGGATGGGGGTGAACACGCCCCAGGAGGGGGAGGGCCGGATAGGTCTTGTACTCCCAAGAAGGACCCAGGTTCTGGTGCTCCCCACCCCCCAAAACCCCAAGGAAATGCACTCTTACCTGCTGCCACAACCCACGATACACACAGTCACTCTCACCATGCACTCACCACAGTCACTACATGCAAGCACACACAACACGGGTAAAGGAAATCACACTCCACACAAGTCACTACGGAAAGGGGCCAGTCTCACAGGCACGAAGCTCCGATCACCAGCACTGAGCTAGCGGGACTGGAGCGACGCGCTGAGGACTGCCGAGCGGGGGGCATGTCTGCATCGGGGTCCCTGCCACTGAGGTGCGTTGGCAGGGGAATGAGGCATTGTTGGGAGTTCTGGAGCGCCTGGTGGCGGGGCCTCCAGTGCTCAGTTCCTGACAGTACCCCCTCTCCAAGACCGATGCAATATCATGGGATGGGGTTTTAAGGGGTAACGTGCATGAAAGAGTCATACCAATCGTGGGGCATACACATCAGGGGCTTTCTCCCACGATTGTTCGGACAGTCCAAAACCCTTCCAATTGAGAAGGTACTATAAGCGACTGTGCTGTCGCCGAGAGTCAAGGATTTGACATACTTCTTACTCTTTTGTGGTCGGGGCAGGTCTTGCTCTGCCGGTGTCCATGTGCCGGGGAACTGGTGCCGGCTTCAATAGGGAAACATGGAAGGTTGGGTGAATATGATACTGCGGGGGCAGTTTCACCCGATACGCTACATCATTAATCTTTTGTACTATGGGGAAAGGACCCATATAGCGATAGTCCAATTTTGCCGATGGGCACGGGGAAGGGTACTCACGACGGTCGATCCACACCCAGTCCCCTGGGGAATAGTGCGGTACTACTTGACGGTGACGATCCGCGTATCGTCACCATCTTGTACTGTTAACGTGCCTGCTGTAGCATAGTCTTGGCAAGTATTTGGGCTTCACGAATGCGAGCAACAAGGGCCCCTGCAGAGGGGACGGAACAAGTGGTTATTTCTGGGAGGCATAGTAGGGGGTGGCACCCATATGTCATGTAAAACGGTGAAGTGCCTATGGAGGCATTCAAGGTGTTGTTGTACGTGAATTCGGCCATCGGCAATAGGTCATACCAATCGTCTTGGTGGTAGTTGGTGCAGCAGCGTAGGTATTGCTCAAGCGTCTGGTTCACCCACTCCACTTGCCCATTTGTTTGTGGGTGGTATCCGGAGGTAAGACAACATTTAATTTGGAGATACTTTAAAAGTGCTTTCCATAGGCGTGTCATAAATTGTGACCCCCTATCGGAGATAATCTCTAATGGAATTCCGTGCAGCTTGATCACATGGTGGAGCAGCAAGTGTGTGGTGTAACTGACTGTAGGTAGTCCTGTGGTGGCCACAAAATGTCCCATCTTTGTAAAATGATCCACGATTACCCTGATGGTTGTATGGTGAGTTGAGGGAGGTAGTTCTACAATGAAGTCTATCCCAATGCATTGCCAGGGGCCTTGTGGTAACAGAGAGAGGTGTAGCAGACCTTGGGGCCATTGACGCGGGACCTTGGTGCAAGCGCACAGGTTACACTGCTTCACGTATTGCCAAACGTCTTTTTGCAAGGTAGGCCACCAAAAATGTCGCTGCTGGAGTGCGACGGTGCGTCTTACCCCAGGGTGCCCAGCGAGAGGGGCATCATGATGTCCCCAGAGCAGGGATTTGTGAGCCTTTGGGGGCACTACAAGCTGGTGTTGATGATATAGCAACCCGTCTCGACCCCTATGGGTCTTTGGCTGCGACACAGGTCCGTGCTGTTGAACGTATTGCCGAAACTGGGACATGGTCAGGACGTTAGCGGAGAAGGCCCGGGGTTCCAACAACAGCCCTCCTCTGTTGTCAGGGGGCTCCCCAACCTCGGTGCAGCGAGAGAGAGCATCTGCCAAAATATTCTGATACCCAGGTCTGTAGCATATCACAAAATGGAAGCAGGTAAAAAAAAGGACCCAACGCCCATGCTGTGCATTGTTAATGTGAGTATTCTGGAGGTAGGTTCAATTTCGGTGATCCATGACCACCGTGACCGGATACCTGGCGCCTTCTAAATATTGTCTCCATGCTTCGAAGGCAGCTTTGATAGCTAGGAGCTCTCGATCTAACACTGTATAGTTTTTCTCGGCACTGGCCAGCTGGCAAGAGTAGTACGCACAGGGCAAGAGACAGTCCATCCCAGGTTCCGGTTGGAGGAGGACCACTCCGATGGCTATGCTTGAGGCATCTGTCTCCACCGTGAACGGCTGCTCAAAGTTTGCATGTTGGAGGATCGGTGCCTGCATGAAGGTCATCTTGAAACTCTCGAAGGCCTGTTGTTGGACCCCCTTCCATTCATACGGAACTCCTTTCCACAACAGGATCATCAATGGTTCGGTTAGTTTTGCATAATTAGCAATATACTGGCAGTAATAGTTTGTGGTACCTAAAAATTGCTGGAGCACCTTGATGGAAGGAGGGGGGACCCATTGCAAGATGGCACTGATCTTCTTCGGATCCATCTTGATTCCTTGAGGCGAAATGATAAATCCTAAAAATTCAATGGTGGTGACATGAAAGGCACACTTGTCATCTTTGCAGAAGAGCTGATTCTGCCTCATACATTGTAATACGTTTTGGACTTGCGTTACATGTTCTGCCAGGGTGTTTGAAAAAATGAGGATATCATCCAAATATGCCACTACATAGGTGTCTAGCATATCCTGTAGTACATCGTTTATTAGGTGTTGAAAAGTGGCCGGAGCGTTTGCCAAGCTGAATGGCATTACAAGGTATTTGAAATGCCCATAACGTGTTCGAAATGCAGTCTTCCATTCATCCTCGGGGTGGATATGCAAAAGGTTATAGGTGCCTCGGAGATCGAGTTTTGTAAATATCTTTGCCCCATGTAACCTATCAAAGAGTTCCAGAATTAGGGGGAGTGGGTAGTGATTCTTAACCGTAATGGCGTTAAGTCCGCAGTAGTTGATGCAAGGGCACAATTCCCCATCTTTTGGGGGGATGAAGAACAACGGTGCCCTGGCCGGGGAAGTCGAATGCCATATGAACCCTCGCTGTAGGTTGTCGTCTACGTACTTCTTCAGGGTCCGCAGTTCGGGGACGGACAGAGTGTAAATCCACCCACACGGTGGGGTTCTGTGCCGGGGAGTACTTCAATAGGACAGTTGTAGGGGTGGTGTGGCGGAAGGCTCTCTGCTTCCTTATTGCTGAAGACGTCCTGGAACTCTGTGTATTGGGGGGGGGAAGCTTCTCCATGGGACCCTGACCGGTTGCCAAGAGGGCCTGTGTGGGTGGTTTGTGCATGCAAATGGTCGTACAGTACTCAGTCCCAAAGGTCAGTGTTCCCTGGCCCCAATGAATACTGGGATTGTGTTTGCGAAGCCAGGGCATCCCCAAGAACACGACAAACACGCGGGATGCCACAATATCAAAATACAGTGACTCAGTATGCATCCCGATAGTGACCTGGAGCTTTGTGGTCCGCATCACTATGGGCCCTGAGCTGAGGGGGGATCCATTGATCATATGCACGTGCTCCGGAGTAGATTGAGGGGGACAAGGGACACCACAGTGGTGCAGGAAACCCTGATCCATAAAGTTACCCAAAGCCCCAGAGTCGATGAGAGCCCAGGTGATAAGGCTCCGAGAGGAGTCAAGGCCTAAGTGGGCCGGGATACACACATGCCGGCCCCCACTGGGGTTCGTACCTAGCACCCAAGCACAGGAAGGCAGGGAGATCTGTAGTGTCCCCGAGAACCCCCCTACAGTTCTCGGGGCCGGGCTTTTCCCACTTCCCTTCGAGCGGGGGTAAGGGCCGGACATTCCCGGGTGAAATGCAAAGCTTCCCCGCAATAGAAACACAATCAGGAGGTTCGCCGATATTCCTTCTCTGTAGCTGTTAGTGGCCCTCGTGATGCTCCAATCTGCATGGGTTCCCCTTCTGCCTCTCGTCCCGGCTTGGTCCTTACCGGGGGAGGGCCCGTAACCTGGATCCTTACGGGGTGGAGGGGTTCTTGCTGTCGCTCTCGTCTCCGTTCCCCCAATCGTTCGTCTATCTGCAGGGTCAAGGTAACCAGCTCCCCACAGGTCTTTGGCAGGGTGGTAAAGGCAAGCTGGTCTTTGAGCTCCTCACTCAGCCCTCGCCAGTACATTACTCGCAGAACATGGTCTGGCCAATTGAGATCGACGGCAAGCTGTTGAACCTTGGTCACGTAATCGAGTAAGGGACCTCGCCCTTGCTTTAACCCCACAATGGCATTTTCTGCATCGTTTACTCTGTGAGGATAGTCAAATAGGAACGTGAATTCCTGCACAAATTTAGCATAGTCCTGCAAGAGCTCGCTTTTGCTCGTGAGCAGCGGAGTTGCCCACGCCAGGGCAGTCCCTTCTAGTAGCCCTATAATAAAGGCCACCTTAAGGGCATCCGTACTATAAGTTTGAGGTTGCAATGTAAAGGATAACTCGCATAAGGCCAAGAACCCCTTAAACTGTCGGCGGTCCCCGGAGTAGTTGTTAATTTTTGGCCCCTTTGGCTCCCGGGTCAAAGCCACAGGAGGGGCCACAAGAGGGGGCCCTGCCGCTGGGGGTGGGGCTGGTGCCATTGCCCCTGCTCCGGCCTGTTCCTTAAGGTCTGTTACCTCCATAGCGAGGGACTTCACTATGCAAGTCAACTCCTGGACTTCCGCCGAGACTTGCTCCATGGGGACCCACGGGGAGGAATTTTGAGGTGGTGATACTGTGGGGTTTCTGGGGATAGAGAGGGGTCTCCTGGCTTCCGGGGAAGGGAAGAGGGGAAACACACACACAAATAGGGGGGAAAGCAGCAAGGCGGTGCCTGGAAAACAAGCCCTCAGGATGGAATAGGGCTATCAGGATGATGAGTCCCCAGCCTGTCTCATCATTGGGCATCTGGTATGAGCGCACGCCCTGAATGCTGCTTATACTATCACTCACACAGGGAGGCAGAGGGAAAGGGACAGGCGAGTGGGGGCCCAGTGAGGATGGGGGTGAACACGCCCCAGGAGGGGGAGGGCCGGATAGGTCTTGCACTCCCAAGAAGGGCCCAGGTTCTGGTGCTCCCCAACCCCCAAAACCCCAAGGAAATGCACTCTTACCTGTTGCCACAACCCACGATACACAAAGTCACTCTCACCACGCACTCACCACAGTCACTACACACAAGCACACACATCACGGGTAAAGGAAGTCACACTCCACACAAGTCACTACGGAAAGGGGCCAGTCTCATGGGCACGAAGCTCCGATCACCAGCACTGAGGCTCTGACTGCGGCAGACTTTATGCTAGCGTGTGGGGCGTTGTCGCAGCCTCTCTGAGTGGTGCAAGGGTTGGGGTGGGGCCTGTGCTGCTGGTTTCCTGTTTTCGGCTCCGCCCCCTGGATCACTGTCAGCTAGCGGGGCTGGAGCGATGCTCTGAGGTCTGCCGAGCGGGGGGCCGTCCTGTTGGAGGGCTGCGTCTGCAGTGGAGGTTTCCTGGTTCAGGTTCGGGGGGCGTGTCGGCGTCGGGAATCCCCGCCGCTGAGGTGCGTCAGTGAGGAACGTGCATCGTTGGTGGTTCCGGAGCGCCTGGGAGTGGGGCCTCCAGCGCTCAGTTCCTGACACTTCTCAGGTGAGAGGCTGTGGGGGGTGGAGGAAGATTTCTAGTGTGGCTCTCAGTGAAGAGGCAGCCATGGGGGAAGAAGATTAATACCGCTCCCGTCTTTCAGCTGGCCAGGTATGCTGGGAGGGACTCTATGTGCTGGTGGACTTGGATGCCAACAAGGCTGCAGGTGAACCTAATTGATGAGACACAGATGTGTGGACACCTATTAGCCTTGATTGGCCCACACGGTGGGCCCACAATGTCCCTGGACTCTGCCATGAGTGGTGGCTCTGTGGTGACCACATGGAGGCCACATGGCGGATGCCTAATAGACAGGCAAGCGGGAATGCACCTGGTGAAGGTTAATGTGGGCTATCGTCTTGTTTGATTCCACGCAATGTCAGGCAGTTATTAGAGAGGCCTGAGTTTTCACAGAAGGAAGTTTATTAAAAACTGCAAAAATAAAATTAGTATTCCAAAGTATGAATCAAATTAAAAATAATCATGTTTTTTAAAGTACATATTTTACTAAGTGAAACTAAAAAGAAAGGATTTATGGAGCTCTTTAAAAGTGACCTATTATACCTAAATTTAAAATATATTGTCTAAATATCTAACTGAAAGGGATAGCTTTATAGTAATTGAGATATTAGATAGTCCGGTCACATCCCAGCATACATTACTAATACAGTACTGAGAAATCTCCTGGTTGTTGAGATACAGAATAAGCCACGTTAAGCATTGATTCCCAGTGATGACTTGTAACCAGGCAACACTGCCATTTTTGCTCTAGTCTAACTTGGAAAGAATAGCCTCTTGGTCATCAGAAGAATGGCACTGAAAACCTGCCAAACTCTGAGTACCCTAATTAAAGGATTCTGTCAGTCTAACAGAACTCTTACTACAATATGGCAAATCTTTAACCAAAACTTGATAGAAATTGATTTGCCTCTCTCTATCTCTTTCTCACAATAAAAAGAGAATTGCACACATGATGGCAGCAGATAAATTCCAGTTTGTCCATGAGTGTCACGTAAATAAACTTTACAGCTAAAGCAGTTCAAATTTACTTAACACAAGAACCAGGGTAATGAATTATTCATATAAGCAGTGGGAGAGAAATGCTGCCTGAGTTTCTCATAGTTTGCTGACAACAATAATAAACCAATAACACCACAGAAGTGACTCTCAATGAATTAGGTATTTGAAAAATATATTTTAAAAACCCTATGGTTTCTAATCTCAGAAAAAATTTCTAAGCAATTAGAACCCATCTCTGATATGATAAAGTGAACCCAACAAAGGAGGTACCAAATATATGGATTCTGTAGAAGTGAATGCTATTGTCCTTCTGCTTTATACAGCTTAACACCACATGCTCAGATAACAGGAAGCAAAGTTCACATTATAAAATATGCAACTGCTGGCCTGTCAAGGAATAGTTTGCTAATAAGATATAATCTGTCAATAAAACTGTCTAATGATGGAGCCTTTGNTTAGTGATTTAGTTTTAGTGTTTGTAGGAGTAGGCCTGTGTACTTATTAGATAATCCATTTAGTTCATAGCATTTAGAATAGTTAATAGCAGTTAGATTTAGTGTAGATAGATAGATATATAATATTAGTTAAAAAAATAAATAAAAAACCCCATATAAAAACAAAAAAAACAAATAAAAAACAAAAGAAAACCATATAAAACCCAATAAAAAACCAAAAAACCATATAAAAAACAAAAAAACCACCCATAACATTTCCTGAACGGACGAACCGAGCAGCCAAATGGCCGAACAGAACTGCCAAACAGAATGGCCGAACCTGGCGAACTAACCGAACGGCCGAACCGAACGCAGCCGAACCGAATGGCTGAACCCGAACCGCGATCTGTTCACCCATCCCTAACAACTACCTCTCTCCCCCTGTCCTCCATTCCACGTATTTCAATGCAAGTCACAGGACTGCAGCATCTCGGGGGCGAAAGCATATATCTCAAGGAGAAACTTGTTGTACTGTGATTAGGTGCTTGCCCTGGGGCAGCTGCTGTTTACACTTTCAGCTTGCCCTGCAATGGGTAAAACCACACGTGATGGCTGTGTGCCACTGTCACAACTCAGTATCTGGCAGAAATCCACAGGGGACATGGTCTGGGCTGTGTCAGGGCACCAATCACACATGCCTCTGGCCGGGCTGTCATTGAATACCCCAGGGAGGGCTGCAACAGATATGCAGACAGCTGCTCCTGCCCCCACACCACTTCCAATGCCTCGCTGCTCATCATGACTGGCAGCTGTGGCAGCCAACGATGGCCAGCCATGGCAGCTGGCCACAGTGGGACATGATCTGGGTCGGGTCATGGTGGGTCACAACAGATGTTCTAGCCCGTTCTGGCCTGCTTTGGCCGAATCAGGCAGACCTCAACCCAGGCTGTGACTTTGAGGGTTTCCCAAAGTCAGAACCCTGGCTACCCACCAACACAGCTCAGGGCAATCCCAGGCCAACATTTGGCAGTGCAAAAACAGACATGCTGGTGTGCTGCAGGCCGAAGCAGACCACAGAGGGCCTAAGCGGGCCACTGTCCCATCTGTTTTTACTAGGGATGGGCGAACGCGGTTCGGTAGTTCGGTGTTCGGCCCGAACTTGGCCTGTTCGGACAACCGAACACGAACACGAACGCACCGAATCACCATCTCTTTTCGCCTCAGACCACTGGCTTGGCAGTCTATGATTGGCCACGGGCTAGGCTGCACGGAGCCAATGGGGTTGATTTGAGGCGGGCACAGCAAGAAACAAAACTGTCTGCCTCCCCCCTTCCCAATACCTTCTGAGCTAGTCACTGTTTTGTCAGCAGGC
>QEPC01011258.1:2807448-2825703 GCA_003113815.1 Sphenodon punctatus | reverse complement strand
ACGACCGAACGACCGAACACGAACACACGAACCGAACGCGGCCGAACCGAACGGCCGAACGCGAACACACGAACCGATCGCGGCCGAACCGAACGGCTGAACACGAACCGCGATCTGTTCGCCCATGCCTAGTTTTTACCCAATGTGTGAAATGCAGAGCAGTGAGAGGCAAGTCCACATCTTTCTGTCCCACCAAATTCAGAGCAAATCCTAGGTGTGGATATAACTCAAGTCTGAATTTGTGTTCAGCAAGCCAAGAAAAAAACCCATCCCAAGTATATTTATAAACTCACAAAAAGAAATGTTTACAGCGGAAATATGGAGAGATATTTAAGTATAGCAGCATAAGTGGATTCTGCTAAATTTAGATTTAATTTTCCTCATATCTTGGCAGAGTGGAATATAAATCAGACATCACTTAGCATAGCACATGCATGAAGTTGCTCTTTCATTGTGCAGAACTCACAAGAATCTTGTTGATGAAAGTGGAATCCAATACAACCAAACTAAACAGATCCTTTGGGAAATTTTTTAAGACAAAAAAAATGAAGAAAAGTGGAGATCAGAATGTTTTCTGAAGGCTGTGAAACATAAGGAGCATTAGCTAACGAGTCTATTGAAATGTAGCATTAAAAAAATAAAAAATCTGCCATTAGATTTTTCTAACTAAACTGTGAAAGTTAGAAAATACATTGCCTCAGACAGACATCTCTAACATCCTGGTGTGGTTTTGTGGAGAGTATTGTACATGACAAAGCTGAAAAAGTAACAACATGAAATGTTAAAGACTACAGAAGACAGTTGACATCATTCTGTCTACAATGGTGTAATCCTGAAACTAGGTAAACATTCGATGGTTTTCTTGCAATCTCTAACATAATCTTAATTTCATCAGAACC
The DNA here is from genome assembly GCA_003113815.1 of Sphenodon punctatus. Taxonomy (NCBI): domain Eukaryota; kingdom Metazoa; phylum Chordata; class Lepidosauria; order Sphenodontia; family Sphenodontidae; genus Sphenodon; species Sphenodon punctatus. The sequence continues at coordinate 2,824,804 of QEPC01011258.1, read as the reverse complement.
TGAATTTCATCAGAACCTGAACTTATGTAGTGTGGCATCTTATTTCATTTTTAACATAAAGTACTAAATGAAAAATACTAAATATTAATGAAAAGTAATAATACAGGCAAACGTTTATGTCCGCTGAAGTATGAGGAAAGAATCAGACTACATTACCATGAGTTTCACAGGGTAGAATGTCAATGACAGCTGATCGCACTCCTCAGACCATTAATTTCAGAATAGTCCCAACGATTTCCATGAGACTATCTTGGAAGTAAGTAGCTTGAGGACTGCAGTTAGTATTCATTTAAATAGCCTGTCAGCAAGAACTCTTGAGACTTGCACAACCCCCCTAACTCTTTTTCCAAATAGAATCTAAAGGTACATTTGAGGTGGAAGAGGAAGGGTGATTGGTTACTTCTTATAGGATAATGACTCCATGTAAAAAGATGGACTAGACTATTAAAATGACCCTTTTTAGACGCACAAGTGAAATGGGCTTTTGTGTTTCTGATAGATAAATGGGTGAAAAGTCAATCACATCAGGATGGGACTAGTCTAACTGAGAGGCATAAAAACTATCTACATTTTGAAAGATCATTGAATCACCTGAGCTGAAGAGTTTCAGAGGAGGTAGGAGACAAACAAAGATTTTTAGCTTGGGGTATGTATTGACTTAGCTATCTTGTTACACACACAGAATGAACATTGATATTTGACTGTGAAATTAAGAGCACATGCTGCAATACTTTAATTTACAACTGAAATAAAAGTAATCATGAAGTGAACAAATAATCCTATTTTATTATGTAGGCATCAATAAAAGCACAAAAATAAACAAGCATAATATTAAACAGCTTTAAATAAACTATGCAATTAATTCCACAAAAGCCTTTGTATTTCCACAGGCATCCCAAGTAGCAAATTTTTCATGCTGCATAAATATGGGCAAAAATCATCCCTGAGTCTATCCTGGAGACTGATATTGAAATGGTATTGAATCTTTTGGTGGCAGCAAAAATTGAGATTGCTAAAAATTGGAAGAATGGGCAGTCACCCACTATTCAGGTCTGGGAAATAAGAAGTTGGAGATTTTAAAGATGACTAAATTAACATATGTTCTTCAATCTAGGATGGGTGGTCGGTCTTTGCAAGAGGTTTTTTTGCCTAATGGGAGAAATTTTATCAATTATTGGTCTCATTATTAATTATTATTATAATCATTTATATAGCACCAGTCGTGTGACCTGGTGCTGTACAGAACATAGAAATAGACACAGTCCCTGCCTGTGGCTTACAATCTAAAAGACAAGGAGGGGGAGACAGGGAGAGGGGACAGTGGAGACACTGTTGTTATGAGAATTATGTTAATTTGGCTTGGCTACTGAGATACTAGTGTGTGTGTGTTTTCTTTTTAAGAAATAAATTATTTATAAATAAATAAAAAACCATCCCTGAGTACTAGGGTGGCCAGATATGCAAATTTTAGATGACACTTATGAGAAATACAGCTTGCAGGGCTACATTGGCTCCAATGCAGCCCTACAACCTGTATGTCTCATATGTCTCTTCTAAAGCGTGCATATCTGGCCACCCTACTGAGTACTGAATGTCAATTACTAATTATTTAGAAAACCAAGCTGATACTAACATTGGATTAATAGTCTCCCAAAGGCAGAAGGTGTGAAGTATCTTTAGGTGGAAGCTATTTCTTTAATATAATCAGGTCTGACAGAAGGCTCTAAGCCCCTCTGTATTGGTTAAGAGGAGGCCGAAATTTCTTGTATCCAGTATCACCATGGCCAACCACCTAAAATACAGTACATTTCCAATCTAGATGTGGTTCAATATGGTTGCTTCATCTTATCTACTATATTGTTATTCCCAATCCTAGATTTTGTTTTTCGTACATCTTTTAAATTTTTACATCCTACTATGCATCCTGTAGAAGTTTGTCCTATTCCAGTAGGACTGTAATTTTATTAACTGGAAGTTGCAACAGTCAGTACCTCTCAGGATTTGGCTTTGAAGACTTCCTAAATCCTTTAAAAGTAAATGAAAAGTCTCCCACTGATTTGAGTGGGCTTTGGCTTACACCCTTAATGAATATCTAGCCACCATCTCCTACTAAACCAAATAATCCCTTAGTTGGAGATACAACATCTGTTCTGTCCACATCCAGTTAGTTTAATTTAAACATCAAAACTGTTTTAATTGATAATAATGTTCCCCCCCCAATACCCACCTCCCAGAGCTATCTGTTGCTGTTTAAATTAATGATATATGCTGATCAAACCTAGCCTGCATTGATCTCAGTTTCACTTATAACGCAAGCCTCACCTGGAGAAGAACTGGGGCTGAAATGAGAACCAATTTTTCTTGCAAAAATATCATGAGAATCAGGAATTGTCACTGAGATCTCAGTAGAATCTCAATAACAGATCGAGATCTCAGTTGAGAAATTATACAGTTTACTGCAAAATACCATTTACTGCAATTTACCATTTACCGTATACCGAATGACTGTGTACTGCTTACTGTATACCAGCATAACCCGGTAATGCACATGTACAAATGCAAAATGCCACTTTGTGAATACACATTTTCTGGATGAATGCGGTACACGGTAAATTGATATACAGCAAAGGGTAAATTGTGGGTAAGAGTAAACAATAAACAACATTCTAGAAAAATTTATTGATCAAGAAATGTCAAGAATTGGCATTTTTCTCGATTATAGTTTCTCGCTTAAAATGAGTTGAGAACCATGATTTTGGTAACTGAGAAAAACTCAAGATTGAGTTTCAGTCCTAGGAAGAACTCTGGGAAGTTTGAAGCTTGCATACTGTCACCAACAGAAGTATCTGAATGACATTGGGTGCTTTCACACAGACTGCAGCCACACTTCTGCTCCGCTTTACCCCCTGCTCTGGTTCAGCTCCACTTGTGGTGCTTTGGAACATCCTGGAGCACTACAAGCAGAGCAGGCCGCCCAAACCTGGAGCACGGTACAGGGGTGGAGTAGTAGTCTGTCTACTCAGTGGACAGGCCACTGCAGCTCCTCTTCAGGCTGGGGATTACCTCAGCAATACCAGAACAGCGACCTATCCGCCCTAAGCTCTGTGGTGGGGGGAAGGGAGGCACCATGCGGGCAGACTGAAGCCTACCATCTAAAGACATCCATTCTCTTATTTCTCTCACACTCACGTCATGTAACTTGCTATTTTAATCCTCCAGGGTTTTGTCAATACTTCGTTAGCTTAATTGTCCTTTTTTAATGTTAACGTCCATATATTTAAACCAAAATAAAATGTTTTAATAAAAAAATGTGTTCTCTCTTATTGGTGGGATATAGTATGCTTTTGGACACTGGAGGAACTGCTTTGCTAAATTGTTTTAAATCTCCATTTATCCTCCTACTGCACGCCATATGTTTTGTTTTGTTTTTGTAAGGGAAGCCATCTATCTATTCTAGTTTTAAAATAATATTTTAAAAAGTATTAGGAACCCAGAAAATCTTCCTCCAGAGGTGGCCCATGCCTGATTCTGTAGAGGGAGGTGGGTTCATGCATGAATAAGCACACATATACACACACTTTTCTGTCTTCACACCAAACCAGTTTTTCTGTACTCTAACATGCAGGCAGGTTTTCTTCATCATCTCAGCTGGCAATCATTAGACACTATGAATCATGAGGACTGATAATCCTCATAACTTCTTTCCTAGCTATTAGAATTGCAGGCTATTAGAATAGTCATACAATTTTCAAGTTCCACTGATTCATTATAAAAATGATTTAAGAGGACTGTGTTTTCATTTGTCATATAGCCCCTTGTTTCTTTCCTTTAAAAGCAGCATGGTATATAGGAGTCTTTGATTGGCCTTTATTATACCAGTAATTTTAATTAATTTGTTTTTTTTGTTTGTCAAATAAAAAACAATCTTATTTATTTATTTTTTTCTCAGAAAAAACATAGAGAAGCCTCCTGTGCCTCTGATCATCTCTGCACTTTTTTCCTGGACTGTTCCTATTCATGCTCTGTTCTGTCTGCGAGTAAATGACGAAAAACCATTGTGAATCATACACTTATATAAATGTCAGCATCACTTTTTCCAAGCCATTTCACCATTTAATTTTTATTTTTTTTTAAAATATGCTGCTACTTAATGTTCCTGATTTAGCTTCTATTATAGAAAGTGAAAGCTGAAAGCAGTTTAGCCATTAGGGAAGCATAGATGAAAGTGGCAGGGATGAGGTTTATGGAAATAAGGTTCAAATGCAGTCTTTTCTCTCTTCTCTCTTTTTTAAAAGCATGCACCTGTGGTTGCCACTTTCAGCCTAACGGAAGCAATGATTGGATTTCATTCACATTTGACTTTCTGTTCAAACACAGAAGTATTAAAGATCACCCATCTTCACCACTTTAAACAGAATCTTCAAATATGAAAGGCAGCTGCTCCTGAAGTGTAATTGACACAGTGAGGGGACCTGGGGAGAATAAGTGAGGACAAACAACAATATTTTACATGTTTTATTTTAAAAACAAATAAGAGAACTCAGTAACAACAAATAAACTACACATTTAAGGTTGCCCTTGTTCCTACAATCAACATGTTAGGGCAGGAATGGGGGAAAGCAATTGAAAAGTGGATTTTCTTACCTCCAGGTTGTCAGCCTTAAATGCTAAAAGAAATAAAAGTCAGACTCCCCAAAAATCATGAAATTGGCTTTAAAATAATGAGTTAAAAATAATTTTTAAAAGAAGTTTGTCTTTTGGTTTGCTGTAGTCATGTTTTAAATCCTTACTCCACAGCCACGAAGGACAATTACTTTTACAAACAATTTAATTTTTACTTCCAATAATTTATTTTTTTTAATTGAAAGCTGAAATTGTCATGATTTCAGAGGCTGTGACCTTAAGCAGATGCATACATTCACAAGTCTCACTATAAAATCCATGATTAACGTTTGTTGCGATCCTTTCTTTGAGGTTTCACACTTCCATTGTTTGCAGCAGTCCCCTGGCATTTGGCAGAAAGAAGCTCCCACTGAGTCATGGAAGTGCCTTCTCTTTGTCCCTCTAGTACTACTTATTATTTCTATAGTGCTACTAGGCATACAGAGTGCTTTACAGTCACAGATTTGTTTTAAGACTGGTCCCTGCCCAGTGGGCTTACAATTAAAGATGGACATGGGAGAGGAGAATGCCAGGACCGATGGGAATAAATTCCTATTTTACAGATGGGGAACTAAGGCTGAGAGGTTGTGACTTGCCCAAGACCACCCAGTGAGTTCAGGCAAAGGGAGGGGGGGAGGGATTTGAACCCTGGCTTCCTAAGGCTAAGTCCAGCACCTTATCCACTACACCCTCACAATTATATTTGCACTCAGCTGAGAGACAGACTGCTAAAAACTGCCTAATGGTTCCCTTTCTTCCTCTTGAATTTCTCTGTGGTGTTGTTGGTTAGTCTTAAGACACAGACCTTGAGTTATATGGGTGTTTACTCAATTTGTATCTGGTTTCTCTCTCTCAGAGACACACCTTAACTCCACTTTAACATTTCTTATGGATGTTACAAGGTTGCATAGGGAGCCAATACAGCCCTGCAACATGCATAAGAAACATTAAAGTGGTGTAGCAGAGCTGAGTCTCTGCAGGCTACTGGCCCTTTAAGAAGAGAGTAGCACCATCCTAAAAATGCGACTGATGAAGCTGCAAGTGCCACCAGGAAGAAGGACAGCACCTAATGGAAAGAAGCTATAAGCTGGGCATAGCTATCAAACTAAATAGAGAGAAAAACTGAGATAGAACTTAGTCTAAGGGAACCTGCTCTTGTAAAGGCTGGGAGCTATATTAAGGACTGAGAGATGCTGGAGAGTTTTCTGCCTACAAGAGCCTAGAAGCTGATGGGGAATTGAACTAAGGTTGCAAGCCTAAGAGCCTACGTGAGGCTTAAGGGACTGACCTGTTGGCTGCTAGGCTGGCTGCCAAGCTAGCTAAGTCCCTGAACCCAGAGGCAGCTCTGCTTGCCTTCAACCCTGAGGCAGAGAAGGCAGCTGAGGACAGACAATGTAGGGTTCAAAGGTGAAGCTGCTCCAGCACTATGGCTCTCCAAGAGCCAGAGACATTATTTGAGTTAACTGGTCAAGCTAGGAGGAACCAAGAGTCCTGGGCCTGGCCAAGATTGTGCTTATTGTACAGAGAACCAGCAAGGGAGCCTTACTCCCAGGAGGAATAACCTTTATGTTGATGCATTTATATTTTGAGAGAACTGTATGCTAATAAAGGAGTGTCTAAAGCTAATTCCCAGAAATTGTGTGACCTGAAGAGTTAGTCTTGGCGCTGATACTGACAACACTTATCTACAACCTGGCTACTCCTGTCACAAGCGGTGTTAAAGTGGAGTTACGTGCATGTCTGTTTTCACCTATAGAGTCTGCCTCATGCAGAGTAAAAGTATCAAATTGTATTTCTGCAAGACTAGACAGAGCTGATAAAGGGTATGTCTTTTAAAGGAATATCATCCTCCTCAAGAAAATATGGCAAATTACTGAACATTTAAAGAGAGGGCTCTCACCATTGCTAGGATGAGGTGGGCTTTGAAACAGCATCTGCTAGGTTTCCAGGCTGTGGCCCATTTTACTCCACCACTACAGGCATGGAACTGCGTTTTCCCCGTTGGCTCTGATTATAGAGCTCTAACTGCTGGCATGTCTATGGGAGCTGGGATGGATCTCCTATAGCAGCACCTGCCATGCCCTTTGTCCACCCAATTGGCAATATAAAAAAGTTCACCCAATAGGAACAGGAAGTTGGATGAAGCAGCTATAAGGTTTTCTGTGCTCAGATGTGTGTTTGCTCTTCACCTTTGTCTGACTTGCACTTGCCCTGTTCTCCAGTCTGCCTATCTTCCTGCTCCTAAGCCTGTTGCTTATCTACTCCCAGCCTACACTCCAACCAGAATTTACTTTAGGCAGGAATAGATCCCATTCCTCTGGCCACACACTTTTAGTGACCCTCTATTCTAGAAGCTCCTGGCAGCAGCTGCTGGACCCTGAGAGCTTCTGAAGTGGTGGCCATCGGGCCTTGGGAGTGCCTCTGGAGTGGTGGTAAGACAACTGAGGCAGGTGCTTCCCATGGGACCTGCTACTCACCCCAGAGACCCTATACTCATCTCTTATAGGCTTCCAGTCTTTCCCAGGTTATCACCCAACCATGGGCTCCATGATAGATCTCTGACTCCTTTGAGAGCTTCAGCCTCCCAGTTGCAGAGTCGCCTGGGTCCCAAAGTCTGTCACTCTCATAGCTTCCAGAGGAGCTGTCCAAAAGCAGGTCACTATTAAACAGGCCAGTGCCTGCTGAAACATACCTCTTGCCTTCAGAGTACTGCCACCCAGCAAGCTTTCCTATGCTTCTAATCAGCGTACAAGCCAAACAGAACATAAATAGGTATACACCCACAATACCATCCATTATATACAATATAGCATCACCCAGCAGTCTGCCAATTTATGGGCCTATCCCATCCCAGATAGGAAAAGATATGTAGGTCACAATGCCATGATCCTACTAGCAGCCTGTCTGGGAGCCAGCATGCCTGACAAACTCCCTCACCTAGGCAATTCATGGATGCATACACTCATGTTACGTGGGTGCGTGGGAAATTTGCACAACAGCAATCGTGACTGTTATCATGGGAATTAGTGCACGTGAGAATGTGCTCTTCCCCTTTTATGCAGCTAGCACACTTGTGCATGAACAGGTCCCCAAATGTAGCTCTTACAAGGATGAGTGTTCTCATGACATAAAAGGGGAATAGTGCATTCTCACATGCATGAATTCCTGCAATAGTGGCCGTGCATGTTCCCCACCCCCATGTAATGTGAGAAATTGCCCGATGCAAAGCCATGGATACAAGGGTAGAGAAATGTTATTGCTGATTGCAGGAGACCAATTATTTTTGCTTCCTGCTATCATTCCATTCTTCCCTGTTCCCTTTTCTGCTCTCCCCTTTTAGCGGATAGTGACTAATTTGTTTGTCCAATCATATATCTAAAATCATTGTTATCATTTCTTTGTTGTCATCCTTCTGCCCATGGTTCATGTAATATATACTTATTTTATGCAATTTGTTTTTCCTGTAGCCCTCCCTCATATTCTCCATAACCTTTTAAACCAAACACATATATAATTTTTGTAAAGTATGACAATGGGATCATTTTAGCTTCATGTGCGCCATGATGTTGTTTGTGCTGGAAAATAGAAAAACAATTCAAATTACATACATTCACATCCAAAAGCTTGTGTTGCCGTATATATTTTCAAAATGTAGAAAAATGTCATGAATGTGTAGATAAAGTTTCCCTATGCAAACGAGCCTGTCAAAAGACTAAAAGTACAGACACTTGTTGAGTGAGAAACACCTACAGGAGGAAGGGGGAAATGTAATACAGTGATTGCCTCAATATAAGAGGGTAGCTGAAGGGAATCCAAAAAGCAAAGCAAAAAAAGCAAAGAGATAGTTATCAAGGGAAATACTTTGGTGGTGAAAGGAAAGTGCTGGCAGCATCTGAGGACCCACAGTAGCTTAAAATGACACCAAAGGAAGGACTGAATGGGAGGGGAAGCAATGGCATAGCCAAAGTCTCTCCAATGGGTAGGGGAGAGATTACTAGGACTAGAGACAGAGAGGAGAGAGAGATTAACAGGAGGCTCCTACTTAAAATAAAGTTTTAATTTATTTTAAATAAGTATAATTTATTGTATTTTTAATGTCTCAGTAGATTATGACATGACAGAGGGATGACACTGGCCTTGAATGCAGGTGGGTGGGTATGCTCTTGATTATACCACTCAGGGGTATAGTGATTCAGTGTTGTTTGGTCTCACTAGGTATGTGGCAGCAGCCTTCACATTCCAGACTCTCTCTATGAACACTGAAAAAAATCCTATGGAGATGTAGCAGCTGGATGATTCCGTCTCAGCAAACAATTATGCTACTCATAGTCTTGGGCAGGGGGGAAGAGGGGGAAAATCAATGGTAGCGGGTGGCTGTGTTGTATGTTTGGAGAGGGTAGGTGAAAGTGCAAGTTTCTTTTTTGTTTTCAGAGAGGTCACAAGCAGCCAGATTGCTTATTCTGACACTTCTACTCCCTCATCGTGAGTGTTGTGTCACAGCACCAATAGAATGCTCAGTGTTCTCATTTGACACCATAAAGACAGACTAATGGAGGACAGGAAGTAGAGACCATGGCATTTACCTGTAGTCCAGTAACATGATTTCTGCAATCAACTTTGTGAGGCAAAGCAGTAGCAGAGCAGTGCCTGTCATTTTGTTGTGAATGAAGCAAAGGGCTGGTGGGCAAATGATGCCCTTGGGGGGCATGGGTGTAGGGAGATTATGCCATGACCCCCTCTAGGAGAGGGGTACAGACATGGGGGAGGATGAGATTTATGTCTTGACCCCCCTGTGTGTGTGTGTGTGTGTGTGGGGGGGTATGGGCATGATGGGGAATGGATCTGTATGTAGAATATAGTGTGGGGGAAGAAGGGGTTGGGATCAAGGGAGTTGCTTTCTGAGTTGTTTTTAATTTATTGTACTTTTAATATCTCAATAGATTCTGATAGAGCAGGGGGAGGATAATGGATACAAAAGGGATCTGGGGTTGAGTGGATGGGAATATTATATATAGTTTTACTCTGTAAGCTGCTCTGAGTCCGTTAGTGAAAAAGAACAGCATATAAATACATGTTTGAGTTCTTTCTAGAATCTCACACATTTTGAAGCAGTTTTGGCATCTCTCAAACTTCAAACTCTGAAATGAGCAATGAGGAGAGCAATGGTCAGGACAATGAGACACAACACATTGTGAAATGAGGGACGGAATGAGGGACACGGTTTGCATGAATCTGTGTGTGTAAATTTATGCAGTTTTAGAAGAACCCATTACTTACCTGTTTTGGCTGGCGTGAAAGAAATAATCGCACACATCATAGAGCTGGGAGGGACCATGACAGTCATTGAGTCCAGCCCCCTGATTGGTGCAGGATGTGCCTTACCTAGATTATCCTAGATATATGCACATCCAGCCTCTTCTTAAAAAACCTCCAATGATGGAGAATCTACCATGAAGATGATGAATATACAACATCCCCTCATATAAGCCAGAATCGAACCCTTGCCCTTCTAATCTTCTTTTCAAATCCCTACCATGGCATTACTCAAAACATCTTGCCCTACACCCATTCCCCCAAGTGAACTCTACACCCTTCACATTTCTCTTCCTCTCAGAATAAAGGTTTTCTTGCAGCTGGGCACTACATCATCTGTGTGGACTGCCAGATAGGCCATTGTCTAATAGCTCAGTTGTATGCAGATTCTCTAATGATGCCTCAATTTGGTGGGGATTCTATGAAAGTTAGTTTCCATGCAGATGCTTTGATAGTCTATTCTTGATGGACACTGATAGCCCTTTGTCTGATAGTCCATTCAGTATGGATTCTCTTGTAGCCCAACGTTAGGCAATAGCCTGTTGCTGAGATGGTGATGATAATTATTGTCTGTGCTGAATGAGTCCACAAAAAAGAGAATTATACCTTGTAGCTTAACATCAGATAATGCAGGAGCCACAAGGATGGTCATCTTTACTAGGGGATGAAAGTTTACCATAAACCCTATCATGTGTATTTGAATTCCAACATTGTTTTGAAAAGTAATATCTCTGAATGAATATTCATGACAGCAAACAATTTCAACTGGCTTTGGATAATGCAAATGTCACAGCACTGAAGGGATTAAATAAGTCTGCAGTCTGACTGGTTGAAATCAACTTCATTTTGTATACTATTTTTAATTACAGAATCTCTATCCTGAGGAATGATGCTCAGTGGTGATGTGTGCACATGTGGGAGCCAGGAATAAAATAATTACAGATTTTGAGTGCTCCTTAAAGACATTAACTTACAGCAACAAGGTTAAGAAGAGTCAGATAATGATTTATTTGTGAAATTCCTGAGGTGGGGGAGGAAATCTTCAAGCTGAAGACTAAGATAAATCAGTCATATTACAAAAATAAAAGCAATAAATCAGTTCACAGAAAAATACTATAGTAACCAAAAGGTGGGAGGGGAAAAATACAATCCTGGGGTATAGAAAGTCATTGAAATCATAGGTCTAAGTAAGGGAGTTTTTTGGAGGCTGATATCCCTGGTTCACCCCTGCACAAAAAAACATGTCAGCTCCTTAATGTAGTTTGCAGTGTAAGAAATTTCTAGAGGAAAAGGCCACCAGGCTTAACATGCCTTGCCTTTTAGTTGGAATTGCAGTAGCTAGGTTCCAGCATTTCTATGCTGTATGTTCCTAATTCTTTTACCCTAGGAACAGATCTAGGTTTTTTTTAAAAATGACACCACACACACATGGACACTCACCGCCCATGTGTACGTGTGGGGTCTTGTTTGAATATGGTGCATGGGGGTGCGTGGTCCCATGATCCATGCGCTGCCCACCCATGCAGCACTCCAGGAAAAGCTGGAGTGTCCCATGCATGGATGGAGTGAGTGGTGCATGAATGGGGCAGCTGTGCACGGCGCTGCTCGTTTGAAGCACTCCCCCACAGGGTGCCCACACACTCACCCCTACACACTGATCAGGGGCTCCACCGCCCCCCATCTCGTTTAAAAACACCCTTTGTCTTCTCAGCCCCACAACCAATTCACTGGTGTTCCTTCTCCTCTAGTGTCCTACCATTCATGGTCCTCTTTGCTCTTGTAAGTAAGCTAAGCATGTGCAAGATCTGCAACTGCCTAGTTTCATGAACGTATCCGTCTTTTCCCCTTCTCCCTTGTCCCCCCAATCCTCTCCCTTGTCCATCATACATTGGTTGCCACCCTAAAAAGTGACCTGTCTCTAGTTAATTACTCTTCTGTGCCACGCACATTGCTGATGCTGTATAACAAATAGTTTTACGCTCAACCCAAGGTTTTAAAGTGCGTGTGTGTATAAAATACATACACCTAAATTTGGGTGTATATGTTTGTGTGCTACGCATAATATATAGTTTGCTATATACTGATCAACAGATATACAACAATACAGATATATATGCATATCTATAATATAAATGTTGTGTATGTGTGTAATATTATGCAATATTATGTGTGTGTGCTTAAAGTTAGGACCTAATTGTGTGTATACACAAAATTAGATCCTACCTTCAAGCACACACATATAATATTGCATAATATTACATATTATACACATCTATATTATAGATATTGATATACATGGATACAGATATATATGCATAGGTACCTAACTTTAGGCACCTTGGCTTGAAATTGTTGGCCTTTAAAAAAGAAGCAAAAAAGCAGTTTCTTTCATCCCAATGTTTTGTATACAGACCTGGGCATGTTTGTGAATTCCCTTCAATCATGCATCCACAGATCCCTTTCGCACACAAACAAGTGGAGGAAGAGAGATACCTGTGTGGAAATCCTTCGTCTTGTAGCTAGTGCATAGGTTGTTACTGCTGTCTGCTCTTGCTTGCTCTCAGCCTGTTACAAGGGAGCTCTTGCTGCTGCCTCTCGTGGCAGGTTGCTCAACCCCAATGAGAACCCAGCTCCTCGGGAATGCTGGGAATGTTGAGTCAGGGACTAGCAAGCCAGAGAGCCAGGCTCGCAGCTGACTGAGGGAGACTCACTGAGGGACAGAAAAGACGAGGGCTAGAAATACACAAACCTCTCCTGACTGCACCAGGTTCAGTCTCTCTCGCCTCTTACATGTTCGCCTGTTCCAGCTTCCATGCTGCCTCTTTCCTCATTGCAATGAGCTGTCAGCTGTACGTGATGTTGTAAAATCCATGTGGGGACGAAAGACAGATGCAATGAATTGAAAGGTGAGAAGCTTAAGCAAGAATATGGCCATAACAGATGTTCTGTGTATCAATTTTGATTAACAAAACTGTTATGTGTTGCTTTCTAAAATATTTAATGGCTGGAGATCAAGAAAGAAATTGCAAAAAAGGCTTTTTTGTGCATCCCTTTCTAAAACACCTCGCCAGTGCACATCTTATTCTAGTAGCACTGAAGTGCCTCTCCCTTAGAGAATCATCAACCAGCTAGCTGCCTTTCTTGCAATTGCTTCTAGAATACAGCCGTCTAATTTGTCATTTAAAAAAATGTACATTGTTTAAAAATATTGTTAGTTAAGCTGTCTTGCATGGGCTTTGTAAGCAGTGGAAATGCTTAGCTTTTGTAGTCTACATAATGTGTAAAGCGTGGTGTTTTTTTTTTTTTAAAAAAAAACCTGTCTCAGGAAAAAAGATTTTTTTTTCTTTTAGTGGTTGAAGAGGGGGAGAAATCACAGACAAAACCTAGGATATTTTGCAGTTATATAATGAACGAATACTTACTGGGGTTGTACATTTATAAAGCTGTGTGGTTTTAAAGATCATTTTAGGTGCACAAGATTGTGATGCAGATGATCATCCTCGTGAATATATTTACCAGACATACATATATGTATACATCTAGTCGCTTAAAGAGCTGGAATAATAACGTAATGGGGGAAAGGGTCTGTTTTATTAGTGTGTGATTGATTTCTAGGCGGCTACCTGCTAAGCCTTGTGATGGATGGAAGGGAATCTACTCCCTTAGCGGCGAATTGATATTTCCGTTTTGATTGGCAAAGCAACAAGCCACTCGCATTGGCAGAGAGAGGCTCAGTGCAAGGAGAGCGGCCAATGAGTGCAGCCGAGAGGAGGGCAAATCCGCTTGTCAGGGTTAGTTTCCTGGTTGGCTTTTTAAATCAGTGGTTTCGCTTAACCATTATTTCCCTCCTCCTCCCACCACCAAAAGAGCCCCTCACCTCCCCCCCCCCACGCGACAGCGGGTGGGGAAAAGATAACCCGACGCCCGCTTTTCTCAGTCCTCCTTCCCCACAGAGGGAAAGAAGACAACCCTCGCGGGCCTTCCCCAACCCGTCCACACAGCCAGGGGCGGCGGGAACCTCCTTTGAAGTAGCTTCTCTCATTTTCCCGGGGACGGAAGAGGAGCTACCTCACAGCATCCTTCTCAACTCCCTGTCGCCAGTGCCTCGAGCGAGGGAGGCTGGAAAAAGCCCCCCACCCATCCCAGCCAGTTAGAAATGGCTTCTCCAGCAACTCTTGCCCAAGGAGAAGGGTTACAAATCCCCCTCTCAGTGTTGCTGGGCGTTCCTTTCATTATCAGCCGCATGGAGAGACCTCAGCTAACCCCACCCGCCCAAAGAGTGGCGCGCACCCGCTCGAGTCACACACATACGTGCCGCCTGATGGGTATGGCAGGTGGCGCCCCACAGAGTGCCCGCAAGTGAGGAGAGCAGAGCTCTCCCCTAATCATGAGAGGAGGGCCCTGATGTGACCTCTACTAGGCTTCCCTCTCGAAGAAGGGAGTACCCGCGCTGTTCGCTCGCCCCTGAAACAAAAAGGTAAAGGAGCTACTTAAGTCTGGCAGGATCTTAATTTTTCTCTCCATCCCTACCCCAAAATTCCATTGTCTGAATACTGTACAGATCATATCTGTCCATTCAAATTGCACCACAAAATATGGGAAACTGACATGTCCCAGTGGCAAACGCTTGCAAACCACTGGACCCAAAATATGGATCTGGCTGGATCCTAGGTAATTTTTCATTCAGTCCCTCAGATCCTACCATTTAAATATAGCTCATGTTCACCTGTTCCCTTGTCTGCTGACTCCTTTATCATACTGCTATCCTCTAAGAATTAGATGTAGATATTTCATAGGATGCAATATTATGCTGGGTGGGGATTGTTAAAACCATCTTCACAGGAATAGACTACCCGAAGTGAGGTAATTGTGTTTGCACCAACATAGAATACTTCTGAGTGTAACTGTGTGAAAGGGAAGGTGTTAGGGGATTTAATATTTGTGCTTAACACACTATCCTAGTTCATATGAAAACTTACCCCTGAGAGCAAGCTTCCTGCCTCCTAGTTCACTTTAACATCATGTTCATATGAATGTTGAAGGGGGTTAAAATAAATTAGAGGTAGATATTCATGAAGCTAATGTTCTTAGAAGGCAGCCTAAGGGGGCAGTGTAAGCATGGTAACAGGAGGAGGGCAGAGTAAAGGATGCAGTGTGTACTTTTGCATGCAACAGATATACTTGGTCTCCTTTCGGGGATGAGGTTCTGGGAACATACTACACCAGTGCTCTGAAGTCTGCACTGGCTTACTTTAGTTTTCTACGTAGAAAAAACAGGGCTTGCTGTGCTGGTCCCAAATATACTACTTTGTGTCTATTGCCTTTAGTTTTATGGGCACAATTCAAGGTACTGTTTTTGACCTTTAAAGCCCTACACGGTCTGGGTCCCACATATTTGAAAGAGTGCCTTTCCTTCCATGCCTCACTGCGGCCCCTGCAATCTGCCAGGAGTACCTCCGCGTGGGTACCATCTGTTAGCCTTGTTTGAATGACAAGGGCTCGCAAGGAGGTGTTCCTTGTTACTGCCCTGATGCTTTGGAATTTTCTTCCCTTAGAGGTTCGTTTGAGCCTGAGCCTGGGTGTCTTCGAGGAACAGTGCAAGACATATTTATTTGAAAAGGCATTTGGTGGGTTGGGATAGGGGATTGGGATGACTTGGGGGTTTGGGAAGGGGGTGCTGGTATTGAGTGGGTTCGTGGAGGGTTGTGGTAGTGTTGGGGGGTGGGGGTGGGTTAGGGTTTTTTGTAGTTTAATGTTTTTATGATATGTAAGCCTCCCTGAGCCTCTGGGAGGGGTGGCATATAAATTTAAATAAATACAAAGACAAAACTCACCACACAAAAAACAAGCTAGCTACTTAAGTATCAAATAGGCTGAAAATCTGCAGGATGCTGATAATTAAACCTTGCAAAGAATCCTGGTCTATAATGAATAACTGCTCAACTTGCCTACATTTCAACATATTTAACCCTGATCTTCTCTCCCCTCCAAAATAAAAAAAACCATTGCAGGGGTGCCCACACTTGGAGATCTACTGAAGGGATGTGTCGGCCTTCGGAGATTTACTGGTGACACAGGAACATGGCCTGGCCCTAATTTGCATATGTTATCCATTATTTGCATTACCACACACCCTCATTTTCATAACTGTTCACCGCAGAAGAGAAGAAGTGACACAATACACTTGTGATTTGTACACATAAAACTACAGGCAAATTACCCCCCAGGAAAATGCAATTATCAACCCACATGGAGAGGTAGCTGAGAAATCACCTTCTTTTAGTCATGTTGTACTTGGAAATGTTCTTTTTAATCAGTGCACAATAATCAAACATGAAATCAGCACAGCAACTTTACAAGTTTCCTCCATGACAGCAGCTTCCCAAAAACATGAAATCAGTGCAGTAACTGTTTACTGGTGTTACTCCAATTACCACAGTGATTCAAAACTGGGCATGCAATGCCTGGTCTGCCCTGAGGAGCCCTCCACTGGAAATCTGCAAGCAAAGTGTAGCACAGCTAGTCAGCACTGCCAGGAGTAGGTTTCTGACTCTTTCCCCCTCTCCTCTCAAAATGGAACACTGGTGTGAGCCAGTAAAAACTAGGTTGTGGCTTGGGTGGGAATGTTCTTCTTTTTTTTTTTTTTTTAAAAGAAGGGAGAAGGAGAGGCGTGGCTGCTGAGGAGACAGCAGCAGGACTGCAAAGGGACTGGCTTCTTGTAATCTCACGTGGGGCCTATACAAGGACAGTGGAAAGGAGCGATCGGGTAGTCTTTCCAAGTGCCATCATCATCACCATAGACAACATTTCAGGGAGGACAGTGCTGTGAGCAGTCTGATTACAGGTCTGGGCATTGGTTTTGATGTGGGAAGCTTCACAAGCAGGGATGGCTGGTGAGTTTTGATGTTGGAGGGGCACTGGGCAGTAAGGCTGGCGGGTCTAGGGGCAGAGCCAGGGGACCGGAGCCAGGGGGACGGTAGGCCAGTGGCATGGCAATACCCAGCAGCAAGGAGTTCCCAGGGTTAACATCGGATGGAAGAAAACACAGTCTACATGCACATCAAGCTTAAAATAAATAATTTGTAAACCCAAAACACAGGGGAACACCCAAAACACTGGCATACCACTGACATAACCCCCAAAACACTGTCATAACCCCCAAATCACCAGCAGCAAGAAGTTCCCAGGGTTAACATTGGATGGAAGAAAACAGTCTACATGCACATCAAGCTTAAAATAAATAAATTATAAACCCAAAACACGGAAACACCCCAAACACTGGCAAAACCCAGCAGCAAGGAGTTCCCAGGGTTAACATCGGATGGAAGAAAACAGTCTACATGCACATCAAGCTTAAAATAAATAATTTATAAACCCAAAA